>CM019169.2:3073842-3383210 GCA_009739505.2 Apolygus lucorum
TTTTCTTCGGGTTTCGTAACGATTTACTAGAGAGTTTTTGGTGCCAAAATCTCACGGGCCCCGTTTGGAGGAGACTAGCGCGAGCAACAGAGGATTCTACCCAGATGAAGGAGGAAGCCCATTAACTATAGAAAGGGAGGGAAGGGAGGCGCTCGTGACGGTGGGCCTCTAGGAACGGGTGACTATCTGGGGGCACCCTTTCAATCGTCGCCCGCTGCTTCTGGAGGCAATTCATTGTCACCCGCAAACTCCGTGCTTTGTGAAGAGGTTCCAAGGCTCGTTATTGGTCGCCAAAAACTCTCTAATTTTTACAGGGACGAGTTGTTGTTGGCCTGTCGCCCAACCTGTTAGAGGGAGTGCCTCCTCGCAGTTCACAGGATATTGGATTTTCTGTCGGGGTTTACTCCCCTAGGAGAATGCCGTCACCCATGGCTAAAGAGCGTCCCCCATGCCTCATGCTGTTAGTGATGGTTACTGCAGCTCACCACGGTCCAGTTTAACTCTTGCCCGGGACTTCCACGCCGGTAATCTAGGGAAATACTGACCTGGAGCGAAGAACGAACGGCTACCACTGACCCCCCTTGAAGTTGTTTATAGTTTCAGTACCATGAGGTGGAAAACACGAAAAAATATTAAAATTGAAAAAACTTGGAAAACAAGTGGTTAAAAGAAAATTGCTACGAGACATTTTCTTACATAAATTAGTTGTAGAATCGACTCTCGAAGTTTTCCGGTCCTTAACATGGGACACCTTGTATTCACGTAAGTTACTGAACTGCTTTAAAATTGATGATTCACTGTGGAATTCTGAGTGTTGATGAATTATAAATATAGATCTTTTCGTGACTTTCTACCAAAATATGAATTCTGAAAATAATTTCCTTGTTTGTTTTTTACTCATTTCTTACATTTTGAATAGTTCAATAGATCAACCACCTTATAATATAATGAATTCACTTACATTTATACTATGTAAAAGAAAAGGAACAATATTGGTGGATGGGAGGTTAATAAGAGGTCTTCAGGGGTAATTAGTGTGGAAGGAGTTCGTTATAGCCATCTCTGTTTTTGTTTATAATTCATATTTCATTTTTCTCTTCTCTTTGTGTTTTTACAGAGGCACATACGTGAGAAATGCTTGGTTTTTCGAAAAATTTCGAGCATTTGTTGCGTTGTGTCTCTTCTCCATCCATCGTCGAGACGGGGGTGGCCTTGCTTGCTCCCACCCTCAAGAGCGCCATTGTCGTGGCCGCCACAGTCAATCGGGGTCGTCCAACAGTCAAGGCCGTCCTACTGATCATCCCGCCCTACTCTGAGGGCTGGTCGGTCTACCTCTGCCTCACCTGTTGCCGTACAGCTTCGACCATTCTAGAGATTCCTTCACACACTGACGATCATTTAACAAACAACTATCATTTTAAAACATTGAGATACCTACACCATATCAGTAGTAATGAGTCACACAACAGAATGGGTAAAATATTCTCACTTTTCTTACCATATTCAGTAGAATATTTAAATTCCATCTTTTTTAAAATAGCTTTAGAATTTATTTTTATTTTTTGGTCAAAATTTTTTTTCTTTGATTTTATTTGAAAATGAAAAGTTGACAAAAATCCCATTCCTGAATTGATCAAATTCCTGAATTTTTTTTATTTTGTTTTCTCATCTAAAACCATTTAAATTCAGATATAATCAACATTAAATGTTGATCAAATTTTGATTTTGAAATGGTTCTCTAACTTTGTTGCTCCTCTCAATGAAAACATGTGAGTCTGAAATCTTTGGTAGATTCCCAGCTTTGCGGAATTCTGGAATGTGTCGCAAGCTGAATGGTAATGATCAAGAAGTCACGAAGAGGAACCAGGAGGAGGACCAATCGGGTTGCTGGCTACGCTGCCTAACTGTGGGCTCCCCTCCTCGGGTGACCCGCGGTGGCTCAAGAGACCCTTCGGTAGTCGCAAGTTGAAGTGACGCCCACGGAACTGCGCAGGCGCAGCAGAAAGACAGGAGGTTAGGAGCGGATTATCCGCCTTTTTGAGAGGTCTGTGGCAATGGCCATTTCGCTCATTGCTCAAGATGGCGACCTCACCCCCATTGCTGCCTTGGTCTGGCTGCTAGAAGTAGCCCATTGATATGTGCCAGGCCTGAAGTAAGTATGCCTAGTTAGCTTAGTTGTACTTTTATGTGACTTACAATTGGATTGACAACCATCAGCCTGTGATGACCAGGATGGCGAGGTTTAGTATTTTTTCTACCATTTTGATTTTTTGGTAAAGTATTAAAACTAAGATAGAGATCGCAAGGATGGCCATTGTGGCCTGAGAAGTAGATTCTAAAGGGTTGGATTCTTGGTAGTACATCCAGTTCAATGAAAGAGCAGGAGATGAAGGTGATGGTCCCAACTGAATATAAAGTAACCCTTGTCAACCAATGACTCAAATGTGAGCTTTGACTGCAAAAGCCGCCATATTAATGGAAATTATGTGACCATCCCTGCCTCCTCTCACTCGACATGCTTCCTCCCTCTCATTACTCACATCTCGATGGTCATAGTGTTGTTTCAATACTCCCATTTACTCGATAAATTGTATCTAGCTAGTAACGACTCCTTGATAATGATATCAATTTTATATCAAAACAAGTGTATCACTCGATACCTACATCCATATTTAGCATGGAACATGCTTTATCCTTCACCTAACTGGGCAAAACGTGATGAAACTGGAACCGTGGCGTTTATTATATACTACCAAAACAGCTGTAATATGGACGAAGCTGAGATAACCTCTGATATAAAGAACTGTAAACAACATTCAATTGTCACCTACACGTTTATACATGGTAAGAACCAACCTCGATTTAGCGGATTTTTATTCACGTGGTTGGCTGGCATCGTTTTTACCAAACGTAATAGGATCTTGTTACCTAGGCTTTTAGTTGCAATGTATTCTCGACGTTTTAGATTTGGACCGACTTCTGCGGGGTCGTGGGTTCAAGGGTCATTGCCAGCAGCGTGCATTTTTGGCGGCTGGGGCTCTCATTGCCCCCTTGTCCCAGCCCAGGGCGGTGAGGCAAATGGAAAGCCATGAGCAAAATCATCAGAACCAATGGGGTATTTCGGGTGGGTCGGAAATTCAGGTTTTTGACCACAAATTTGGATTCAGCACCATTGAAAAACCTCTATATGTCCAACTTTTTGCCCATTGATACTATAACATGTGCAGAAAATTAATAAAGAGATCACGCGTTTTTAAAAAAGGCGGACCTCCATTATGCACACACTACGCCGCTGGCGTGTGTGCGTAGTGTTTTTTGTTGTATCCAAGGCCACGAGACGTTCGAGACCACACGGGATTAGTGGAATGTCTCGATCCAAGGCCAGCAAGTTAATACGTCACAACAACTTACTACGTCACATCATTCAAATCTTCAACTTTCATTAGCTTCCCTAACTTCTAAAAATGTTCTCGACGAACAGGCCCAATTACTGTTATTCCTGACCCATGCTCTTTTGAAAAAATAAATTTAAAAAAAATTTATGAAATACCCCATTCTGCCCTTTGGAGGAGAGCTGCTGATGTTCGCGACGCCAGGATGGCAGTCGGACGAAAATCCAACTTGTAATGGTTGTTTACTTACATTGATGATGTTTCTATTGATATCTACACAATATTGCCCCTTAGTACTCGAAGCAAATATTGGAAATATGGAACAACACTAGACTTGTTAGAGATTGTCGTACTTCCCTAAATTGTATTCTCATTTTGTGAGAGTGGTTTTGTTCTGTGGAATGCTTTTGGTAAGGAGAAAAGCCTTTTCATAAGATGGGAAGACAGCTTTTGTCATTTTCAGAGAAGAACTTTTCATTGACAGAAATCAAATGCTGCATGCTCATTGGTGACATGTTCTTTTCGTCATTAAAAATAAAACCCTGTCCAAAGAACAGACAGGGAAGAACTCAGTAGAAATGTTGTGATTAGCTACCCTCTTCGCTTTTCATGTCCATTCACTTCCTTGGCTCAAGTGGTATGAGCTCCGATTCAGAATTGGAAACGATAGGAGATTGATTCCTCGTTGCGGGAAGTTATTTTTTGATGATTCAACAATGTGGCGCAGTCATACCGGACCCGATTGGTCTCCTCCAGCATAATTAAGATTAGTTCATCAATACAACTCCCCCCCAAGACACAAGTCGAGCCACCACCTATTAGGATAAACGTTGAGGTCAGCAAATCCCCAGCCCCGTCAATAAGGAACAAAAATAAAAACTCCGAAGCCAGTCCAAAATACCGTGTTCTCGCTGGGTTGGAAAACGCCGGCTAAAGCTGCCCCTCACCTCCATCAATGGGGTACCTGAGATTGGAGTGAGTGGGAGAGATGTTGTGATCAGCTACCTCTTCGCATTTCTGTCCATTCACTTCCTTGGCTCAAGTGATTGGAGCTCCGATTCAGAATTGGAACGATAAGAGATCGATCCCTGGTCGCAGGAAGTTAATTTTTGATGATTCAACAGAAAGGTTAGCATCAGCTGTGGCTTGCTCTAGCCCCTTGTCCCCGAATACCTTAGAGCGAAATACGATAAGAACGAAAATACTCCATTGAATTTTACCTCTCTTTCTCACTTACGAAGAAGTAATTTATTTTGCATTTGTTTCTTGAGTATTGTGCTCAAAATGCAGCAACACATTTCAGGTTTTCTTTGCTAATTTCTGTATGATTATCTGCATTTATCATGTTTTGAAATAGATAACTAGATGACTTTCAAACGATCTAGGTGATCAAGGTCAAAAATGGGAATCCTAAGACCTTAATATATCTGGTCTAAAGAAACTGATAGATACAGACAGACCAGAATGCTAATACTTCATATGATCGTAAACATCCCTTTGGCTAATGAATGGCATTCTAACGAGGCATTACGACTTCTGTAGAATGCTAAACATCATGAATAATCAAATATCACCGATGTGTTTATTGGTGGACTCTTTTGGGCACTTTCTATGTAAATGCCACACGACATCGAGGTACGCGCATATTTGCGCAAAATCTCCTGGAAAAGGATCTAAAAAATCGCAGATCTCAGTGGAAGATTTACTGACTCCAATATGGGGTAGCTGGCGGAATCTTCTCTATAAAATAAAGAGGGAAAGAAGGAGGCCTCCGTGCAATGAGTGTATTATGCATATCGAGGGTGAAGTGGCAACATGACCCACTTGGGATAGTGCTGGACAACACGACCTATCAGAAATGGTGCAAAACAACATGACCTAACTAGCATTTTTGGAATTTTGAGGTTTTGATATCGTTGGATTCACAATCTCCAGCGCTACCTGTTGGTAATGATAAGTTTCTAGGTTGACCAACGTTAGCTCTTAAATCGCCAAGAGAACCATGACAGCCTATCAGATAATGTGACCTATCTGACTTGTATCATCGTGGTTCGAGTGAGTTGAGGTTGGGTGTTGACGCATTCGTTCTGATTATTGGTGAGTAATCAATGAAATTGTCTCTTTTTCATTCAAATGTTTGCTTACTATGAAGTATGAAACCTGTATTGCAGTGTCTGATAATTTTTTTCTTGTCAGGAATGCTGAATGCTGGTGGAACACAGTCTGAAAAAGTTCAATGTAGATAGGCTATGTTGTCCATTACTGTAGCGACATTTTTTTTCAAATATAGGCTATGTTGACTATAAACAGTTTTTTGCGTCTCGTGAAAAATTGCAAAACACTTAGGTCATGTTGTTTTGCACCATCTCAGATAGGTCGTGTTTTCCAGCCCAATTTCAAGTCAGTAATGTTGCAACTTCACCCTCAATGTCTTACATCCGCCAGTTGAGGCGACTGCCTGCAGGCACTCGTATAGTGTATGGGGTGCTTAAGCCATCAAAGCCTGAAACTATTTTCTAGAGATGGGCAGTATTTAACGTAACAGTTGAAATAACCTATTACCAGGTTTTGTTAATTCTGCCTGGAACCTATCACCAAAATAACCCTGTTATTAAATAATGTTATAGGGATGGCTCCAAAATGTGTGGAGCCGGAACAATAGCTTAAAAAAGAGTAAAAATATGCTGTTGCGTAATGATTTCAGGAATAACGTGATAGAAAAACCAATTTAGGTGGGAAACGAAAACCAGTAATCAACGAAATGATACCTTGGAATGAAATAACATGATAAACAAATAATGTAGGTAGGAACGAAAAGTAGAAACAGTATTGGAATGTATAGAGTATTGGAATGGAATCTCGAAATGACCAGTTGAAAAGGTCCCTGAGGTAACCTATTAATAAATAACAGGTTATTGGAACGTATTACCGATCCAGAGCGGTAAAAGTGGAACCTAATACACAAATGTAACTGTTTCGCCCATCTCTACTATTTTCCAATGGCAACCCCAGGCAGTGAGTGATCTTGGTGATCATTATGTACCAATGCCGAACCAACTGTTTTTTTATTCATTTTTATTATTAAGAAGTTTGAAGGTAGAATGTTAACAATATTGTAGCTTCTGGGTAACATGGCTATGATAACAAGAGTGTGATGTGTGCAGAGTGTACGAGAATTTATGTTTTCAATGGTCCACCATCACAGAGTAACGGAGACAAGTTAACAGAGAAGAAAGCCAACGTTAAAATGGTGGGCAAGCATTTTTGAGGCTGCCTCAGTTGCGCCATCTACTTTCAGCTAGGATTGAGGAACTACTACGGAAGTGGTGGGGGGAGAGGACACACTCGTCATACCGCTTCTTTTCAAATCCTTTCGAATGACCAGAAATTGATAACTTTTCGTTTCATCATCATTTAGATATGCAAAAATACTTAAAAATCCAATCGAGGCGAAAGGTATTTTCCAAGTTACCCTTACAATGGGGTATTTCGGTGGGTCGGAAATTCAGGTTTTTGACCTCAAATTTGGATTCAGCACCCTTGAAAACCTATATACTCCAACTTTAAGCCCAATGATACTATAACATGTGGTAGAAAAATTAATTAAAAAGATCACACGTTCGAAAAAGGCGGGCCGCTATAAATGCACACACACTAGGCAAGGACTACGCCGCGGACTGCCCCGCGCGCGTGTGAGTAGAATTTTGTAGTATCCAAGAGAGGTTTCTGAGCATGGATACTTTTTCAAAGACAGTTGGCTAGCTACGTCCACACCGTTCAAATCTTCAACTTTCCTTAGCTTCTCTGATTTTTTAAAAACATTTTCTCGACGAACAGACCCGATTACCGTTATTCCTGAGCCTTACTCTTTTGGAAAAAAAATTGACTGAAATACCCCATTGTTGTTGTCCCTATCACCAGTTGTTCAAATGTTGAATCAACAACTGCCACCCATAGAAACGTTTGAAACCCAGTGTATTATTGAAAATTGCTCGATTTTTTCGTATATATCGCGAATATAACTAAATGTTATCAAATTAATTACTTAGATGCGGCCGGTAACGCACCAAGGAGAAAAATATGTGATAAACAAGGTGACTTGTTGTGATGAGGTTGGGAACAAGTGATCATGAACGCTATCTGTTGCTTTCCGCTATAACTACGTCCTGAAGCTCCACCAATCAGAACGCTTCTCGGGCTCCCACATTCAGCTTTCAGCCCAGTGTCCACCATGGAAGATAAAGCCACCCCATCCTCCAATCCTAGTGAGCGTATTCTCCTCCTTGCTCCGCGTAGCTGAAGTGATACCACCCGAATGATGGCAAATTGTACTTTCACCTTAAGCCATCCTATCAGTTGGGAGTAAGGTCGTTGCCACTTCTCAGCCAACGCAAAAGCTGCTCTCTTCAGGAAGACTCCGAATTCTTGTTCCAGAGCCCCATCACAGGAACTGAAGGGTGTGAATGACCCTCGATGGTCCTCTGCCGCCTGGTCATACTTTGTGTGCTTCGCGCGAGCAGCCATTCGAGCTGTTTGGTGCCAGTCTTGGGAGAGGTAGGAGGCAGCGTCAGCATTTACAATGCGGTTATGGAAAAACGCTGGCCTCCCACTCTCCCAGACCCCATTCACTGCAAAGTCGCCCACCAACGCAGGGTGTCCATTGGCTGCTTCCTGCATCACTGGCTCGACCATTGCAACCCCCCAGGCTCCGAACGAACTTGTTTTGACCATGTTGTTCGACCCACAAAAAAAATTAGTTCAACACATACCCACTAGATTGGGCGCATGACCATTCTCGCCCGTTATTGTTTCTGGCGACAGCACTCAGTGTCATTATTTACTACCCTGGACACCAATCCGCATTGAACGTCTTTAATGTTATTTTATATTGGGGTATATATTATACTACTTCAGCCATCCTGGTTTCTATTCAAGTTCCTAGAGCTTTTTCTATTTAGACATGATGTTTGTTCTTGGTATGTGCATTGGCTGAAATTAATTCAATATTTTTTGTGTTGTTTTCATCTAGGAGAAATTGAACCCAAAACCACGTATGAACCGTTGTATAAAACGGAAACCCATCTATTTATGATGCACCTTGTTCTGGTTTGTGTTTCCAAAGGACTAACACACATCTCATTTCATATGTTCGCAGACGTTGAAGACGTTCGTTTCGTCATCAATTACGACTTTCCCAACAATGTGGAGGACTATGTTCATAGAATCGGTCGGACCGGCCGATCCAAGAAGACCGGTACAGCCTACACTTTCTTCACGAAGGCTAACTCCAAGCAGGCTCAGGATCTGGTTGCTATTCTCAAGGAGGCTGATCAGAACATCAGTACCCGCCTAGAGGATTTGGCCGACAACTACAGAGGAGGTGGCACTAGGATTCGAGGTGGGTCTACCTTACGTCATATTCTCGTACCTATCTTAAAAGTAAGCACCATGGAAGAAAATAGGAGGAAAGCTCACTTCAATGGGCCCATGCCTGCGCCTTTTTTCCTTATCACGCCAGTAGTGTTCTCAGTAGGTGGCGAACAGAGCACTATTGACGGTCAGAGAGCTTGTAACGCTTCCCCTCCCCCTCCACCTGGTACCAGTAACTAGGATGTATTTTTCCATTCTTTGTTTCTCCTTGTTCAAGTACATTTTTCTCGTTTTCCTGTTAGGTAGTGGTTTTTTTTTCTTGATATTTAATTTTCTCGTCTTTCTGATCATCTGCAGTGGTTCGTCTCTAGTTTGTATTTCACTTATTCAAAACATGAAATAGTGTTGGAAGAAAGAAACAAGAAATAGTGCTGGAACTCCAATAACCTTTTTTTTTAAATAACCCCTCAAAGACAAATTGTCTTTTTGACGGAGGGGGCACGCCATAAATAAAAATGAAAAAAATAAATCAAATATAATGGGGGGCCGGCCCTAGGGATGGGAAGAAGAGGAAGGTGGGGGTGAGAGAGAAGGATGAAGGGAAGTGCCTCTATAAAACAACCACCAGTTCAAATATGAGCCAAGCAGGACACGGGTGGTGATACCATGGCGCACGCCTGCCGAGATGCCCATTTCGCGCAACTCCGTGGCACTATTCCCGCACCACACCCCGCGCCATGACAAGGTTGCAGCCATCACCCTGATGTTGGGTGCCACTCCTTTTAGCTCCGACACTGCTTGCCGTAAATCATTCGTGTCATATTTCCTTATCTTGGCCCGCAAAGTCTGCTCCATGTCCAAGCTGCTTTTGACAACTTGGACATCCAGGACTGGTCGGGCTTGACGGCAACAATGTCGGGCTTCGTACCCTGGTCACTTGGCATGTGATATAATCGCTCCCTCTCAACATCCCAGCCGCTAGATGACAAGGCACCTGCTATCTGCTTGGCAACCGCATCATGACGTAGGATGTGGCCCCCATGAGGTTGTGGACACTGCTGCACTACATGATACAGGTGTTCATTTCCACTCTGACAGGCGTGGCAAAGGGGTAGGGTTGTCCCGTGACTACCTCTCGAACACCGCACTGCAGTTGGCAAAGATGCCACGCAGACGGCGTGAAAGTGTCGGTAGTCGCAGGCCCCAATGCCCTCCAAAGCCCAATCTACCCATTGGGATGAGACAAGGCTTTCGGAGCACTGTCGGAGTTCTTTACCATCCACTGACTCATGCAGCGCAGCAGAGAACTCAGCAGACGAACTGGGTTTTGGAGCAGATGGTGTTGCTCGGTCGCACCATGCTAACTGCTGCCTGACAAAATCAACATCAGCATCTACCTCCCAGCTCGACCCTTGAAGGGCTAGTAGGCGCTGGCGGCGCAGTGACCCAATCAATCCATCAACTGGCTCAACAGAGCGTCCAAAATCATATCCACAAGTAATATTGATGGCGAGCAATTTTAAAAACACTGCAGGAATGAGCTGTATCGAGTTATTTAGGTAAAAAGTGAATGTCGTAATTAGATTCGTACTTCACGTACCTCCGTTTTATCCTGATAGTAGCCATTAGTAATGTGTAACCAAGGCGACAATCTTCTTTTCTTATGAAATCAGGAAGGAACTTCGCTTTCGTCGTTGAGCAAGTGCTAGCTCAATGGTCGACATTTGTGGACCCCTGTTGGTGGAGAAGTAGTGATCCTGGCTTCCATGATGTTCCATTCTTGAGGGTCCTCCTCCATGTTGGTAGGTAGAGGACAGAAGTTTGATGTCCTGTCAAGCTGGATTGACGAAACTGCACTCTAGAGACTGAGCTGGGATAGTTGGGTGTGTGCGTGGGTCGGAAAAACTGTTTATTGTTATTTTTAATCTAAACTAGACCTCATTCTGAGAATTTTGACACTAAGGGATCTTCTAGCGTGAGTAGATCTTTTTCTATGATTTTTCTAAGTTTCGAATTCTTATGACGTCATAGTGGGCTGGAGGGGTTCTTGATGTCATAAGAATTCGAAATTAAAAATCATAGAAAAAGACCTACTCATCCAAAAAGAGAACGGCTGGAGTCAAAATTCTCAAAATGAGGTCTACTTTCGATTAAAAATCTAAAAAAATCATGCGCACACCCCATTATATTCCTTCGTCACCTGGAGGATGTGCTGAAAGCGTGGGAGGGAGGGGAGATTTTTGTCACACTTTTTAACACTGAGTGAGCTTTCCTCTTTTCATCTTCCATGTAAGCGCACTCTAGAGGCGGGAAACATCGCATCGAAAATTGCTTACGGTAATGTTTTGTGGCATTAAAACTGTGCGGCTCACCCTTCAGCTGGGGCAAAGCGCATAGAAACATCGCTCACGAGGCTTTTTCTGTCCATCAGCTGTGACCCGACAGAGGTTTAGTACGCTGACTCCTCTTCATCGCTACATTAAGTTACAACGTTAGCTTAGTTATTTTTATTTTGAAGAAGACAATATAGATTTCCTATTCTGGCTTAGGTGCAGCGCGTCGAAACCAGATCATCTGCGATGTTCTCAATACGGCGCGCTGGATTGCCTCCTAGTGATGTGTTCTACCGTAATATTCCAGTGTCGGATCGGTTACGGCGCGTTCTTATCACAATACAGCGCTGGATTGAGTGTGTGTGTAATACATCATGCCGTATCCTAGCCGAACCAAACTCACTAGGAACTCTATTAGGTTTATTTCAGCTAAGATACGTCGTGCCGTAGCTGAATCGTCCGCCATGTTTTTCAATACGGCGCGCCAGATTGCCTTCTATTGACGTATTCTACCGTAATATTACGGCGCCAGATCGTATACGGCGCGTTCTTATCACAATACGGCACTGGATTGAGAGTGTGTGTGATACATCACGCCGTATCTTAGCCAAACCAAACCCACTAGGAACTCTCTATTGAGTCTGGTTGTATTCCCATACATTACTTGCTATAACAAGCTGTAGCTTCTGAAATAATATTCTTCTTTACTTGTGGTTGGTGGTGAAATGTTCTGAACGTTGTAATATAGTTTAATTTTTTAATATATTTACAAAAATCAAAGATTTTTTTTAGTACCTAGCCCACTTATACATTTGGAATCCTTTAGAATGTTCCAAATCGGATTTAATTGAAGAAAAGTTTCAAAGTTGTTCATACCATAAATTTTTGGCCATTGCAATAGCTTATTTTCTTCCGAAAATTTGTTAATATGGAATAACGAAACTGAATTCTCTTCTAATTGACTGCCAGTTTTTTTAACAATCAATAATAACAGGTGGCAGTAGCAACCTGAGTTTCCTATGAATTATTTTTCGTCTTACTGAACGTTTCCCCGGTTTATTGGGAACACCGGACATATTGGCATGCTAAGAAAATGCTCGTAATATCGAACAGAAGATAAATGGTTGTTTCTTGTATGTTGTTACAGGTAGAGGAAGAGGAGGAAGGCCTGGTCGAAGAAGTCGCAGCAGGAGTCCTAGAAGATCAAGATCACCGTTGATTCGTAGATCGCGGTCTAGGGACCGCAGGCGCAGAGATAGAACCCGGTCGAGGTCCCGTTCGAGGGACAGGAGAAGGTCCAGGGAGAGGAGGGATCGATCTCGGGACAGGAAGCGAAGAAGAAGCACTCCTAGGAGACGAAGTACACCCAGGAGGAGGTCCAGCCTGGAACCTAGAAGACGACGATCGGAAACTCCCGAAAAGAAACGAGTTAAAACCCGGGATACGAAAAGTAGCGACATTTCTACGTCCAGGTCGAGGTCTCCTTCGACCAAATCGCGCTCATCATCCCCTATTCGCAAACCTGAGTCACCCAGAAATTCTCGTTCCGAATCCAAAGTCAAAGAAAAGCCTGCTTCTAGTTCTCTCAAAAACGGTTCCGCAAGATCTCGCTCGCCTTCACAAAACAATCACGATGAAAGTGTTACATCGGGTACTGAACGGCGCACTGTTTCACCCAAAAGACGAAGATCGTCGTCTTCAGCTAGGAAGTCGAGTTCTCCAGTAAGACCTTCATCCCCTCCAGAGCGGTACAGTAGGAAGTCAAGAAGCTCAAGATCCAGCTCAGGATCGAAATCTCCTCAGAAAAACGAACCGTACAGTTCACGGTCGCCATCTTTGGATAAGGACTCATTGAACGACACGGTTGTTGAGGAACGGTCGCGCTCTGCAACACCCCAGAGGGGAGTTTCGCCTTCAGGATCTCCTGGCAGGAAGAGAACAGACAAATCCAGTTCATCTCCTGTCCATAAAGTGGAAAGTCCGAAGCAGTACTCGAGACGAGACTCGACTTCACAATCTCCTTCTTACTCGAAGAGGAAACGGTCTTCTTCTTCTCCTCGAAGCAAACGGGAGTCTTCCCGAACGTCAAAACACCGAGAGACCCGCCCTAGAGATAAGTCTGACAAAGAAGAATCGAAGAAAAGTTCGAAAGATGCGGCGGCATCGAAGAAAGGGGAATCTCCCGATAGAAAAGCGAGTTCCACCAAAAAAGCGTCCCGGTCGCGAGATCGTTCGTCCAGCTTAGACTCCATCGACAGCAGGAAGAAATCCCGGGACAAGTCCAAATCGAAAGAGGGGAAACGCAGTAGTCACCACTGCAAAAGGAAACACCCGAGACGTCGATCCAGAGACAGAAAATCGAGAAGTCGCACCCCGCCTAAGAAATACAAAGACCGCGACGACAAGCGATCCGACAAAGACAAGAAGAAGTCGAAACGCACTCCATCCCGCAGCGTCACCCCGAGAGGCAAATCTCGCAGGTCTCGCAGTCCTGGTGAGCTGGGATCCTCCTCCGACGCCAGCACCTCCCCGAAAAGAGTCAACGGAAAATCAACTAAAACGTAAACTGACTGTCGCTGAACTAGAAAAGAATCACTGTTTCTATTTTGTACATTATTGTAAATAACTCGTCCGAATTTTACTACGGAATTTAATATTTTATAACTATTTTGATCAAACATCGCTGTAGGTTGTCGCCTAATCTATCAAATTAATCGATCGTTTCAGGAAATGTCGCTGTAATGTGTCTTAGGTGTAATAGTTAGTTCTATTCCCATCAAGTTCGTGATGAATAAACGGTTCTTTCCTCACCTGTGTTTATAATTTCAACAAACCGAAAACTTACTGGGTCAGTAGATCCTTGTGGATCCGCCTTTTCACACTCAAAGAGTTTTGGAAACTCAAAATAGGTACCTATAGCATTTACAAGTCAAATTCACCCTTTTACAAATCAAATCCACCCTTCTACAAATAAATTTCAATAACCCCTTCTTTGAGTAATGCGAGAAATGCGTCAAATAGGGGTTTATTATACATGATATATATTATTATATATCAAAAATTTCCAAAAACAAATAGCAGGTAGGGAAAAAAACAACAAAAAATTTTACGCAATTTGGGAAACATCGAATTTTTTCAATCTCAAATTGAACTACGAGGACCAATATTTTTTCAAAATGCGCCAAAATGTCAGGTTTCCAATGGTATAATCAAAACCTTGAACAATTTGTCAATAATTTGTAAACAATTATTGTTAAGGCTAAATGTCCCGAGTTTAGTTGTGAAATCTGCCACCACGTGGCAGCACCAAAATGAAGAAAATTTCGTTTACTCCTCAGTTGAGAACGGATCGAGATATTTTAGTTCCGCAAACGGATTTCTCTTCAAGATCACCGTAGAATTCCGGGTAATTGGTTTAGAAAGTGTGCAAAAATTTTTTGCACACAGTTCCAACAAAAATTTGTTTAAATTTTGAACATTTTCAAAAAGTGGCCTTATAGCCACTTGCAGAACCTTCATCAGAATACGAATCCGTTTGCAGAATTTTTCTAACTTGATCATAGCCGTCGGATTCGCGTTTTTACGATATGGAGGGGGGCGATCATGGGCTGGGGGGGAGGGCGGCGATCAAACGCCCCGCCGCCCGCCCAACCTTCACATTCATGTTTTGCTAGTATGCACCCTTTGGTCTCTATTCCTTTTCCTGGCTACCTAATAGGTAGCTACCATCAACCTTCCCATTTCCAACTTCTCTGTCTTGAGGTTGATCGAATTGGGCGAAATTTCCATAAAAAGCAAGACACATAAACAAATAACTTATGAGACACATTCTGTGTTAATTTGATTCAGATAATGGTTTGCACTACCTACTAAATAGTTAGTTCTAAAATTGTGATAATTTCAGTTCACTGCACATGGACTAGTTAGGTATCTAGAACAACTAGTAATAGATGGTTTGAGGAGCATATTCTTGGCGTTTGACGTTGATTCCCAAATTTTGTGAACAGCTAAAGATGATGAAAAAATAATTAGTAGGTAGTTAATTCACTCTGCAATAGTGTTGAAAAAGGTAAAAACACCTATTCATTATTCACCAAAAATTCAAATATCTTTGAAATAATATCAAAATAAATCTAAATAAATTTGAAACTAAAATCCCCCGTGTCTGAATTTTTTATTCCCGAATTCCCTCTTCTAAGAGTTAAATTATCAATTCTCTCTGTTTTTAAATGTCATTCTTGATTTCATGTAATTATAACGCCTAACACTAGCGAAGTGTTGAATTTTGAGGTAGTTCTAGGTATACTACTAAATTACAAACATGACTGTCCCTAAATTACCGTTAGTGCACTGTAATAAATAGCCTAGAACTAGTGCTGTGGTCTTACAAGGTAAATACCATACAGATGGCAACCCTACATGTTTACCTTTTCGGATTACTCGAAAAGTTCGAGAAGAGTTCAAGGTCGCACACTTTTCTCATTCGCTAGCAATCCCGGGTACATCGGGCACTGTTGACGTTCGAATACTGTAGGTAGTAGTACTAGGGTACGGCGTTGGTGATTTTACACTTCAATATTCCGCGATTGTGCAGCGATCACTACATCGTTTTTTACTACGTCCCACAGTAAGAATTGGGCGTCCATATGCGATTAATCTGGGGTAAAGGAGGACACAATCAACGGGAAAAATCTGCGAAGTGCTACTATCAGCTCCGGGGTCTTGATTTTCGTAGGGGACTATCTACATGCCAATTTGAACAATCCTGACAAATTTCATCTAATTCTTATGAAATATGTGAAAGTTATAGCTGTTTCAAGGATTTAATGTTTGCGCATGCGCAGATGCTAATGTCAATTTGGAGACCGTGATTTTCGTAGACCATCTGCACCCCAAAAATGTCATCGAACTCAGATGGGAAATGAAGAAGGTGAGACTGTTACAAGGAATTCACGTTTTCGCTTCCGCAGTCACTACTATTATTCCGGGAGTGATTTTCATAGGGGACTATCTACTCGCCAACCCGCACAATTCCTGAAAATTTCATCGAAATCAGACAATAACTTCGTGTAGTTCTGCCCGATACAAGGATTTCACGACAGAATCAAAGACAGTCAGACACGAAACAAAAATTGTTCAGGAAGGTCTAAAACATAGAACGCGAGGGGAAATTTTGATTTCGGAGATATTTTTTTTCTACAATCTTGAAAAGTTAAAACAATACTTGGTGGAACAATACTTCCACTACCTTGGTGGACTCGGAAGTAAGAAGTGCGTAGGCACCTTATTTAATTTTGCTCAGTACAATTTTTAGTTAATCATAAATAATAATTTTGTGTTCGAGTCTACTACGGTAACGGAAGTATTGTTTTCACTTTTCAACGTTAAAAAAAAATATCTCCAAAATCAAAATTCCTACTCGAGTTATATATTTTAGACCTTCCTGAACAATTTTGGTTCCGTGTCTGCCTGTCTGTCATGAAATCCTTGTAACGCCCGAAACTATACGAAATTAATGTCTAAAAAAAAAAATTTTTGAGGTACCTAGGTATATTACGAGGGTCGTCTCAAAAGTAAGGTTCCCTATGCTATAAAAAATTCAAAAAAAATTTTTTTTCAAAAATTTTTATTGCTTTGTGTTTAGTAACATCATATCACTTTTCAACATAATTCCCAGCTCGATCGATGCACTTTTGGAACCGGGGGAGCAATTTATGTATGCCCTCCTTGAAAAACTGCACTGGACTTTCAGTTGTTTTTTTCCATGTCATGCTTTGGCGTTTGGTTTCTGGTGCACCCATGTTTCATCTCCAGTCACTATACGGTCAAAAACAGACTCACCTTCTTGCTCAAAAAATTCCAAAAAATTTTTTGCTGAAGCAATCCTTTGCTCTCGGTGTTGTTTAGTCAAAAGTCGTGGCACCCATCTTGCACAAATTTTGTGGTAACCCTGGTCATCAATTATCCTCCCAACTGATGCTCGGCTTACCTCAATATGTGGAGGCAACAAAGCAATGATTTCATCAATCGTTACTCGCCGATCGTCTTCGAGAATTTGCGTGATGGCGTCAACAGTTGCGTCGTTTCCACGAGATGTTGAAGGCCGCCCACTCCGCTCTTCATCTTCCACGCTTGTTCGCCCTTCCAGGAACAATCTCCTCCATTTCCTCACATGTTGCACACTCATACAGTCCTCTCCATACACAGACACTAATTCTCGATGAATGTTTATCGCAGATTCATTTTTGGCCGTGAGAAAACGAATGACAGAACGTAACTCCAGTTTGGACACGGGGTTGAGAGGCATCTCCATGGTTACTAGCGTGTTACTGCCATAGGGTAGATCCAAACGGCTGGAAAAAAATTACGGGTTGCCACTACACCCCGACAAATATTCCCTCAAAATTTCCCGATTGTAGGACGATTTCCCTCCAAGTTAGAAAATAGGGAACCTTACTTTTGAGACAACCCTCGTATGTGGGTTGACGTCCAGACGATCCCCTATGAAAATCATCGCCCCAGTATCAATCAATAATATGTATAACATTCTACCATAATTATGATACCTAACCATTATCTGAATCAAATTAACACAGAATGTGTCTCATAAGTTATTTGTTTATGTGTCTTGCTTTTTATGGAAATTTCGCCCAATTCGATCAACCTCAAGACAGAGAAGTTGGAAATGGGAAGGTTGATGGTAGCTACCTATTAGGTAGCCAGGAAAAGGAATAGAGACCAAAGGGTGCATACTAGCAAAACATGAATGTGAAGGTCGGGCGGGCGGCGGGGCGTTTGATCGCCGCCCTCCCCCCCAGCCCATGATCGCCCCCCTCCATATCATAAAAACGCGAATCCGACGGCTATGATCAAGTTAGAAAAATTCTGCAAACGGATTCGTATTCTGATGAAGGTTCTGCAAGTGGCTATAAGGCCACTTTTTGAAAATGTTCAAAATTTAAACAAATTTTTGTTGGAGCTGTGTGCAAAAAATTTTTGCACACTTTCTAAACCAATTACCCGGAATTCTACGGTGATCTTGAAGAGAAATCCGTTTGCGGAACTAAAATATCTCGATCCGTTCTCAACTGAGGAGTAAACGAAATTTGGCCCCGATGGTGCTGCCATCACTTATTTCAGAATCACACTAAAACATCGTGACATTTAGCCTTAATTAGGCTGGCTCAACGCGGAAACCCCTTCTGGAAGGGGTTGAACTGACATTAGCCCTGGCAAAACCCCTTCTGGAAGGGGTTACACAGGAAGTTACTATGTAGGTACAAACTTCAAACCTCTTTTTTCCTCACTTCCATGCTTTTGGGCACCCAGTGCTGCTATCTTTCTCTTCTATGATTATCTAAAAGTCCAAAAGGGACTTCCGTTCCTGGTAGAGCGGGTTGGCAGTGTTATTATTTGAGTCATCATCTTGGCGGACTGGTGTAAAAGTTTCTCGCCTGGAAATCTTCAAAAGTAAGTTGAATTTTACTTCTTTACGCAATATTTTCACTTTGCGAATGCAAAAAAATGTGTTTCGAGTTGTACTCATGATTGTCATTCGAAGTAGGTACAAGTTATAAATGCGAGACAGCAATCGAAAGTGTGCCCCTTTCCCACAGAGTACTGGAGACCCTTTCCACTCACTTTCAGGGGCATGTGGCTAACCTGCATGTAACCTGCAATACTTACATTAGCAGGGGTGGGGATAAAACCAACCTAGCAATTGTGATATTGAATTATATTATATTATTTGAAGTTATTTTTGTACATGAAAGGTTTACAAAATGAATAAAATGTCACATGGTTTAACGCCTTCAATGGCGTTTGAGACTAACCAGCAACAACTTATCTACTAGCCCTGGCGGAACCCCTTCAGGAAGTGTGGGCGACCACCCTCTCCAGAAAGGCCCGCGTTGAAAGTGAAATAAGTTTCAAATTTCGATTTTCTCATTTTTAGGCTTCAACCAAAAGTTTTGGCTACAACTCTGTACCTCAGAGGTCAACTATCGTATATCCAAAATTCTCGTTTTCGAGATTTTTGTTTTGTATGTGCATTCTTTCTATTGTATTTTGTATTCTATTGTATTGGTAGGCATAAACAGATTCTACAGAATTAATTTGAGCATGATAAAGTCATCAGAATGGGCCATAGGGATCAAAATAGGTGTGCCCACAACTTCTTTTGGCTCTGCTGTAAGATCGCCAAAATGTCACTTACGATAATCGACCTCTGAGGTACAGAACTAGACCCCAATGGAGCTCACCGAATTTCAGGTTGTTGAGGAAAGTGGCGTTAGTCATAAATAGGGCTCGGATCGATATGCTCTATAAAATCCCCGAATATGCCCTGAAAACCACCCCGATAGGCCCGTAAACATGCACGAAAACCCCATAGATATGCCCTTGAAAATTTAAAGTATGCTATTAAACGCTGCAAATTATTTCACTAAGGTTTATTATTTTCTGGTATAGATCACTCTTCTGCCAAGATCACAGCTTTGTCATTGTCTCTATTGAGAAATTATTATCACATTTATTTATATTTTAGTTCACTTAGAACCCTAAAAAAAGTCAAAAATTGAGATTAAAAAACTCAGGAATTTCTTTTTGGGGGGAATCGCTGGACACCTTGAGACTGGATGGCGAATTTCAAGTTTCCGAAAATGTGGGGAGTCTGTCACTATTTGCGCTTCGAGAGTATCTCTCTTTAAATGGTAGATTGAAAAACTCGGATTTTGAAAGCGAATAAATTTTATTTATAAATAATCGTGGTTAATATACACTTTGGACAATAATTATCTAATTTTACAATCTACACAATTTTACGATGGATGCTCAGACAGATAAAGACAACAAAATAGGATTTCATTAGGTATAAACAATTACTAGAACAATTCTCGAAGGAGAGATGACAGAACTTTCTATTGTTCAATTCGAAAATTTATTATTGGCAGCTTCAAGTTTGTATAATTAATAATTATTTATGGATTTCAAATCACATCGAAAGAGAAAAACCGTTGTTCACAAAATTCACGTTTTCGTGAATGTTATATATCACATGTTTTGAACAGTGGAAGAAGGGAGAGGAAGGTTTATGTGAAGGATCATATGTACATCATTTCGGCCATTTGAGACATTTTTTTGGGGATGTGAACGAAGAGGTCGAAGTAAGAGGCGAGTTCGTCCATGCTCGTGTCGTCCGAGGCCGTGGGGGTGGAGGAGTGCGCGTGCGCAGTGAGCCGAGCCTGCACTGCGCAGCAGGTCGACTGTGCAGCAGCGTTGCGTCGACCTTCCGAATTGGAGGGGAGGATCGAGCTTGATGCACCTGATTCCTCATCTCCAGAGCTGGAAACCACAAAATTATGATTTTTGTACTTGTAGGAATAATTTTGATTCGTTTTTATGGGAGAGAACAATAGAGAGTTCCATACGCAATTGTATAGGGCTGCAGCACGTTAGGGGGAAAGATATACAGGAAAACAACCACGTTAAGGGGAACTTCTATTTTAGCCAAATCGAGTTATTAAAGGGAGCGAGCGAATTTTCCTTCCCACTTGACCAGATTTAGGACTGGCTACGATCTGCTTAGGACTGATCGAGCGACCAGCTGGTATCAAACAAGTTGAACCGAATGGAGTGTCCCACGTGCCACTGCGATTCGGTCCGAGGTCGCACGCTTGGGTTTGATTTTCAAACTAGTTTGTTTCTGATCGCGCGCTCGCCTGGTCGCTTTGCCGGGAGGTTTCCAGTTTACTGTGTAACAATATAGGTTGAATATCAGATTGAAATTCACCTAATTGTTCATAAGTTAGTCAGAGGGGGGTGACGACCCTACCCCTTCAAACCAGTGATTAGATTAATCAGCCGGCCTGAAGAGGATATCGATTCATATCTCTATGAATCAAATATCCCCCTAGGCGTAGCTCCAACAAATCGGGAACAAACCAAATTGGTTTGTCCCTTCTGTAAAAGTAGGATCGTCACAACTGTTTCGTTTGTGCCCGTGTTCCACTCATGTTTTCCCTGGAAATGGCTGTAATAATTATTTATAGCGAGCTTCTTATCAGTGAAATTCAAAAAAGGGAAACGTTATGGAAAGAGGTAAAGTGCACAAGAAGACGCTTCTGGTGTATAAGAAAATAATACTATTTTGAAATACAAAGTTGAAAATTTGATACACAATTTGTGGCAAAAAGTTGAGCTAATCTACTGTAAGTAAATTTTCCAACCTACTTGAAATCTAATTAATAATGTTCATTCAACAAATATGCAGTTTGGAGTTGAATAAAAATTAAAAAAAAAAAAAACATTTTGTAACCCATCTTGAAATTATATGTTTTGGTATACCTACGTTTCAAGACATGTAGATATAATCCAAAATCGAAGAAACCCAGGACTGGAGTTCCCCAGGGCTCACATCTTGGACCACTACTGTTTGTAATTTTCATTGATGATGTGCATGGTCTATTTGAGGGGAGAGTGGGTCATTTGCTCTTTGCAGATGATCTAAAGATTTATTCCGTGGTGCGATCGTCGGTAGATGCGTCGGCAATCCAGGAGGTACTGATCTCATTGGATGTTTGGTGCAAGAAAAATGAGCTCCATCTAAACACCGACAAGTGCTCAATAGTTTCATTCACGAGGGCAACATCACCTATGCATCATCCGTACTCAATTGGTGGGAAACTATTGCAGCGCAGATCATCGATCAAGGATCTGGGAGTGTGGTTCGACACTGGACTTTCCTTTTCGAAACATATAGAGGAGATCTGTTCCAGGGCAATGAGGACACTGGGGTATATAAAAAGAAACACGAGGGAATTCACAGACCCAGGTGCATTAAAGCTGTTATATACCTCACTGGTTCGGCCGTGTGTTGAGTATTGTTCTCCTGTATGGTCTCCCAACTATGCAAACGCTAAAGATGCTCTCGAACGTGTGCAACGTCGTTTTCTCCGTTATGTCGCATTCAAAAAAGGTCATAGTTGGGAGGACTTCAGTTACGAACGAGCCATGAAAGAAGCCAATTTGGGTACCTTGGAGCATAGAAGAAGAGAGGCCGATGTTATGCTACTACACGGGCTCGTCTCAAATAAAATTGACTGCCCCATACTCCTAGCTAGTTTGAGCCTGAATGTCCCCCAACATGCCACCAGACTGTCGCAGCCGTTTTACCTTTTTCCATCAGCCACCAACTACTTACGGAATAATCCACTGAGAAGAATGCAGGAGGAGTCCAACCGCCTTTCCGGATGTTTGGACTTTTTTACATGCTCCAATACATCAGTGAAATACGTCATTCGCCAGAACTTGAATTAGCGTAATTATATCTTATGAATACTGTTTGCGTGTAAGTCATGTGGACCACGTTGTCAGTTCTTTTCGCCAAGGGTTTTTATTTTCTTTGTCTTTCTTGTGTATTTGTTTCTTGTTTTTCTGAAAATTCTCAGTGAACTAAAATTATTTGGTTTAGATATTGGATATTAATGAAGTACCTACATCATGTTATTATGTTACAATTGGGCTTGTCCCGTATCAATTAAAATAAATAAATAAATAAATAAACCCGCTGTGGACCAAAATTAATAGAACAGAATACAAAAGGTGTATCAGATAATGTGGTCAGTTGCTCTTCAAGGAAATTTTCTCTCCCCCAGATGTCGAACTTAACTTTTTTTGATTTGGTGAAAAAGCATGAGCATGCGGTTAGGTCCGCAAGTTTAACAACGGCTGTGCTTCATTTCTGGGTTGTTTTTCTCAGTATCTCTACTGTAAAAACTGGTCCCTTTACAATCGAACATTTTTAGATCGAATTTAGGGGAGAAATTCGTGTTTGAACGACTAAATTCACCGCTTGGTTACCTCATTGAAAAATTGCCGAAATTAGCTTCCGTCTCGACGAATTCTTAGCCGTAAATTAATAAGGCAATGCTGCATTATTCGAATAAAATATGCCATTCATACTATCGCGAAAAACAGAAAATGTACAAGTAGAGAAAGATTTTACAACTCAGGACGAAGCAAAGATAACCTTGCAAGGAAGGATTTCAGACGCGTGTTTTGGACGCCTACTGTGGACACTATAGCGGCGCGCGCGCGACTTGAGGTCGCTCACACTAGCGGGTCGCACGGTCGCACTCTTTGGTCGTCCACGTAGGACAAGGCTTAACGTATTACGTGCGCACAAACTATATCGAGGAGGAATGTAATTTCAATCCCACTATTTGGGCTCGACCCGCTTTGGACTGCCCCAGGACAACAATGGGCCAGAATCATGCTGGGAGGCCAGCAAGTTTCGACCACACCTACCTATATACGATCGTAGCCAGTCCTAAGTCTGGTTCAAATTCGATTAATTTCTCCTAAGGGGTTGTTTACCGTTAACCCTATCGGGTTCAAGTTCACAGAAGCCAGCCAGTCACATTCCCCCTATCGGGCTACAGCCTTGTATATACGAGTATACGTATGTATATACGTATATATGTATATACGTATGTTCTGAAGCGATTAAGTAGGCCATCTAGAGCCCTAACCTCTCATCAATCAGAATTTCATTGAATTTTGACAGAAAACCACAATATCATAAACTTTGCAGTTTTAGAAATATTGCTAATTACCCCAAGGATGGATCAGGTAGTAGCGCAGTCAGAGGTCTCACCCCTTCGGGTGTCGTCGCGAGAGGTGGTGAGCTGAGGTCGGAACCTCCATCGCCAGGCAGGCGGAGGACAGGCGCTCTCAGCACGGCTTGACTCAGCTTGGACTTCCTCAGGATCGGTCGACGAGGGCGAACGAGTCTCTTCAGATCTTTGTTCCGACTGCAACATCCGAATTGAAGAAAGTTAGTAGGGTAATTTGAATATGTCGCAAACACAACCAGTGTCAGTGGGATCTAGGTGTTCAAAATTATTTTACAAGTATGTCTTATAGGAAATTTAACGCTGATCTCGAATAAACCCCTTGTCCCTAAACCTAAAATAGGTTGTAAACAAGTTTATCGTCTAAAACATTTAAAAAATCACGGTCATAAGGCTATGGTGGACGACCACTTAGTGTGATTCTCAAAAAATAGATGGCGTCGCTGGAGGGGTCAAAAGTAATTAAGATTCTGCTTCGAAAAATAAGAACTTTTTTTTCAATCGAAAAACAAGAACGTGCTCAGAATTTTAGAAATGAAGGTAGCTCTAATAGTAGTTCGAAGGCCAGTTGAATCGTTGAAGTAATAAGGAAGGTGTTAAGGGGGTTCATGAGTCAGTTCTAATTTAACACTTTTTCATGTAGGTAGGTATATCACTCTGTTATATGGAAAATTGATATATTTGAATCTCAAGTCTCCAGGACAAATGGTTACAATGTTATGAGGAAAAAAAGAATATTTTTATGAAAAAAAGTGAGTTTTTCTGAACTTCAACCTCGATGCGGCACGGGTTAATGCTATCTGATCGACCTAAAACTTTGGGAATCTCATTTTCTAGTCAATTGGCACCTTTTAGGGGGTTGCCACAAGTGATTATCTAAAAAAAAAAAATTTTCCCTATTGCCTTGTGTATTAGGGTGGTCACAAAAAATCAACTTCCGAAATTCAATCGTGGCAACCCCCTAAAAGGTGCCATTTGACTAGAAAATAAGATTCCCAAAGTTTTAGGTCGATCGGATAACATTAACCCGTGCCGCATCGAGGTTGAAGTTCAGAAAAACTCACTTTTTTTCATAAAGATATTCTTATTTCCTCATAACATAGTAACTATTTGTCCTAGAGACTTGAAATTGGTTTCATTTTATTTAAAATGTTATTTTCTCCAACTTTTACTCACATAATTTTTTCGCTACATGCTGTAGATTTTATGTTATTCAGCTTTTCCCATCTCAAAACGTGGTCCGTTTTAGCAAATGTGCCTTTATACGCATACCCCTAAAAACCACTCTCCAGTCTATGAAACATACCTCCAGGCGATTTGACGTATCTTTATCACTCTGTTATATGGAAAATTGATACATTTGAATCTCAAGTCTCCAGGACAAATGATTACAATGTTATGAGGAAAAAAAGAATATTTTCATGAAAAAAAAGTGAGTTTTTCCGAACTTCAACCTCGATGCGGCACGGGTTAATGCTATCCGATCCACCTAAAACTTTGGGAATCTCATTTTCTAGTCAATTGGCACCTTTTAGGGAGTTGCCACAAGTGATTATTTAAAAAAAAAAAAATGTTCCCTATTGCCTTGTGTATTAGGGTGGTCACAAAAAATCAACTTCCGAAATTCAATCGTGGCAACCCCCTAAAAGGTGCCAATTGACTAGAAAATGAGATTCCCAAAGTTTTAGGTCGATCGGATAGCATTAACCCGTGCCGCATCAAGGTTGAAGTTCAGAAAAACTCACTTTTTTTCATAAAGATATTATTTTTTTTCCTCATAACAGAGTAACTATTTGTCCTAGAGACTTGCAATTGGTCTCATTTTATTTAAAATGTTATTTTCTTCAACTTTTACTCACATAATTTTTTCGCTACATGCTATAGATTTTATGTTATTCAGCTTTTCCCATCTCAAAACGTGGTCCGTTTTAGCAAATGTGCCTTTTTACGCATACCCCTAAAAACCACACTCCAGTCTACGAAACCGACCTCCAGGCGATTTGATGTATCTACCTACCTGTTTCTCTGGATATATTCATGATATCTTCATACTTTTTTCTTAATTCTTTATCTACTCTTCACATAACCACTGAGCGAGTTTCAACTCTGTTGTGTAAATATTATTTTACCTAGAGACAATATAGCAAAACAGTTTTAATATATTTCATGCTTATGATTTTTTAATTCTAGCCATGTTTCTGTTGGGAGGTTTAGTAGCCGTGTTTTTGAAACTTGTTCAATGACTGTAATAAACCCCTCTCGACAATATTTAAAAAAAAATTGAAGTTGCCAGCTCTATTGGCTGTCGAGAAACAGGTAAGTACCTAAGTGACGAAAAACAAGGGTTTTCGAATTTGGAGAAAAACCGCGATTTGTGAAAGGCTACCGTTTCTCGAGGTATTTGATCGATAGTTCGTAATTATTTCATACTGAAGGAATTGAAAATGAGGTCTGATTATTCCTTATCTATGATTCTTATCAGTCAGTGTTTGCACCGGTTAGATAAGGTTATTTGATATCACGTAGTACTGATAAGAATAATGGTTATACTCGTACACTATTGGTTCACTTGATTTCTTCATTAATCTAGTGCTATGCTATGTTTGTACAATTTGGTGGCATGGTAACCTGTGCTGGAACCATGGAGTAGGACATAGTATATCAATCAGAACTTATGAACAGTGAAAGAACGGTAGGCAGTTACAGAAATATAGAAACTATGAACCTGGAGCGGGAGACAGCTATCCCCCGGAAACAGCGATTGGCTCCTCAATCTTTGAAAATTCATATCTCTGCTTTCCACTGCTCAAATTTAATATTTTTATAAACCAAAATGTCTGGGAAAACCTGCAGACTTTTATAAAAATAAAAACGAAAAAGTCGAAAAATTTTCTATTTTGACTCATGAACCCCCCCCTTAATGTAAACAATCCACTAGAAATTCATTAAAAAACCATGGACTGATAGTGCAGTTGCTCGCCAGAGGAACCTACCATACCATAAGACTCAATGACTTTTTTTTTTTTTTTTTTTTTTCATTCACAAGATTGCTGACCAGTTGAATCTAATGTGATGTACAGTTCGAGAATCTGTCTGACATGCAGCAACGACCACCTGAATTGGGTATCACGTTGGTCTAATTTCACCTATACAAACTTCAAACGTTACTCAATCACAATAAACGACATTCCAACTCACTTATCAGTAGTTTTGTGGCAAGTGCATCTCCCTTTGTTACAAGTGCTGATGGACAGACTCTCTAAGATACGTTCAGGCTCATCGCTGGCGTTAATGGAGTGTCTTTGGTTAGCACTCCCACGAACCTCGTCCTGTTTGCAACAGTCGCTCCTGAAACAATGACAATATATTTGAAATTTAAAGAAATTTTGAGCCTCGTATGAAGTCGAGAGCTGTGTATCGTTCTCGAGGGAAAGGTAAGGATGGGTATCAATACTCAATTTTTTCAAAAAATTCGATTTTTTGCTTAAAAATTGTTTTTGAGTTGACCGATTTTGTTGACAATTGATTTTTGATGCCGATTTTTTCGAAAAAAGATCGAGCATTTTTTCTTTAAGAAAATATTATTTATGTGGAAGTAGAAACAATAGAGAGTTAGTTATTCGTTACCACAACCAATAATCGTTTAGGCGGGAAGATGGATTCATAATTACTCTTCCTCCAAGGCCTCGATGAAGATTTGTGGGAATTTTAATCATTTTTATACATACCTACCGTTTATCCTATATCATGAATAAATTTATTAATAAAACACATCTAACTTTTGTAAATTCAAGTCCTAAATTTTTACCATCAGGTCCAAGTTCCATGATGTAGGTAACTTGATATTTATTATGTTTTACCAATGAAAGAAAACTGTGATTACTGAGCTCTAACTTAGGTACTGGTATTCAGCATTAAGAGACATAATAAGGAACTCACTCAGGTGAGTTTACACTAATTAAATTCTGAGCCAAGGATCCCAGCTTCTCATATTATTTTTTTAATCGTGTTTCTTTAAAAAAAAAGGTT
The DNA here is from genome assembly GCA_009739505.2 of Apolygus lucorum. Taxonomy (NCBI): domain Eukaryota; kingdom Metazoa; phylum Arthropoda; class Insecta; order Hemiptera; family Miridae; genus Apolygus; species Apolygus lucorum. The sequence goes on from CM019169.2 coordinate 3,101,599, forward strand.
AACATGAAGCCGATTTTAAAATCGATTTTTTTAACTCGATTCTTCAGAGAATCTGTTTTATTGCTTTTATCCGTGTGACGTCACACAGAATGGATGTATCGATTCTTCGACTAATCGAACGGTTATTCGAATCTCGCTGAAAGGCGGCCATGTTGACTCTGTTGTAAACAAAGATTGTATGGACGGTTTTTCATTATGCCAATTTATGCGGTTATTGGTTGCTCCTCTCGTCCAGGAAGCGGTAGTTAATTTTTTGGTTGAGAACGTTCTGAAAAAATAAGAATATCAGCCTTTTGGCGTCGCTGATTCCCAGCGTTCCTGACAACCATGTTTGATGAACTGACTGAATTCCCATCGTTGTAAACAAAGATTTTTTCATTAGGCATGCCGATTTGTGCGGTGTTTGGCTGCTCTTCCCGTCAGGGGAGCAGTATTTCGTTATTTGGTTTGCCAAAAGTCATTAAAAGCCAGTGTGAGAAGACAAGAGACCTATCAGAAAAAAGAAGAGCAAGGTGGCTCGCTCGAATCAATCACAATTTGAGAGGGCGACAACTAAACTCCAAACAAATACTAGTTTGTTCTCGGCATTTCATCACCGGTAAGAATAAAAATACATCACATTTTAATGTGCTTACGTTACTTCAGTCATCAGTAGTTAGGTAGTAATAATAGAATACCTACCCTCATTGGACGAGCTTCACAAAATGTTTTTGTTTGTGTCCAAGTGTTTTGATTTGTACGAAGTTCCCAGGAAGATAATTTCGAACCAATTTGCGTGATTGTTTTGAAGTTCAATTAGTAAATGATCAATGTAAATATGCACTTCATCCCCTGAATTTCAAAATTCATGTGCAGGGAGAGGAAGTAGGAAAGTGAGGAACGTGATGTTTTGGGAAAGATGTGTAGTTACGTTACCTCAACAAATTCTGTTGACTGGTTTATTTGTTTAGTTAATTACCTTCTTAAGTGGTCTTTTAAGTAGGAAGTTAATACTAATTACTTGATACTAAGTAATTTCTGAATGATTCCAAAGTTAACTTTGGTGGAGGATGTTGGTAGGAGGCGCTGGGAGTTACAGCTGAACGAAGTCATTTACCTACCTACCTACATACTGATTCCACCATTCAATAGCACTGGGCTAAAATCACGTATTATTAAGTATTTTTGAGTTAAAGGAAAGTTAATACCATCAGCATGTTCGACTATAGTGTTACTTGGGTACGAAATAATGAGTTGTGAATTACAGGAAAACCATCATACTTATTTGACTCTGTCCCTTCATCACGGGTATGGAAATAAGGATCACAGCAAGGATCACACTCAACAATACTCTGCTCAAAGGGGTCTAAACCACCGCAGAGACGTATCTTATATTCATACCTTCTCAGGTAGTCACCTGAGAGTGAACACACATACTGAGTATAGAATTTCTTGTCAGACATCTAACCCACAAGGGAGACATAATAATAACGATTACATAATTGCTTTTAAAGAATATTATCACCATCGTTCTGTTTACATACCAAGAAACTTGGTATGTAAACAGAATAACCTTGCTGGATAGGAGCGCAAATGGCGCCCCTTCACGACCAGCTGATCGGGTCAGAGAAGGTTATGTTTGATATCGAAAATAATCGATTATTGAGTCTCGAGGATAAAACGAATAGATCCGATTTAAAAATCGGCTGAAAATCGATTTTTTTATAACGATACTCATCCCTAATACAGAGAGAAGGAATGCAATCATACCTATTCCATTCGATAAAGGAGGGAGGAGTTCCAAAGCAGAACGATCCTTCCTCTCACTAGAGTGTTTTGTTCTAAGTAGAGATGAGCATCGATGGTCGATACTATCGATATTTTTCATCCGATAGTCGATGTTTTCAACAAAATTTGATCCGATAATTTGAACATTAAATGTTCCACCACAATTAATTATTATGCAATGTGATTGCAATTGAGTGTCGAATCTTTCCGTCCTCAAATTATCGGATCAGTATCAAATGCAAATATTCAGTCGTTCTCTATTCGTTAAGAAGGCAGGAAGGCAATCTGTTCAGTTCAACCGCCCACTGAGATGTCATGGGACAAATCTTCAAACATTCAAATAATTCAGGTGGGAAGAATACGACGAAAGTGTTTGATATTTCGATATTGAGTTGAATCCCATTTTTTATCGTATTATTTTCAAGTTAAAGAAAAATTCGTCACTGCATTTTTTATGTTTGGTTGTTTTAGGTCGACGTGAACTGACCAGTGGTTTCACTGAAATTTGTATCAAAATGCAACGATTACAATAGATAATTGATCTATCTCAGGCAATATTTTGATTACCACACTTGATTAAATAAGTATCGATACTATAAAACCATCGCTAGTTTAGTACTGATGGTTTTCAACAATCGATTAACAATTAGATTTCGATAGTTTATTCGATGGTGACTATCGATACTTTCCAAACGATGCTCATCCCTAGTTCCAACCAAGCAATTACAGAATACCGTAGACTGGGGTGATAGTGATCAATTTCTACAGTTTTTCCTTGAAAACTACCAGTGTAATAATTCAAAAAAATCTGAAAAAAATAGTTTATATTCTCCCACATCTTACGAACAGTATCCTATATCAAACTTTGAAATTTTGTTGAATTAAGCTCATTTAAAAAAAAATTAAATTGATCAGTATCACACCCCACATAGGGGGTGATAGTGATCACTAATTTAAAATCGAACTTAAACATATTAAAAACAATTGAAAATCAAACATAAACAATTAAAAATTATTTTTTAGTACCCTGAGGTAAAAAAAACCACTAACAACTCATTTCAGAACAATTTTTATTGAAAAACTAATGAAAACCAACTCTTTACTTATAAAAATCAGAATCAAGCCAAGATTCAAGACTCGTAATATCCTCTTCAGTATTTATTATTATAATAAGACCATTCGTGGCACATGATTGGTAACTGACAAGAAACAACTAATTTTAAAGCACTTGTTACCAAAAATAATGATGGACCAATCACGTTTTGATAGTTTCGGGGCATTTCGGCCGTGATCACTGTCACCCCCTGGAAATGGTTTGTTTTTGTTTTTAACAGATAACCAACTGTAGTAACACGGAAAAAACAAACTAATTGCAGATATTTCATGCTTAACTCTAGTAGAAACAAAATCTTTTCGCTAGAACTTCACCACCCAACACCCGACACTAGAGGTGTGTCGGTAGGTACAGCTGTACCGGGACTGTGGAACCGAGTATCAGGTTGGAACGGTTCCACGCAGTGACAAAAACTCGACCCTTACTGGTCCAGTTCCACGGACTGATAAGATATCTTAAGATGGCTCTGGACTGGGAAGAGAATCTTTTCCATCGGTCCAGTTCCTTCCTCACCAATCAGAATGATCTGATCAATCATCTCATCAATCTGATCATTCTGATTGGTGAGGATGGAACTGGACCGGTAAGGATGTAACCGGACCGATAAGATATCATAGAGAATGGTTCATGGAATGGCTCTTGAGCGGGAAGTTATCTTCTGGACAGGTTAGCATGGAAGTTGTCTCCAGTTTTATTAATTTAATATTGTCATGTTACTGCTTCATCCATGCCATGTGTGGGATTTGAACGCCTGTATCCATGGACCTAGTATCCCATACTAGGTCCATGCCTGTATCGGTAATGGAACTGTACCGGTAATTTGGAACGGTTACATCTTTGTCACCGTAACCGTTGGAACCGTTCCAGGGAAATACCTGGACCGACACACCCCTACCCGACACCGGCACAACAGAAGTTACAATCACAATGTCAGCTGGGCCCGATTTTGAGATTTGTTTATTTCCTTATCAGCTACCATGGTAACCTAGACTATCGGGCGGGAACGATATCCCCCTAGAGAAAACATTGCTACGAACACATAACACGACCTAACTTTCCAATTTAGGACTGCGTGGAGTTCCGAAATCGCATGCATATGGAAAAAGGCGTGTTGATCAGTATCACCCCAGCATAATATGCTGATACTGATATTATCAGTATCACCCCAGTTCACGGTACCCCTTAATATAGTGATTTTCAATACGATGTGAAACTTATATTTTCTTTGCATACTATCCAAGGTCAACTCCTACTGATAAGGAATGTAAATATTATTCAAATTGGCATACGCGCTAAAACATCAACATCCTCCATCTCACGGAGAGCTTTGTTCCAACCAAGGACAAATACGTACATACAAAGTAATATATATATAAATCTAATATTGTATACTTAGTATATACAAACTAATACGTGATATTTAATACAATCATTAAAGTATTTTCTGTTCCTACCGTCCAAGATCAAGAAACCCCACAACTAAGAAATGTAATTCATATTCTAATAATATTCTGGAAGAAATTCTATTCAAGGTCAACTCTCACAGATAAGGGATTAACTATTTGAGTCTGCACATGCGAGAAGAATTATTCTTATTATAGAGGTGCGCTAAAACAACACAATTTTCCCTCTCACTAGTGCTTCGTTCTTCCTTGTTTAAACGAATACAACATTCTAAGTCCGTAATATTTAAATCGATAATTAAACTACCTGATCCTTTCAAGGAGAAGAAACTCACACAGATAAGAAATGTAATCCTTTAAAAAAGCACGGCAGGAAATAATATTCAATTGGAATCCTTACGTACTGCTTACACCACTATCCCTACCAAGAAAGTAGATTTTCTGTGATATCACATCAAAAAACCCTAATCTTTAACTAACAAAATATTCCGTTTTTGGCATTCCGTTCGGTTGGAACAAGCGAGAACTCCTACATTCCTTGAATTAAACCCCAATGACTCTCTTTGGGAAGTTTCTGTTCACTTGCTGAGTCGATTAGTGAGTCGTCACTATTTTCAGTGAGTCGCTCTTTTCATCGACATCCACACACTACTTGGGTACTTCATTACATACCTTCTACAGCTATCCAACTCTACTATTCTTCAAAATGTAGGTAAATACATATTATTTAAAACCGACTAGGAAAATAGTATTCAAACCTTGACATGATGAACGCCGTAAATTTCAGATCCAAACAAATCTTGGAGTCATCCCCAATAGAACGAAACAAATATGACGCAGCGATATGACACAGATAAACTGTCTAACCTGGCTATTTATAGACTCAATGAATCCTTCGAACTGTCACTTTTTACACGTACAATCCCAGTTGAACGACAGAACTAAATGCTACGTGAAAATCGTTAACTCACTTGTCTGGGCTGATTTCCAGTCGTTCGAGGCTTTCAGGCAAATTCATTTCCTCAGACATAGCGAATATATCTGTAACAAAAACTGGGATAAACACCACATGTTTACAAACATCGAGGTTAGACGAACGGATGTCTTCGGAGTCGTTTCCGATTCGACTCAAATTCTTGTGTGATTTCATTTACACGCACAAATGATCACATGGGATTACAAAGAATCACAAGGATATAAACTAGGAAGTGAAGCTTTATTCGCGGAAGGCGGAAGAGAGAAAAAGATGACCTTGCTCGAAAAAAATTGAACGCAAAACTCACTAGCAAGCTCCACAAACGTTTGTCAATCAAAATTTTAGTTTTTTTCTACTTACCTCTTCAAATAATGATGTTGCAGAGGAGGAAAGAACATCACAACTTTTATTGAGATAGAAAGCGATTTAGAAAATTTTTGGCACTTATTTTTATCTGGTTTTGTACGAAAATGCGGAAAAGAAAACAACTCGTGAATCAGAAACTTAGCAATTGTGGAGGGGGATGGGGGAGTAGTAAATCGATGTCTTGATTTCGATATCCGATCGTTGATTCCGGATTTATGATCGATATTTGCATCGGATTCGACGGAAATAGCACAAAACGAAGCATTATTGAAATATGAATCAAATTAATGCACGTACATTTATTATGTATCCACATAATTAGCGATATACATGTTTTTGGTGCAAAAGCGGAAAAATATTCGTGATTCGGTTTTTGAAACATAATCGATACTCTTATCATTCGATAAGAAACATCGATAGTTCGTTTTGAGAGCATCGATATTTTTACCGATGCCAACCTAATCAGAAAAGTCTCAAGAAATTAGTGTTGCCAACCACGCAGGACCCCTGAACATAGAGAAGAAATAGACATTACTGAATTCCCCGCTCAAACTATAAAAAAAAATAATAATCCCGTAGTGCACCCAGTTCTTGAGTAAATAAGCAGACTTCGAGAAAAAATTATTTTGACGGTAAATACTTCTAAAAATAGTAGTTTACTTAAAAGACTTCTTCTTTTTTACTTAAGGGGGCGCGGGACTCAGTGGTTTCCCTTATCTTCACGTTTTCTCTGTGAGTGTTCATTTTTTCCTCTCAAAAAAAATTTCTAAATTCATTAAATAATAAATACTTTATACATACGGGCCGAAATGTCAAAAAAATTGAAATTTGAAAAAAATAGAGAATTTATTTTTTAAATAAAATTTGTTTTTGATAAAAACTCTTCGTACGGAACTTTTTGGGAGACTAAAACCTAAACACTAAACACCTTTTAACTCAATAAAAACACCGAATTTCTAGTTGATTGAAGTTTTTATTGAGTTCAAAGGTGTTACTTCATGCTCACTACCACATTTAAGAATAATGCGTATTTTATGTACGAAAAACGGAGGTTTTCTTCTTCAAAAAATCCACTTTCTAGCAGTCGGAACCATTCGGAAGTATCACTGTTTGATTCAGCGTAGAAAATTACATAGGAAATGATACCAAAATCGTCAAGCCATCTTGAGGTCGAGGGGGACCAGAAACCGCTTAAAACACTGGATTTGCTTGTAAAACACACGTTTTCGGGCATTCAAACTTCATTTACTCTTCTAATTTGAATGTTAAAAAGAAAAACTGATAGACCGTTGGAAAGCTGAGATTCTGGGCAAGTTTTTTCCGTTGAGTGCCCGCCGATACGGCTGTTTATTACATAAGATGAGTCAGCCTGAAAAATGGTGATTTTCGAGAAAGTTTTAAATTTCTGACTTTGACCAATTTATTCACTTATACGAAAGGCTTGAAAAGCTTTTGTGTCCTGATGAACTGATAGGAAATTTAACGTTCTTTCCAACGATATACTCATATTTGAGTTTATCCAGTAAATTGAGGGAGTTATGGCCGTTTTAATGGCTCAAGGTCGAAAACACGAACAAAATCTTAAAAGTGAAAAAAGTATAATTTTAAAGCGTTTAAGAAAAAAATGTCAGGAGACAAAAAAGTTTGCAAATTAGTTGTAGAATCGATCCTTGAAGTTTGGTCCTCGAGTTAGGGTGACACCCTGTATACAGGGTGTCTACCATTTTGTAAGCTTTGGGCTTCACCGTTGAATTTAAGATTCTCGAGTAAGCCCGTTTTAAAACCGATCCAAATATAGGTTGAGAGGCTATATTGACATAAATAAAAGGTAATCTAAATTTAGTGAATTTAATGATAATTACCTGGTAGACAGCTGTAGCGGCTCGGAGGTAGCTGAAGGCTCTCAATATCAAGGTAACACCTGAAGGGTGGATTACTGATTGTTTCGAAATATTAATATTATGTCTGAAGGACGGAAGTTCGATTCCTGAAGGGAACTAAGAGTGCACGAAAAATGATACGATTGCACGGCTAAATTGGCGCACGCACGAAAACAATGCGTCGCACTAGAACAATGTATTTTTGCACTAAAAAGGTGTGATCGCACGAAAAGGGTGCGTTCACACGTAAACCTGTCTGTTACGGAAAAAGGTGAATGAAATGAGAAATGCAAATTGTACAATCTAATAGGAACGATTTAATGAAAATAAAGGAAATTTGACTCTACGTTAAGTTCGGTTGCAAGCAAGTACAATTAATACAAATAAAATGGTTTACAAGAAATATGTGCGTTTGATTATCTCCTTCTCTCTTTCTCTTATTACAACTTTAATACTGACTCGACTCAATTTCAACAACTTTTGACTCGTCTCTTGACTAACTGAATTTACTACTAAAATGTTCTTTACTTTACTATGACTGACTTTATATCTACACAATTCGAACACAACTATCATTGGCCAATGTATAGATATTTTTGTTTGTTACACTCACAGCGTCGGGGCCCGTAGGAAATCCGTCGGTAGTGCGTAGAAATGTTCTTGGGGGATGGGTGTTCAAGCTGGATGTCACGAAGTCTTACCAGGTTGAACAGGGGGTTGGCTCAAATAATAAACTCGCGGGCGACAGGGCTCTCACCGGAATATTACTGAGGGGATCCAGTGACTGACTTGCACAAGGGGTTCGATAAACGTGTATCTAGCTGGGCAAGAGAGTGTGGATGTTCGCATCAAGGACTGGGGAGGTTATGGCCGCTCCACGCGGTCACCAGTTGATTTCTTTGTGGAGGTCCCCACCCTCCAACGGCGAGTACTGCGCAGGGCTCCGCGGCGGCCCGCGATTGGCGGACGGTGACGTCAAGGTGACATGAGCGCTTCTGGTGGTGGGCGCCTGAAGATGGTGGTGGCGCCCTGGAGCGGGGACGGTACAATGCCCGCTCCGATCTGCTGACTTTCGGTGGTGGAGGAAGGGGAGCGTAGATGGTGGTTGCTCACCCCCTTTGTTTCTGGATTTAATCCGTGAGCTGGGGCTCACATCCTCCGCCCCTTCGTGAGCCAGAGTCATCAAAGATGACACTGGGTACTGGCAGAGGGACGGAAGGATGCGCCTTCCTGAAAGCCAGCTCGTATCTGTAGCGTCGGCAGCCCCGGCATCCGACGGGATCACGCTTCCCCGAGTGGTCCTGGGAGCAAGAAGGAATAGGTCGGCCTTGGTGGTAAGTCGCTCGGAGCCTGTGCCAGAACTCCTTACAAGCTGGGCATCTAAAACTGTAGAGACGCGGTGTTGGACGAGTGCACACTGGACAGGTCAGCTGATTCTTCTTGGCTTTCCTCGTCAGTCGCACCATCAGCTTGGGCCGTGAGTTGGCTGCCTCACTTCCTGGTGTTTTCTCCGGCTCGTGGGTTGGTGTTGGGACCCATGTGGTTTCTGCCTCCGATGATGACGAATAGATTTGGCAAGATCGTTGCCGTGGAGTCTTGTCCGCGGCAGCTTCGTGGGGGATTCCGTGGGCGAGTCCGCCTCCCCATCAGGCTCCTGAGCCGGAGCGGGCGAGAGAGCTGGTGCGTCGACCACCTCCGCTTCTACCTCTGCAGTCGTCGCCGCAGGTGGCTCTGCGGTCACAGGTGCGGACGCCTCAGAGTCTCCAGTCCTCGCCGCAGGTGGCTCTGCAGACAGCTGTGCAGCAGTTTCCGCCAGCTCTTTCTTGACCGCATCGCGCTCGCGGATCAAGAGTTCGCGCTCTATAGCCCATCGTTCCTGGCGATCGAGGAGCGCATCTCTTTCCTCGATGATGCGTTGATAGGTAGGGACCCACTTCGCCACCTCCACCACCGTCATCATCGCCGCATGGCAGTTGGTCTTTCTGGCCAGGTGTGTTTCGGCACAGTCGGTAAACCGAATGTAATTCAATAGGCTTTCCAACTGGAGAAACGGGGTAGGCGTCGGTTCCGGCGTCTCCAAGAACCCGGGTGGGTGATCATATACCCGATCTTGCTCCTCTCTAACTCGTTCCCTTAAGATCTGTATAATAGGGTCGGGGGTCGGAGGTCCTCCATCGGCGATCCACTCCTCTATCTGTTCTTGCGCCATGCTATCCCTACAACAAATGAAAATCCTAATGTGTCATCCAGCTTAGGAAAAGTGATCAAATTTAATTAGGGGGAAATTTACGGCCTTGTTTTAAATTGATGATTGTTGTGTTCCAATGTGCAATAGAATTCGTTCAATTGTGTTGTAATAATTTGCAGATAAGTAGTTCGATCTGAAGGATCCAATAAATTTTTCGATCTGAAGGATCTACAAGTGTAACTTTACATTAGTTATAGTCGGTCTGTGTTACGTCCTATTAGTATGTAAGTACGTTAATAATTCTTTCCCAGGTGGAGGCGGCGATAATCTACCGGGGTGGCTCGTCTTCGCAGCACGTATCTAGGCTCGTCGTGGTCGACTTCATTCCGACTTCTTTTGGGCGGGGGATCCTCCAATGTCTCTTCGTATTCTTCGGAAGGCGACGGTACACTGTTGGAACCCTCCTCGCTAGGGGTTGGATTTAGATCGACATGGTTTTCGAGTCGATGCGTTACGCCATGCGTGCGCGTGCGTGCGATCGCCTTGGCTGGGACTTCATCGGGCGGTCTAGCATTGTGGCGGGTTGATGGTGAAGGTACTCCCGATTTCATCTTCCAGGATGGCTTCTGGTTTTCATCAGGTAAGTACTTCTTTCTTGTTCCAGGTCTATTTTCAGGCGGATGGACGGCGGGGTGAATGGTTTTCGTGCGAGGTTCGAACTCGAACGGGTTGGCGAACGCATCGTTCGGCACACCCCTCACGAACGCAGACTCCCGATTTGAGTGCTTGGGTCCAAGTGGCGGGTCTCGTCGGGAGCACGTTCCGCAGCGTTTTATCTGTTCCCGCACGTCGTTTGTCAGGTTAGGCCAAATCCCTAACCTTTTCACCATGTTGAGGGTGGCTTCCTTTTCAACATGACCAGTTTCGACACTTCGATGGCACCGATTTATCAACCATTCTCTCATAGATTCGGGAATGAGGGGAACCCATGATCTGGAGTCGGTCTGTTTGGTCTTTAGTTCCCACACGCCGTTATTACGACGTAGATTGTTTCTCTCGTGGTGTGGAACGGTCATCTGGATCCATGCGTCTCGCTTTTGTGCGGCCATGATCATTTCTCGGGGAAAATTCAGCGTCGCGGTACCATTTTCGTGAGACTCCTGCTCAACACTCCTTTCAGGAGGATTTAAGGGGTTTTGAGGCTCATTTTTCGGTTGGTAGTATCTTCCGCGTTCATTCTCTCTTGGCATTTTTCCGCCAATGATTCCGATAGTTCCGGCTTCTTTTGCGTCCGTTGCGGAACATTCTTCGTTTCTGTCCAATGATAATTCCTCAAGACCGTTTGGTGGATTACGGTCGTCACTCATGGGCGTGTCGATACGTTTTCCGTATCCGTGGTCAGAACTGGTCTCATCCTGTCCGTACGTATCGGCGTGCGTAGGTGTCTCAGTTTCCATGCGGTTTCCTCCCGAATTCTCATGCAATCGTAACTCGGGGTGTCCATCTTCTTTTGGTAGGTCCTCCATGTTTTTGGCGGGCACAATTTCTTCTAGGGGCTCGGCGTACGAGACCCTTTTTCCGTTCGGTTCCAGATCCTGTGCGGGTGCACTATCCCGCACGTCCGTTCGACGACCCTTCTCGGAAAGGGCTGTTACAGTCGGAAAGGTACTGGGGAAGGGGGTGTCCGGTCCGCATTTTGGTTGGCGAATTGCAGACACCCTTGGTTCCCGCCCGTCCGGCCGCAACGCGCTCCCCGAAGGCCTTCGTCCTGGGTCGATTTCAACAGAGTACGGTGATGGTTCCTCATCCGTGCACGCCTGAACGGTCATTTCGGATCCCAGGTTCAAAGTCAACGACACCTTACGCAGGATATCCAATCCAATCAGGTCCAAGGTCGCGCTTTTTCTTGCGAATACCAGGTAAGTGTGTTTGAACGTGGTGTCGCCGATTCTCGTCATCAGGGTTTGTTCTCCGGCGAACGGTAGTAGGAGCCCGTCCGCTCCCCAGGCCATCCTACGCGTTGGTCTCATTGGGACGCCCTTTACGGGGGTCGCTAACACCGAAAACGCGGCACCCGTATCGATTATCATTTCCCTTGACTCGGGACCCAAGTCCGCAATAACGGTCAGGTTTCTCGTCACCGGGGCCTCCACGGCCGGTATGTGTGTGTCACCCGACTGGATTTGATACCGCGCTATTCTCATGGGATGCGCCGGTTCTCGTTCGGGGTTGGATATTGGAAGGAGCTTCTTCTTTTTAAAGCAATTCTCTTCCAAATGCTCTCTGGCTCCACAGAAGTTACAGAAAATTGCCATTTGCGGGTTAAACGGGCAGTCGATCGGATAGTGTGCAAAATCCGCGCAGAACATGCACGGGAAACGTGGCGGGGGTTTTGTTTCGACGTTTCGGTCCTCCGATCGTTCCCGTCGTCGATCCTCGTCATTTCTTCTCTGGTATCTGGGTAGCGGTTCGTTCTTTTTGGGACATTTTGCAGCGAAGTGTTCCAGGCTGCCACAGCTGTAGCATCTACGGTCCCCACTAACGGCCGCTAATTCCCATTTCTCGTCAAGGTCGGGTGTTGTCTCGAGGGTTTCTTCGAGTTGTTCCGCTTTTTTCAGCGCTTCCTGTAGTGAACGTGGTCGGTTTGCGACAAGGAATGCGCTCACTTGTTTCTCCACTCCCCGGATGAATGCACTCAACGTCTTGGTTTCAACCCATTCATTTTTTTCCGGTCGGCGGAGTGTCTTCCCCTCTTCCATTACTGCGCAGCGTGCAAGGTTACGCACTCTGTCGGCGAACTGGCGGAGCGTCTCGCTAGAGTTTCGTTTCACCGTCCACAAGAGCGCGGCTGCGTGCTGGGGGTTCTCCTTTTGAAACCACGTGATCATATCCGCTTTTGCCGCTTCGTACACGTTATCCGTATCTAACGAATCATCCCGGTCAATTAAGAATTGTTTTGCAGTACCTCGGGTTTTTGTACGGAGAAGGCGGTATTTGAGTCGTGAATTTAAATCCGCGGCTACCATTTCGAAATTAGCGAAAAACGAGGTCACACTCATCGCGCCCGTTGCATCCGGATCCCATGGTTCAATTTCGGAAGACACCGAACGCGGAATCTCGTCTCGGCTGTTGTCGGTTGAACTCGTGTTTAACCGTTGAAGGAGTAAGTTCATTTCCCTCATGGTTTGGGTCATCACCTCAACGGCTTCGGTATTTGCCGTTGAAGGTGTGTCGTCATCATCCCTATCGCCATTTGTCAGAAAGTTGAGCGACATGTTGTACGATAGGTTTTGTTGGTATGGTCACAACTGGTAAAATACTTCCACTGGAAGGAAAGAAAATCTGTCTTGTCTGTCTGTTTCTGTCTAAATCACAAGGCGATTCAGCAAACGAAAGGCAAATAGGGAGTGCTGGTGTCACTTTTCCTAAGAATAACAAAAATGGATGCACATCCTACCTATTTTTCACCTGTTCCGTTTTCAGACAGTTCGACTTCTGATTTCGATTTGGTTCGAAATATTTATGTCGGATTGGTTTGCTTACTTTTCCTATTTTGTGAGTTCGTTGCAAGTGAAGCTTGCACTCCTAATCGCATTCGTTAATTACTGAAGGTAATTTTCGAATGTGATAATCCTAACGCGCTGCCACCATTTGTAAGCTTTGGGCTTCACCGTTGAATTTAAGATTCTCGAGTAAGCCCGTTTTAAAACCGATCCAAATATAGGTTGAGAGGCTATATTGACATAAATAAAAGGTAATCTAAATTTAGTGAATTTAATGATAATTACCTGGTAGACAGCTGTAGCGGCTCGGAGGTAGCTGAAGGCTCTCAATATCAAGGTAACACCTGAAGGGTGGATTACTGATTGTTTCGAAATATTAATATTATGTCTGAAGGACGGAAGTTCGATTCCTGAAGGGAACTAAGAGTGCACGAAAAATGATACGATTGCACGGCTAAATTGGCGCACGCACGAAAACAATGCGTCGCACTAGAACAATGTATTTTTGCACTAAAAAGGTGTGATCGCACGAAAAGGGTGCGTTCACACGTAAACCTGTCTGTTACGGAAAAAGGTGAATGAAATGAGAAATGCAAATTGTACAATCTAATAGGAACGATTTAATGAAAATAAAGGAAATTTGACTCTACGTTAAGTTCGGTTGCAAGCAAGTACAATTAATACAAATAAAATGGTTTACAAGAAATATGTGCGTTTGATTATCTCCTTCTCTCTTTCTCTTATTACAACTTTAATACTGACTCGACTCAATTTCAACAACTTTTGACTCGTCTCTTGACTAACTGAATTTACTACTAAAATGTTCTTTACTTTACTATGACTGACTTTATATCTACACAATTCGAACACAACTATCATTGGCCAATGTATAGATATTTTTGTTTGTTACACTCACAGCGTCGGGGCCCGTAGGAAATCCGTCGGTAGTGCGTAGAAATGTTCTTGGGGGATGGGTGTTCAAGCTGGATGTCACGAAGTCTTACCAGGTTGAACAGGGGGTTGGCTCAAATAATAAACTCGCGGGCGACAGGGCTCTCACCGGAATATTACTGAGGGGATCCAGTGACTGACTTGCACAAGGGGTTCGATAAACGTGTATCTAGCTGGGCAAGAGAGTGTGGATGTTCGCATCAAGGACTGGGGAGGTTATGGCCGCTCCACGCGGTCACCAGTTGATTTCTTTGTGGAGGTCCCCACCCTCCAACGGCGAGTACTGCGCAGGGCTCCGCGGCGGCCCGCGATTGGCGGACGGTGACGTCAAGGTGACATGAGCGCTTCTGGTGGTGGGCGCCTGAAGATGGTGGTGGCGCCCTGGAGCGGGGACGGTACAATGCCCGCTCCGATCTGCTGACTTTCGGTGGTGGAGGAAGGGGAGCGTAGATGGTGGTTGCTCACCCCCTTTGTTTCTGGATTTAATCCGTGAGCTGGGGCTCACAATTTGGATGGACCAAACTTCAAGGATCGATTCTACAACTAATTTTCAACAAAAAATGTCTCTTAGCAATTTTTTCTTAACCCACTCAAAATTCTTTTTTTTCCACTTTAAAGTTTTTATTTGTATTTTCGACCTTGCAGCACTAAAATTTTCATAACACTCTTATTTCTCATGCTACTTCAAATCTGAGTACACTGTTGGACAAAGCGTTAAATTTCCTATCCATTTAGTGGGAACTCCAGTTTCTTAAAGCCATTTGTAAGAGTAAAAAAATAAATCAAAGTCAACATTTATAATTTTTTTTGAAAATCGCCATTCTTCAGGCTAACGATTCCCCCGTAAAAAATACCGCTATCGTGGTGCACTCAACAGGAAAAACTACCCCAAGATCTCACCTTTCCAACGGTATGTCAATTTCAAGGTTTAAGAGGAAAGTTTCTTTGAAAAAATTGAGTTTTATGCGAAAAAACGTGCTTTTTTAGGCATATTCCGCTAGAGAGTCGACCAAGTATTATTGCCTTCACTTTTCAAGGATTGCAATAAAAAGTCCACTAAATTAAATATCCACTCGTATTTTGCGTTTTGGACCTTCCTGAACAATTTTGGTACCGTGTCTGTCCATCTGACTGTCGGTCTGTCTGTCTGAAAGTCCTAGTGGATGGCAAAAGCAATAAGAAGCTACTGTCCGATTTTGATGTAATTTTCGGCGATGTTCTCCATAAAAACCAAAGTCAAAGCAATACCTACATTTTCAAAATCGAATTCAAAATTTTTTTTCTTAGAAATTACCATTTTTTAGATTTATTGTTAACCTGGAATAAGTTGTGCTATCGTGGGCCACTCAACGGAAAAACTGTTCATTTTGATTTTAAAAATGGAACTAAAATAAAATTAAAGAACAATTAGCAGACAAAAATGAAGGAAGGTCCAAAACGTATAATACGAGTAGAAATGTAATTTGGTGGACTTTTTATTGCAATCCTTGAAAAGTGAAGGCAATAATACTTGGTCGACTCTCTAGCGGAATATGCCTAAAAAACACGTTTTTTCGCATAAAACTCAATTTTTTCAAAGAAACTTTCCTCTTAAACCTTGAAACTGACATACCGTTGGAAAGGTGAGATCTTGGGGTAGTTTTTCCTGTTGAGTGCACCACGATAGCGGTATTTTTTACGGGGGAATCGTTAGCCTGAAGAATGGCGATTTTCAAAAAAAATTATAAATGTTGACTTTGATTTATTTTTTTACTCTTACAAATGGCTTTAAGAAACTGGATTTCCCACTAAATGGATAGGAAATTTAACGCTCTGTCCAACGGTGTACTCAGATTTGGAGTAGCATGAGAATTTAAGGGAGTTATGACCATTTTAGTGCTGCAAGGGCGAATGTACGAATAAAAACTTTAAAGTGGAAAAAAAAAGAATTTTGAGTGGGTTGAGAAAAAATTGCTACGAGACATTTTTTGTTGGAAATGAGTTGTAGAATCGATACTTGAAGTTTGGTCCATCCAAATGGTAGACACCCTGTATATAATTATAATACATAATATAATATATTCATTATAATACATCATTATAATACATAATATAATATATCATATACAGGGTGTCCAAGTAACTACGCTCCCCCCACTTATTTTCTTTAATTGTGTGAGAAAAAAAATCGGACAAACGCTATTCTTCATAATTTTTTGCGTAGAATTCAAAAATGACAAAATTGCGCAGCAATTGCGCAATCGTGCGCAACCATGATCAACTTTGTTTTTTCAAATGGGAACCCCCATTTTTCATTGGAGATTCGAATTCTGCGTCAAATTTTATGAACATTTTACTTCGACAACTTTTTTTTTTGGACGCGCACAACCCGCTCAGCGAGCGCTCAAAGATGCGCAACCCAGAGATTGCGCCATAGTTGAGATAAAAGTAGACCTCAAGTGCGGCACATTACTTAGCACTGTTTTTCCACGCTGAATCGCGTGGTGGTGTCCCTTTCTTGATTTGATTTCATTTTACCTCATTTACAGCCAAAAAAGTCACTGTTTGAGGAGGAAATCATCCACTTTCTTATGAAGGGTAATGAATCATCCCAATGAAGTGTTAAAAAACTGTAAGATTTATAAAATTGAGTCAGAGAAGAAGTGATTTGTGATGGAAACGATACTTGGAAAAAATTCCAAGGAAATTCGATGATTTCCTCCTCAAAAATTGACTTTTTTGGCTGTAAATGAGGTAAAATGAAATCAAATCAAGAAAGGGACATCACCACGCGATTCAGCGTGGAAAAACACTGCTAAGTGATGTGCCACACTTGAGGTCTACCTTTATCTCAACTATGGCGCAATCTCTGGGTTGCGCATCTTTGAGCGCTCGCTGAGCGGGTTGTGCGCGTCCAAAAAAAAAGTTGTCGAAGTAAAATGTTCATAAAATTTGACGCAGAATTCGAATCTGCAATGAAAAATGGGGGTTCCCATTTGAAAAAACAAAGTTGATCATTGTTGCGCACGATTGCGCAATTGCGTGCTGCGCAATTTTGTCATTTTTGAATTCTACGCAAAAAATTATGAAGAATAGCGTTTGTCCGATTTTTTTTCTCACGCAATTAAAGAAAATAAGTGGGGGGAGCGTAGTTACTTGGACACCCTGTATTATATGATATATAATTATAATAAATATTATATATTATATAATAACTTACATCCAAAAAACGTAACTTTTCATTGTACCTAGTAACAATACTTGCCAGAATTGAGAAATCCTTCGAAATAAAAGCGGTATAAAATTCTGAAACAAATCTGCGAGTTTCTTTCAAAATATACACAAGAAATTTCATATAGAAGATCTCCCGCCTATCGTAAATACCGCATCAATCACTCTGTTGGTAGATCACTTGAAAAACTAGAGGTCGGGAAATAATACTAAAACACACATTTTCGAAATTTTTCAATTTTTTTTTAAATTTCCAGTTTATTTGAATCAAGATGGTACACATAAATTGCGGGGCTTATAATTATTACAGAAATAGGTCTTGAAGGTTCACAACTAAAGTACTCAATCCAAATATTTCCATCACGAATACTAAAAAACAACGTAACCACGTACAAACTTTCACGTAGTTAATCCAATAAAACCTCCTCGCCACAATACCCATTCATAGGCGACGAAATACACTTCCTCTTCTTGAATCCTGATGAGAAAAGTGAAATCAGATTACAATATTTATAATCTTCAATAAAATAAAAATAAGACTAAATTTAATGCTTATAAAAAGACAAGTGAAACTATACAGGCACTTAAACATTTGATCGCTCAGTTACAACTGCCATGTTTTTCTAATTCTAACTGAGGGATTTTCAAGTAAATACGAGACACCTTAAACACAAATCAGACTTTTTGAAAAGTCGTAGAGGTTTATAATAAGTTAAGGCGGGGAATTATTTCCTTATTCCAATCTAAACACCATGTAAATCTACAAAAATGAATAGATATTAATTTGACGACGTATCAGTCCTTGCGTTTCAAGAGAGAATCAACATGTGGTGACTCCACATCTAATGGTTACCTACTTCATTATGAGGTTTCTGACCTTCAAGAGGCTTCGAATCTTACATATAAGGTTTCACTAATATAAAATAATTTAAAATGTTATTGAAATGGGGTATGAGACTAACAAAATGTTGCCCAACCTGGAAATATTAAACAAGTTAGAAAGACAAGTGAAAAGTTTATAAAAATAGTTTTAGAGATTGACTTTGTTGTCGGTTATGAGTTGCTGCAGGCGGTTCGTGATTCGAGCGAAGTCGGCGTCGCGAGACAACCGGACGTACTTCTTGTCTCCATCCATGATTTCCGTGATCCATCCAGGGACTGACTCCTTTATGAGCTGAATATGCCGCAACAGGTCGTCTGTGGATACGGAATGAGTGTGAGAAAGTTGTGGATGAAAAGTAGCTTTATGAGTGAGGCAATACATGGCAGAGACATCGGCCAAAGTTTTGCTGGATACACATGGGGCAGAACGAATGCAGAACGATAGAACGAAATATGATTGGTAGTGTGAACAACAGTGGCCGCCATTCTGTTAAAGCAGCAGTATGGAAAGAAGAATCAATTAATTGAAGAATTTAGTAATAAATATGGTGTGTTCTGCGTGTTGTCGAGTGAGGGCGATGGTCCTCTCGATGCGCTGATTTGTTCCTAGCCTGAATCCTACTCAACGGAGAGATTGATCCCTAAAAGCCTAGGGCTTCAGCACTCCATCTGCGGCGCCTCGCGGCCGACCGTAAGGACGAGTGCGTACAGAATCTATCCGACAACCTCGGCGTCTGATAACAGACTCACCGGCGGGAGGCGGAACATTTACCTAGTGAGGCCTACTGTTCTGAAGAGGTCCCTATGGGGAGCTAGAGGTCCGGCGCCTTTACGAGGCAAACTGTTCCCTCGGAAGAACTGGGCTGTAGGTAAGACAAGAAATAATAAGTCTGATAGAGGTACAAATGCATGTAGGAAGACCCCTCAGTGTGGCTTATATACTCAAGTTAGTATGGTGAGGGGAGAGTGGAAAAACGCTGCAAATTATTACACAAAGGTTTATTATTTTACTGACAAGATCACCCGTCTGCAAAGAACGCGGCTTTTTCACTAAAACGACCTACAACAGCAATAACTTCGCTGTCCAAGAGTTGTGGGTGTCTTCATTCCGAAATTTAATTATTTGTTGCTAATTACGCACAACTGAAATTTGAACGGAGATTAGTCCTCTTTTGCAATTCACGCTAATGTATTTGATTTATAAGTCCAACCCTTAACCTTTTCACGCAAGACAGACCAGGTGATTCAAGCGTTGTGGTCGTATGGCATCTCTCACATGCAAGCCGCCATTTGCTACCTAGGACGATGTTTATTCTCTGAAGATGAGTTAGCCTGGAAGTTATGGTATTTACATCGATATCGGAATTTCCGAACAATTTTACAGATATTGTTGGTGTTCCAAATTGAGTCAAATTTTCTTAATTTCCGAATTTTTAATCTTGATGAATGATTGGACCCTCTGATAAAGTAATTTTTTTCGTAACTCTTCCAAAATTATTACTATTTCACTCTTAAAATGAGGTAAGATTTGACATTCGCTTTTACTAGTTTTTCATTTGACCATTTTGATGGGTTCTGATCGGCAGAATTCTTTCATATTTTGACCAAATTGTGCTACTTAGCATACATGCACGCTGCATAAATTTCAACTGCCTCAATTGAATGGCTTAGGTAGAACATTACTTAGAACGCGACGAGTACACCAAAGTCAGGACCCGCATTTTCCATTTGATAAGGCAAGAGTAATTTGGGATATTAATCCGTCAAACCGTTATTATGAACTGTGACAAATAAATTGAAAAGTATTAAAAGTAATAAATAGGAACTGCTAGTTTCTTGTAATAACTGTTTGAAAATGAAAAAATTTTCTGTATAGATCACTGGTTCTCCATCAATAGCACCTACCACCATCTGTATTCTCCCTTGATCTTCCCTCTCAAATTTCAGCTTCCTGCGTTCAACAGAAGAGAAAATGGTCTTGGAGCTCACTCAGCTGACCAGTGACCACTCATGCGCCTTCAGCATTCTCCATTGACCCGCCCTCTCAAATTTCAGCTTCCTGCGTTCAACAGGAGAGGAAATGGCCTTGGAGCTCACTCAACTGATCAGTGACCACTCAGGCACCTTCAGCAATCTCCATTGACCCGCCCTCTAAAATTTCAGGTTCCTGCGTCCAACAGGAGAGGAAATGGCCTTGGAGCTCACTCAGCTGATCAGTTACCACTCAGGCGCCTTCAGCAATCTCCATTGACCCTGCCTCTCAAATTTCAGGTTCCTGCGTTCAACAGGAGAGAAAATGGCCTTGGAGCTCACTCAGCTGATCAGTGACCACTCAGGCACCTTCAGCAATCTCCATTGACCCGCCCTCTAAAATTTCAGCTTCCTGCGTTCAACATGAGAGGAAATGGCCTTGGAGCTCACTCAGCTGATCAGTGACCACTCAGGCGCCTTCAGTATTCTCCATTGACTTTTGATTATGGAAATTTGATTACTGGTTACGCAGAAGGCAAAACTGTATACAAATCGAAGAAATGAACAGCGATCGCATTTTAGTCAGAAAAAACGTCTGCCAAGTTGGGTGGGCAGTATAGCTTCCTCACTCATTGTAACATGGACGTATAGAATCAGTTGGCGAAAAAATTATGATTCAAAGAGTTATTGAATACCAAAATATTAGCGGTCCACCGTCTAGGACCTAACCCACACAATCCCTGAAAATTTCATCGAAATCGGTTGAATAGTTGCGGAGTTTTGGTTGTAACAATAAATTTAAAGTTCGCGCATGCGCAGCGGCTATTGCTTGACCAATTTGATTGAAACTTATAGGGTGTCTCTTAGAAGTTAGTCCCTAACTAACCTCCAAATTTGAGCAAAATCGGTTCATTAGAAACCGAGAAACCGAGGTCCCAGGAAATTCACGTTTGCGCATGCGCACTCGCTCCTATTGGTCCGAAGGTGCTGAAATTTATAGGGGACCGTCTAGGAGCTAACCCGCACAATCCCTGAAAATTTCATTAAAATCGGACCACAGGTTAGTATAGTTTTGCCCGGGACAAGGATTGACCACAGACAGACCGACAGACAGACAGACAGACAGACACGGAACCAAAATTGTTCGGGAAGCTCTAAAACGCAAAAAGCAAGTGGAAATTTTGATTTTGGAGGACATTTTTTTTTTCACTTCTTTCACGAATACAAAGCTTCCCTACCTTCGGTAGTGAGGAAGCAAAATTTCAACGGAGATTAGACCTGTTTTGCGATTCACACTCATGATTCTGTTTTATCGAAGGAAAACCTTCAAGTACTCGTAGGGACTGAACGGTTTGCCCTACAGAGCTCCGGGTGGTCTCAAAAATTTTTTAAAATTCAGTACTATTTAAAATTAGTGAAAAAACGATACCTTTATTTCGAGAGTTTTCGAGCTAGGGCATTCTTGAAAATTTCAACCCTTAATTTTCACCCCTTAGAAGTGACCTACATCAACCAAAAGCTTCGCGGCACAACTAGACCCCAAATGGAGCCCATATACCAAATTTCATCGAAATCGGTCCATGGTAACTAAGAAAAGTGCCGCGTACGGCGTACGGTGTACGGCGTACGGACGGAAATTTTTTTATTCGATTTTCGGATTCTACGTACCTTGAAACGTAAAACATCAAATTTTGAGGGGGGGTTAACATTTTTTTTTCTTGCTCGATTCCAAAGGCTTATTATTGAAAATAATAAACCAAAAGGAGACGTCAAGTGACGTGTTTTTTCCCTTCCTCGCCTCACCCATGTTGGTGATGACTCATGCTTGGGGTTTTTCTACGCTTCACTTTATTGGAGAACTACTGACTAGAAATGTATGACATTACAAAATAATTAATTAAATCAAGAAGAAAAATAAAGGAATGTTTTGCCATCGAGAATGAACGTTAAAATCATCAAAACTTGTTGATTTACTCGAGAGAAACGACCACTTCAAAGGCTTGTTTTCACCTTAAATGCGCTAGCTACCTATGTCTTCAACAACATTCTTTCAATTATTTATTCTGAATGTGCTCGTTTAGTAGAACTAGGAATCATAGAAAACGAAAGGAAACAATATTAGATACTCAAATAGGTAAATTAAAATCTAAGTTGAATCTCTGTGGCTGCCACTCAATAAACACAATATAAAAATCTCATCATGAAAATAAATTAGGTAGTAACCAGAATCAGACTAGTTGAGAAATTTACGCGGTGCAGGTTAACAGAAATTTATTAGTTTTAGGTGTGCCCTTATGAACACTTACAGCAAATTTTAGAAGAAAATTAAGCAATTTCAGTGGCATTGTAAATTTTAATAACAAAAAATATAAAAAAAGCGTAAAAAAAAATTGAAATCTATATTTTACCTATTATAGTTGACCAAATTTTCTACATTTGAGAAAATAGCTAGCTTTCAAATGAGAAGTTTTCTTTCAAACGGGCTTGTATCCATTTTTTACATTTTTTTTCACGGATTCTGAATCTTTGGGATAAGTACTGTCACCTTAGTAGTTGAATTCCTTCCGAAACGGTTTGTATCTCCCTTTGAAAGCGTGCTAAAAATCGGGTTTGCTAAAAAACGGCTTATAATCCTTCCCATTGTTTTCAATTAACAGTTTAAAAATGTTTTAAATTCGGTTTTCGGATTCTTCATATCTTGAAACGTAAACCATCAAATTTTTCAAAAAATGCAAAAAAAATTTTCAAGTCACTCATACCCATCGTTTTTATTTAATGGGTTTACATCCAGATAAGAAATGGCCGTGCCTCCCTCAAAACGCACGCAAAAATTTCAAAATTTAAAAAGTTCTATGAAAAAACAATTTGGAAAATTTGAGAACCCCAGACAATTTCCTTCGCTACGAAATTAGTTTTTCTCAATTTCCCACAAAACATTCCAAGTGGATATAAGCCCGTTTGAAAGAAAAATCCACATTTGAAAAAAAATACTTAGGTTATACCAAATATTTTTTGTGATTGGTCATCCTGTATGATAACTTGAACTGTGAAACAATTAAATAGGGTGGGAAACAACGAAATAAAGTCCACAGGCATATTCAAAGAAATTCACCAAAAAACAGCCACTTGGGTGGGTTTGCATAAAACCCTCATATTGGGGGCTTCCCCGCGTTTTGGAAACAGCCTACATAGGAGGACAAATCCAATCTACTATGGCTAGTTCAACGGAATAAAATAAACTACCGACTGAGTCTAACTTTCAAGTGTGAGTATTTCTCCGTACTAAAACTTTTTCCCCTCAGACTGCTGGAACTTCCCACTAAAAGGTTTGGCGCTAGGGCTTTTTCCAGGGTTTTTCTGGGACAAAAAGAAATTCCCTGAGTTTTCCAGTAGAGTGAAATTCCCTGAGTATTCCCGGTTTTGCAGGTCGCTGGACACCCTGGAAACACTTAGAGGAATTACCCTGTTCCTCGGAGCTTTCATCATCTGAATTTTTGGAGTCTGTTATCTTCACAATCTTCAAGAAGGGAGATCCAAGCATGACATCAAACTACAGGGGAATCGCACTACTGGATGCAAGTATGAAACTTTATACTGGACTTTTGAATGAGAGATTGGTCCAGTGGCTCGAGCAGGAAAATGCCATCTATGAGGGGCAGGCTGGTTTCAGGCGTGGTTACGCTACCCACGACAACGTGTTTATACTAACCAATATTGTACAATTTCGTCTAGAACAAAGTAAAAAAACGTACTGTTTTTTCGTGGACTTCCGGGCCGCGTTTGATAGCTTAGATAGGGGCGCCTTACTTTACAAGCTTTATAATATGGGCATTTCTACAAAATACACCAATGCAATAGCTGCCCTGTATGAGGGGACCCGAACTTGTGTGAAATCTGATGGACGGCTTTCTGCGTTCTTTGAGACATCCATGGGTGTAAGGCAGGGCTGTACACTAAGCCCTACGCTATTTTCTATCTATGTGAATGATTTGGAGGGCGAATTGAGAGGAGGCATCAGGGTCGGTGACCTGCGAGTCAGAATTTTGCTCTTTGCAGACGACTTAGTTCTGTTAGCAGATTCTCCTCAGGTACTCCAGATGATGATTGTGGATTTGAGCAGATATGTCAAACTATGGAATCTCTCTATCAATTTGGACAAATCTAAGGTCCTAGTATTTCGTCCAAGAGGAGGCAAACTAGGCAAAAGTGAAAGCTGGACACTTGATGGGAATAAAATCACCACCACGGATGAATATACTTACCTTGGTATGACACTCAGGTGGTTACTCTGCGCAGGTTTGGGGCTGTTCAATGTTTGACGAGCTGGAGAAAATACAAAGATACTTCCTAAAGAAACTTTTCTGTCTTCCGAAGAATACCCCAAATTATGTGTTATTCCTTGAAACAGGAGTGGAACACATCTTTCCCCATACATTGGCGGTAAGCGCCAGATATATCTCGAATGTCATGGCGGCGCCAAAGAGTAGATGGACAAGGAAGACGGCTGAGCTTTGTCTGAGGGAGCGCGTTGGTTGGGCGGTGGAATGGCGCAGGTTGGCTGACAGCCATAATGTTTTGTTTGAAACAAGTAGCGTAGCCTCTTGGAAAAAAATGACAGCCGAGATAGGAGAAAGGGTGAAAAGTAAAATTCGACTGACTATGATTGAAAACTCTAATAGTGCTCAATACCACTTGCTATACAAAAAGTTGGAAAAAAATGCCACATATACTACCTCGGATCTAAGTTTCGAAGACATGAAGGTAATCATAAGATTACGAGGAGAGCTCCTGAACCTCAATTGCCGACCGTGGGACCAGACCGCCGTGCAGCTCTGTTCGATGTGCAACCTCGGGGAGCATGAAACTACAGAGCACTTTCTGGGAAGATGGGCCATCCTGTGTGGTTTAAGGAGTACTTTTTTGGGGAAGCCACATCTGTCGACTTGTGAGGTCATCGATTTGCTGAACAGAGATCGTTACGCTGCACTGATTGGCTACTACAAAGCAGCGTGGTCCTACCGAAGACTACTAGTAGCGGAGTTTAATGGTTGCAACCATTTATTTATTTATTTATTTGACGGGCAAGCCCAATTACATAATGCACAATATATCATCAGGAAAATAAAAAGTTCATATGACAATCAGGTGTATGAGATAGGGGAGCTAGAGATGGTAGATTTGAGATTTGAGAGAGAGGATCGGAAAAAGTCGAAGTCGGGGTTGATGGACAGAAATAAGTTGGCGCTACGTGGAAGTCTTCGGAGTGGACGGTTCTGCTGGTAGTTCGTTGGTGAGAAAGGTACGTGGAAAAGCAGTGGAGAACGTGAGGTGGTGCGATGCGCGAGAATACCGATGCCTGACAGTAAATTCGGGCAATCAACAACGCCGTTCAGGATTTTGAAAAATATGGCAAGATCGGCCGAACATCATCGATTTTCAAGGGTCGTTAGGTGGCACTTCCTGAGCAACTGGTCGTATACCACATCAGCTGAGGGGATGCCCAGCTTGAAAGCGACATATCTGAGGAACTTGTTCTGCACCCTTTCCAGCCGATACTTATGAACCGTGTAGGCAGGCGACCAAACGGTTGACGCATATTCCATGATGGGGAGAACAAGAGCCTTATAAAGTGCAACAATTGCCGGTATGCTGGTGAACTCTCTAGTGTGACGCTTCACGAAGCCCAGAGCACGCATCGCTCTGCTCGCTATCACCTCGATGTGGGACGAGAAAGATAACTGCGCGTCACAGAGGACACCCAAATCAGTAACCTCACTCAATCTGCGTAGAGGGGAGCCACACAGAGCGTAGTCGTGAATGGCCGGCTCACTGGCACGATAGAAGGTGGTTACCGAGCACTTTGATGGGTTGAGTTGCAAGCTGCTCTCAACCACGCCTCCAACTCATTGATGGCCGACTGCAGGGACCTGCTGTCGGACGGTGATTTTATGTGGCAGAAAATTTTGAGGTCGTCCGCAAACAGGAGGCACCTAACTCCCGGTCCAAAACGCTCAACAACGCTGTTGATCATCAACAGGAAACACAGGGGGCCCAAGTGGCTCCCCTGGGGGATACCGGAGGTAGCAAGGAAAGGCGAGGAAAGTTGTCCCTTCACACGGACGATCAATTTGCGATCATGAAGATAAGTTCGCATCCACTCAAGGAAGGGGCCATAAATACCATTTGTGAATAATAAGCGTTCTCAGGAAATATTTTGTATATACCGCCATTGCATTGTTTATTAATTTTTAAGAAATATTAAAAAAAAATCTACCAGTTGCCTGTAATGGTCCTCATTGAATACAATAAAAAATGCATGCTTATAAAAGTATAAAAATATAAAGTATAAAGTCGAATATTTAAGGCCCGATCACACAGGACGCGTTATAACGCGACGTTAGGCGTTCGAGTAACGTCGCGTTACGGCGTTACAGTTGTATGCAATGCAGTTGCATCATCCCCGCCACACACGCGGCGTTAAGACGCCGCGATACTTTCAGTAACGCGACGTCACGCGTTCCGGTTGTAAAAATTTACAAAAGTAACGTGCGCTGAGGGCGTTATCCTCGTTGTTCAAGGAGTTTATTTCAAGATGAGTGAGGATACAGAAGCTATCATTCAAGAAGTTCAAAACGATCCTCATGTGATTGCAGCTCCCGACACAGACGGTGGTATTCCCCAAAATCTTGTCTCTTTTTATTGATTGGGTGCACCCAATGCCGTCTATTTTTGCCGTCTAATAAAACTAATAAAAGATGAGCTTCTTCCTCATCAGAATCACTAGAAGTTATCATAGCTTTATGTGAAAGTCAGAAGATACAGAAAGAGGAGAACACTATGGAGTACACTATCACAATGCTGGGTTCTAGGTCGAAATGACGCGCGGTATAACGCGATGTGTGTGACGTAGCTATATCGCCAAACGTCGGGGAGAACGCGCGTTCCCTGAGCGCCGCGTTATAACGCGTCCTGTATGATCGGGCCTTTAAACATACTAGGTAATTGAATTTTAGAACAATGATTGAACTTGTAAGCAATGCACTTGAGTTATGACGGATAAAGGTTGTAATAAGAATTTATTAAAATAATAACATTGATAATTTATATACATAATTTTGGTTTTCTTTGTTTTACTGACTAATCTGTTCTCATTTAATGTCTCGAGGCCATCTCCCGCCTAACGGTTTTTTTCCAAGGCGTAATGTGTACCTGTTATACCTTTTCTGTTTGTTGTTTCTGAAGCTCAAATTTACCCTGTTCCTCGGAGCTTTCATCATCTGAATTTGTAGACCGCTTATCAGTAGTACATATTACATTGGGCTTACCTTGAGAGAGCACTTCTCTGTAAGACTGCGAAATTTTCTCCAAAATGACTGCGAGAGGAATGACGTTTTTACGTTCCAAAACGAAAATATTTCGAAGGATCCTCGAGAGTTCCGGGAGACGGGTGAGCTCCAAGCGGCGTTTCGTTTCTTCGGGACACCTGGTCAGCAATGCAGCAGTTTTCGCAGCCTGTTTAGCTCTGACCTGAATAATTCCGAATTTCCATCAGTTTCGAGGTATAATACATAATAATTTGCAACATTTTTTCATTATTAAAATCTATCAACGATTGCAGAAGCTGAGCAGGTATTAAGGGGGTCTCAGTCGGTCGCCGTTCATCCTAATTACGGGTCAGTATTTCGCGAAATTGAAGGGGCAAACACTTCAAAAGTTGTGCCTAAATTTGAAATTTTAAAGCGCACGGCCCTAATGAATTGAAAAACTTAAATATTGCCGTTGGAACCATCAAAATCAAACAATAATTGCCAGAGAAGAATGGGAAAAAGCGTTAAATCAGTTATGTGTTTCCCATAAAATGTAGCTAAATTTGATATTTTCAAGGATTTTAGAAATTCATTAGTGCACGGGCCTTGGGAATTTAAAAACTGAAATATTGCCGCTGGAATCATCAAAATCGAACAGTAGTTGCCGAAGAAATATGTTTATTCAGTTTGATTTTCCCCCATATTTCTCTGGCAATGGGGTATTTTGGTGGGTCGGAAATTCAGGATTTTGACCTCAAATTTGGATTCCGCACCCTTGAAAACCGTTATACTCCAACTTTTAGCCCAATGATATTATAACATGTGCTAGAAAAATTAATTAAAGAGATCACACGTTTGAAAAAAAGGCGGGCCTCCCTTAACGCACACACACTATGCCGCATGCGTGTGAGTAGTATTTTGTAGTATCCAAGAGGTCCTCCAAGGGTTTCATCGCTACTCTGTGCATGGATACTTTTTTCAAAGACAGTTGGCTAGCTACGTCATGATTGGCTAGCTACGTCACACCATTCAAATCTTCAACTTTCCTTAGCTTCTCTGATTTTTTAAAAACATTTTCTAGAGAAATAGACCCGATTACTGTTATTCCTGAGCCATACTCTTTTGAAAAAAAAAAAAAAATTAAAAAATTGACTGAAATATCCCATTAGAGTTTCATTTTGATGATTCCAGCGGCAATATTTCAGTTTTTCAATTCCTTAAGGCCGTGCACTAATGCATTTCTAAAATCCTGGAAAACTTCAAATTTAGGTACAATTTTTTGTTTGCTCCTTCAATTTTGCGAAATATTGACTAGGAACGAGGAACGAACGGCGACCGACTGAGACCCCCTTAAAACCCAAATGTTCACGAGCATATCACGTTATATGCTGAAGGGTTTTATCATCAACTTCCACACTAACATCATTCTTCAAGTCATTCCTTCAAGAAGTAAATTCTTATAAAACTTTTACAAACCTTTTCAAGGAGTGATTTCGGTATTCCTTTAAGGGCCTTCGCAAGAGCAGCAGTTGCAGCGGCAGTTTCTGATGTCGGAGGAGGCGGTTGTGAGCCGCTCAGCCGTTCCAAAGCTTTTTCCATTCGGTTATTGGAGGACAACATGTCTTTTGCCTTTACTGGAAAAATTGAACGGGGATCGTAAATATTATCAAGTCAGAACATCTTCAGGTACGCTATACAGTTTTGTGGAAGGATGGAATCAAGAGACAGCGACAGTTTTACTCACTAAGAACGTCTTTGGCGGTGGACAGCTTCTCCTGGATTGGAGCTGATGGGAGTGAAGCCGGAGGAATATCAGCACACGAATCAACGTCGAAATCAGGGTGCCACCGCATGAGTTTGTCTTTGGGTATGACTAGAGGTGGATCCAAATTGCTCAGGAACAGCTGAAAACATTGAGATTCTGTCAGAATATACACTACAATGGACGCTTCTGATGTAAACAAATGGCCCAATACACAGCAGCAGATATACACCTCTATTTTGTTAACCTCTATTCCAATGCAGTTTTTCGCGAGGCTCTGACGAGGTACCATAGAGGAGTGAACGGTGTCGTTCTCAACAACCTTCGGTATGCAGACACCGTGTTGATTGCTGACAGCCCGGAAGATCTCCAAGCCATTATGGATGCTGTGGTGCGTCATAACGAGAATAATGGGATGTACCTGAATGTAGCCAAGACTAAGGTCCTCGTGTTTTTCAAGAATCGAAAAACGGCCAATGTCAATGGAACTCGAATCGAACAGGTTTCTTTGTAAAAATACCTCGGTGCACAAGTTAACGAGCATTGCGAATGCAAAAAAAAGATCCGAGCACGAATTGAAATAACCAGGAGCGCATTTTTTCAGATGCGGAACTTCTTTACGCGCAGAGATCTTTCCATGGACCTTCGAATGCGGATGATATGTAAAGGTGTTATGTGTTCTCGGTGCTTCTATATGGCTGCGAAAGTTGGACACTTGATCCCGGGTGATATGATTCACTAAGTTTATTATTATTTCATCTTCCAAATTAATCATGTTTCGCTTCTGACGTGCCCCATCTAGGGATGGCATATCGAATGAAATATATCGATCAAATGATATATTGTCAATGAGATATCGATACCTTCGATATATCGGAGAAAATGTATCGATATTTCGATATATCGGAGAAAATATATCGATTTTCGATGTATTGGCAGATCTACTTTAAAAAACATGTGAAGTGGGTAGGTGAATTTAATAGTTTTAAAACAATATAAAAATCATTTAGGATGACATTTATGGACATATCGACGGACATAAATTTATGGAGTATCTACTTAGAAAAAATTGAAGAAGTAAGTAGGTAAATGAATTGAAAAGTTACTAACATCATTTTGGAGGAAATATTATCGATATACTCGACATATCGGAAGATCTATTTGGAAAAACCGTGTGAAATATGTATTAACCTACTTTCAAAAGTTACTGGGCATGAATGATCGAAATTCATTGGTTAAAAACTGGAAAAAAGTGCGAAAATGTCATTGCAATGTTAAATTAATTTATAAATTGACAGGGGCATAGGTACTGTGGACGATCATGATCCTTCAAAATTGAAAATAATTGTTGTGAAAACCTGCTTCACTTCGTATCGTTGGTAGTTTTAAGCTGGACGAGCCTCCGTTAATTTGGCTTAAGTAATTGAGCCTTGAGAGCCACTGTAGGTGAATACTATGAACACAATCATGACATGATTGTCAACAACAGCTGGTCAACAGTCAGAAATCAACCAATCAGTAGGTACCTACAAAATTTGAAATAAAATTACTTGATGTTTTTACAAGTACAGGCGTCCCTTCTCATCCATTCATTTCAATATTCAATTTTTACTAAAAAAAAAAAAAAATATTTTTTTAAAACTTGAAAACAGGTCGCGATATATTGTTAAATATATCGATATTGACCGATATCGGTTCTCTATATCGATATAAATATATCGATATATCAACCGTAATATATCAATATATTTCATATATCGATATATTGTTGCCATCCCTAGCCCCATCCAAATTCTATTTTCTCCGTTTTCTACTTTCATTTTATAATGCTGACATTTATAGCTGAATAAAGCCTTATTTATTCAAAAGGTTTTCTATTCATTTCAATTTATTCAGCTATAAATATTTAAAAATGGATAAGATACTCAAACCAAATCGCTTTGAAACTGACGCGGAATCGCCAACGGCCTCAAAGGAATGGAACTACTGGCTCCGTACCATCGAGAACTTCATTGAAGAATCGGAAATTACGGACGACGGAAAGCGACTCAAGGTACTCATTCATCTTCTTTCCTATTCCGTATATGAATATATTTCTGACTTCAATTCGTATGCTACAGCGGTTGAGACTGAAGAATATTTACGATAAGCCCAAAGGCGAAGTATTCTCTAGATTTCTCTTAGCAACACGTAAGCAACGGCCAGAGGAATCAGTAGATCAATTTATCTAGCTTTGAAGGAATCTAAAACCAAATCAGTGGGAGGTGGTTCTCCCTGATGCATTGCACTCTGTGAGTTCACTTCTCTGCACTTCTACAAATTGTACCCCTCACGAGAGGATGTTTCGTCATAATCGAAGATCGTCAAACGGAACTGCACTTCCTTCGTGGCTAAACACCCCAGGAACCATTTTATTGAAGAAGTTCGACCGCTCAAGCAAGTACGAACCACTAGTTGAAGAAGTTGAATTGCTTGAAACCAATCCCGAATATGCTGTAGTTCGACATGAGAACGGAAGAGAATCGACGGTAGCTCTTCAACACTTGGCTCCAAGAGGCGATGTTAAATTGGCGGATCCAGGAATTGAGCTCTCCCAAGATCTTCATTCCCCGCATCTGTCAAGAACATCTCTGCCTGCCGAGGTTCAAGAGGAAATTCATCCTGGGACCCCAACTTCTCCGAAAAACTCTCCTCTGATAACAACTAAAGCAGATGTTATTGATATCAGTTCATCACGACCTCTAAGGAATCGACGACCACCAGGACACCTGTCAGATTACGTCCTGTACTAAAAGGGAGGGGCGAATGATATGATTCACTAAGTTTATTATTATTTCATCTTCCAAATTAATGATATGTTTCGCTTCTGACGTGCCCCATCCAAATTCTATTTTCTCCGTTTTCTACTTTCATTTTATAATGCTGACATTTATAGCTGAATAAAGCCTTATTTATTCGAAAGGTTTTCAAGTCATTTCACTGGGTAAAGAACATCGAAGCTTTCGAGATGTACATACACCGGCGCATGTTGCGGATACCCTGGGTCGAGATGGTCTCAAACATTGAGGTGCTCTAACGGATGTGTAAGTCCGTTGAGCTTTTACTCACCCTGGAAGAGAGGAAGACTCGATACATTGATCATGTGATCGATAGAGCCTCTTCAGGTTGATTATTGAGGGCAGAATTCCTAGGAAACGCTCGGTTGGAAGGAGGAAATATTCGTGGCTAAAGGACCTGAGAAGGTGGTTCAATTGCTCGTCCATTGATATTTTCAGAGCGGCTTCAGATAGGGAGGAACTAGCAATGTGGTTCGCGAGCCTTTGCCCGATGGTACGACGAAATAGACCGACGTCGAAATAGACGACGTTTCTGAGAGGAAAGTTATCAAACAACAGGGGAAACCTAATTTTCCCCATCTTGCTTTTCTATTTTTTTTTCAGTTTTCGATGTCGATCTTTACTGGTTTTGTGAAATCTCAGGACCATAGATTTCACGATCCCAGCGCTTCAAGCGGCCATACATGAACTATTCCAGGTTGACGTCATCCTCCTGGTTTTTTTAAACGTTCATATTTTCTACACAGTTTTGTTTATTCGTAAATTAGGAAGTACGGGCTGAAAGTTTGTCGTTGGGGGTTTTTCGAGGTGCTGAATCCGATTTTGGGGTAAAAAATAGGAAATTCCGACATGGAGAAATTCCTCATTAAGAAGAAGAAGCAGATATTTTCAAGCAGATATTCCAATACACTACCAGCAATTGACAAGCAGTGCAGAACCATACCTCACCTCGTCTCTGTACTACCGCGTCTTTCTCACTGCGTGAAATGAAGTAAATAACACCGAACCTAATAATAACCACTCATGTGTGGATCACACTTCCCTGTGAAGTATACAACCTCCACAACATAGTAGTTCCCATCATTCCCTCAACAGGATTGATCTTGTGAGCTCTATTTTCCCCAACGGAAAACTCACTCATTAGGTACCAAATGAACAATAAAAATTACCTCGTGATGATCTTTAGCTTTTTCCAGGAGTGCGTTGTAGAAGTCTCTTCGTCTCTGTAGAAGAATAGAAGGGGACATTGATACCTTCACTTTATCGCCATCATTCCTTGTCGTCTCTCCTGATACAACAAAGGATTTGTTTAATTAATTTTAAGTGGGTAACGTAGAACGAAAATTACTGTTTTAAATTAGCATATGATCAATTAAGAAACTCAAAAAATACGAGGGTCGTTCCAAAAGGAAATTTTCCTATTTTTTGAACGGGAACCAACACAGATAGAATACTCCAAAAGGTTTCAACTTTTTCATTGGGATGCAGAGGTAACATCGTAAAAATTTTTGGTTGCTGGGTTGTATTATTTGTAACATTTTCAGTGGTGAACATGGCAGCCTACTTCGAAGGTAGTTGAGTGACTCTAACATACGGTGCAATGAACAGGAGCGTGGAATTGATTGTATGAGTTTGGTGGCCAGGAAACTGGATATCCAACTCTGAGCTGCATACTCCCAGCAAATCTTCGATTGCATCAAGGAAAGAAAGTGGAGATGATTAGGGAATGCGGAAGTATGCTCATGACATTCCGAGGGAGGTCTTAGATTGGAATCCTCAAGGATCCTGCCACTGTAGAAGGCTCAGGAATGTCTTGTTCGAGGCTGAAGGTCGTTGACATGGCGACAAATGAAAGTGATGGCTGCCAACAAGACCCAGTGGACTTTCACATCGGCTCTATACACTCATGGTCAAACTAATTTCAATAAATAATAATTAAATGGCTCGGAATTGGAGAAAATCCGTTCCATCAACATGAGGAGGAGAATAGTGCTGTACATACGCCTGGTTGCGGCCATCAAGGGAGTCTCAGTCGGTTCCGTTCCTTCTTGTTCCGGGTTAGTCTAATATCTTACGAACCGGCGCTCGGTTGCCCCTTCCCACCCTTCTGAAGGAGCAACATTGCCATCCACCACCCCCATCCTTCTCATAGCTGGTCAGTTTTCATCAACAATTTCCCCCAATTTTCTCAGGAAATAATCATCCAATTTCCATGTTTCTTGTGACATCCTTCTTATTTTATTATCACTACACCCATGCACTTGTTTAATTCCAAAGTAGAAAATGAGTAAAAAGTTGAACCTAAAAATTTTCTAGGATTTTCGAAATAATTTCATTAGTGCATCTACCAAGGGAATTGAAGCACTAAAAGATTTGGAATCATCAAATCGAACAATAATTGCCAGACAAAAGGGGGAAACCCCATTTATTCACTGACTGAGACCTTCTTAAGATCTGCAGCAGTAACCTATGGCGCCTGTGAACGACTCAAGGCCTACGTAGGAAAATAGCTAAGATCTTCATTGGAAATACAGGAAACATTTTGGGACGACCCTCGTACGTAGCGAAACAAGCAAAGTTAAGGAAAACTAAGCAGAGGTATCACATCGTAACTCGTGTGTTAGGTACCACTCTACCTAACGATCAAGTAGAAAGAATATTTTACCTTCGGAAATGATTGGTTTCAAAACGAGTTCGTACTGTTCTCTCTGGCTTCCAAACGATCTCACTTTCTCTCTCTTCAGTTCGAACGCGATCGGCAAAACCGTCATGATTTGGCCAATGTGTGACTCATTCAAATTCCTGATGACAGGGAAAATGCATCAGTTATTGACCCAAGTTATACAAGAAATGTTGAAGAAGACGATCCAATGTTTAATAGATATACAAGTGTGAGCAAATGCTCACAGGCTCCTCTATTCCATTCATTATAATAATTACATATTCCATAATACTACATCCATAGGAGCAACCAAGAGAGATGTCCGCCATCATACCAAGGACAGACCCACACAGACCAGACTATGTGCCGCAGTTGGCCAACCTGAAAAGTGGAGGGGAGAAACCGAAGGACCTCCATTGCTGCCAGGGTTGAGTTCAGTTCCCCTTCAGCTATCCTTGTGGACGGTCGAGCATAAGGCCCGCGTATATTTGGCAGCTGTCCGATCCCCTGGTACGCATCCCCTGGTACGCTAACCCCTGGTACGCATCTCCTGTTACGCTATCCTCTGGTACGCAGTATCCCCAGTAACGCGGTATTGTGGTCTGTGTGCGAGTCTACCCCAGCAGAACATTCATCCGTCTTACATCCCCTCGGTAAAAGGGTAGTGTCGCGAGTTCGTCCCGGCTCCCTGGACTCCGTCTGTGACTTCTGGCGCGCATCCCCTGAGAACTTTACTTCGCCCTCATCGTTGAAAGGCTTCCTACGGGCACCTGGTTCACGTGAGTGATAAATTGTTTCATTGGCCAATGATATTAGGTTGTGACACAGTTTTCTGAGATAGGAATCATACACATTAGCAGTGATACTCTACAATTCTATACTAATTCATGAGAAGCTGTCTAAAATTAACATTCTTCGTCCATAAGCAAATAGCGACATACCTTAAGCTTTTTGGAATTTTTATCTCATTTGTAATACAACAATTCGTCTAGTCTGACATTCACCTTTTATAAAGCTAACACTGAAGTTGCTAACAGTACAATTTGTGGGAAAACCCATCCTTTATTCAATTGTCATTTTTGACCTCTTTAATGGTCCAAGTTCCTTTTACTTTAACTGTTAATACAAACGCGTTTTGTTAAAGGGTTGTTTCCTTTCAGCAGACTACCTGAATCCCCCACTTTCTGACAAAGGTCCTTAGGGGCACTAGACGCCCAGTAACTCACTTGCTTTCTACACTCAATCGAGTACAGTTCATATTCAGTTATTTTCAAACCCTTCAGGTTAGAGCCTAGTTGAGCTCAGTCTCTTTTTCAAAGTAGCCCCTTCTGGCTTATAAATCTGAGATACTACAGAAGCAGCCTCATCTCCCAGCCGCCGTAGTTACGCTTCCAGGTAATTATATTTCACGCTATTTCTTAAAGTAAGCCTAATTGATATTTCTGATATTCTAGTTTAAATGCTTTCATTCTAAATTCTTACCAACACACACACAGAACGCTCTCAAATAGCTGTGAACTTCCAAATTGCCTTAAATTATAACGTCAATCCCCAATACCATTCTCAATTCTAAACCCCCCGGCTTACACAACCAATTTCATTTAAGGCCGTATTTGTTTTTTTCTTAATTAATGAAGCGATTAAACAGCAGACCTATTGGTGCAGGGCATGGGCTGAACTGTTGGTAAGGTATAGGGTTGATGCAGTGGATCTGACAGCAGCCACTATACATGAGTGGGAGACATTAGCTGGAGACTTGAAAACTTCCATCAAAGAGAAGGAAAGGGGACATTTTCTGAAATTAGCTGCAGAATCTAGTCATTATTAGATATGTTTGCACTCCAAGACGTCAGCTATATCGGAAATAATAGCCAACGCGTGTACCGAATGATAGCAAGAATCAGGTGTGAGCAGTTGAGTCAGGAGCAGCAGGAGACAAATTTGAATTCCCTGTTCACAAGCCCAATAATCTCAGAATCTTGAGTCAAACATTTTTGTGTTAGTTATAGCTCTTCAAGAGACGATCAAGATCCTAAAGGACACGAATTGGTTGACTTTATTCATTTTTGCAAGAGAAGCCTTAATTAGTTATCCTTTTTAGTCAGCCAATGAGGAATTTCACCGAATTCTGTTTGCATTTTTCCTGAATAGTTAATGGTGTGGGACAGATGAAAATCGGGTTGATTTCGGAAAATAAGTCTCCTGTTACTTTTGGGAGACAATCAAAATTTATGATTTCAAAAAATAACCGGGAAAACGGACCTCATCAACGTGAAGCAGGAACGCTCGCTGATTGGCTGTTCGGATCGCTGTCTCCTCCCAGTGTTGCCCGATGGTACGACAAAATCGTGTTATCTAAGAGGAAAGTTATCAAACAAAAACAGGGGAAACCTAATTTTCCCCATCTTGCTTTTTCTATTTTTTTCTTCAGTTTTTCGATTTCGAACTTTACTGGTTTTGTGAAATGTTGCATCTGGGGACTATAGATTTCTCGATCTCAGCGCTTCAAGCGGCCATACTTGAACTATTCCAGGATGACGTCATCATCCCGGTTTTTTTAAACGTTCATATTTTCTACACAGTTTTGTTTATTCGTAAATTAGGAAGTACGGGCTGAAAGTTTGTCGTTGGGGGTTTTCCGAGGTGCTGAATCCGATTTTGGGGTAAAAAATAGGAAATTCCGACATTGTGAAATTCCTCATTCAACTATTTAACATAAAATAAATTTGTGCGAATAGAATTGAAATAAATTTCTGTACCGATGTGAAAATATTAGTTAGTGAATTTACTATTTATTGGATATAATATTTTTATATGAATTTATTAGTTGTTGGTTTACTAACTAATAAATTGTTACATTTATTATTATTATTATTGTACTCACTGATTTACTAATTGGGATTATATAAAGGTTTATTACAGATATGATAGTTGATTGATCAGTATATGTATTCATTATTATTAAGGCCAATCATCCCCGATTTTAATAAGATTTTTTTTCACCAGATGGCAGCACCGAAGATTGTAGAAAAAGGGGCAATCGTAGTTCTAGTTTCTCTCTCCACCAGTTCAAGCGATTTTCATTTTGAAAACGGGAATGTACTCATTATTAGTTTCCAAATGGCGCTCTGCCAAAATTTTCAAAATAAAATTGTAATTTCAATTTTATTCAGAATTTTAAAGTTCAAATTTTGAAAATCATTTCACATTTTTCAAAATCTGTGGTTATAGCGCCAAACCTCTAACTTACCTGAGTACGAAAATATTTTTTTATTTGAAATTTATTGAATATATTGGTCGTAAAGCGTCGGCGGTGAAGATCAAAGGAATTTCTAAGAAGGAAGCGGTGATTAGCAGCTGAACCCCCTACGCCTCTGGACTCTAGACTTGTTGTCACCTTCCCCTCCGCAACCCTCACAACCCGGACCCCGATTCTTGTTAGTTCTTTCTGATTACGATTTTGTGACTTCAAGTCTGCTCGTTTCTTCGCTCTGAATTTCCTCTCACATTGATTGAATTTTGGAACTTCCTGAATAATTTTGGTGTAGGTATGTCAGTTCGTCTGACGGTAATCAGAAGCCTACCTACCTTTTCATGTTATAACTATTTATCTGCGTACTTATTTCCTTCCTACTTGCGAAACTACGAGAATAAATAAAATTGAGATAATAATAATGAAAATATTTTAAAAATAATAATAATAAATAATAATAGAAATAATAAAATAAACTACGAGAATAATAAAAATTGTTTGTATTACCAAAAAAAGAGAAGAACATATTTTGATTGGAGATTGATGTTAGATAAGTAAGATACTTCCTTTAGGTAGGTACCTTCCTCCTAAAATCAAGGTGACTAACACTGGCATTTCCCTTGGAAATATTCTATGGAACTTTTACTCGTAATCTTAGCCGTACCAACACAGAATATAAAATTAGATGTTTCCGGACCAAATTTGTGGTCCTAATATTTTTCATTTAGAACATCAGAAACAAACATTTTCCCTTTCTTTTCGTTTTAGAGCTTATAGAATTTAGCTGGTAGTTTGTGAATGGGCCACGGAAGATCACACTTTTTACAATCTAATCGGTGTTTCCAAATGTTTGCCAAGTGGAAGTGGTACATAGCTTCTTCGTACTCATTTCATGTATGGCTAGGTAGTGAGAAACTTTTGTTTACATGTATCCGAGATTTGAATGCTGGATTTATGTGATTATTTTGACGGAGAAGAAATGTATAGCGGAATTTCCACGGTCCAACCTACACCCATCCCTACTTATCCTAACGGAATCCTAAGATATCTGTGGAAGTTATGGGTTCCTACGGCAAGGAATTTACGTTAGCATGCACATAAGGTGCAATCAATTTGGGGGCAATTTGCTAATAATTTGTTACATGAATTTGTTTGCGAACGACAGTGGTTACTAATGATTCGAACTTGATGAAAATCACAGGGTAGGCAACACCTAAACTCACATCATTCTTGAAAAATCATGACAGTAATGCGTACAAACTCAAGGTAATCCAGCACTACTTAGCGTTTGTACGTACTCCATACTCGCATGCACGTGGTTTTCTTGGAGTAACTATCCCAATGTTTAGAAAACGTGTGAACCAAATAACCTCTGCAAAGTTGGGTGGTCAGTGGTGTCGCAGAATCGCGTTTTCATTTCATTTTTCTTGCGAGTCTACCAAGGTAGCGGAAGCTTTGTTTTTACTTTTTACCTACGTTTTAGACCATCCTGGACAATTCATTTTAGTTTCGTACCTGTGTGTCTTTCATGAAATCCTTGTAACGCGCATAACTATACGAAATTATTATCCGATTTCGATGAAATTTTCAGAGATTGTGCGGGTTGGCGTGAAGACGGTCCTCTATGAAAACCATCTCTCCTGGACTAATGATCAATTAGTACGGCAATCCTTGTAACAGCCGTAACACTTACATTTTTCATCCGACTTTGATGAAATTTTCAAGGATTGTTCAGATTGGCGTGTAGATGGTCCCCTATGTGGGTATTGCAAGGTACTTTGAGATTGATGTTTTCAGACCTATGCGTCGAATCATCCATAAAATCGGGTAATGGATACGAGGAAGCCCCATGTGCCACACCCACTAGGCAGACGGTTTTTCCTCGAATTCGGTGAGATCTTCAGAGAATGTGCGGTTCGACGTGTAGACGGTCCCATATTAGGGTAGTTCAATGTACTTGGAGATTGATGTTTTGAGATAAGCTACATAAATTATTATCATCGGATCAATACAATCGGGAAGCATACGAGAAAGCTATGCGCCACACCCACTTGGCAGACGATTGTTATTTGAATTTGTTACGACAACGAAATGTTCATCATTTGACAACAAGTGATAATTTTTGACCTGTTGCGAATTAAAATAAAATTTACTTTCTTGCTCGAAACTGAAAAAAGTGTGAAGAATTTTCTAAAAGATAGAAAATTCTAGAAAGAGAAAATAGAACACCGACGCTGCAATCCCGATTTTCAAATCATAAAATTCTGTAGATTTTTTTCAATACTTCGATTGAGCTCTATAAGCTCACTTTTCCAAATTAACACTTGTATCATCACGAAAAAATGTAGTTGAAAATTTTTTTGATTTGGACGAAGGGGTCTAGATGCATTTCCCAATATTATGGATCATAAACTTCGACGCTTATAGCTAATACAAGAAAACATAATAAATTACAGGAAAGAAAGTAGTCAAAAATAGCACTATCAACTGTAAGAACTATCACTGGGTTATTCAGAGATACCTTGAGCGAAAAAAGTAGATTATGAAAAAAAGCCAATTCATCAAGAAACATTTCGAGACTGGTGATTCCTCCAAGTACCACCCGCCCGACCACCCCATGTTGTTGTCAACGCACCGGATTGACTTCTGACCCCGAACTCTTCCGTGTTTGGGTCCCTGAAAGCCCTCGCATTCCTCGCCCGCCTTCGATTTTTTTGAAGTCGTAGCTTTCGCCGCCTCGACGCTTTACGATCGCGCTGCACACACTATCTTCAAAATTGCAATTTTTATATATTCTCACTTAATTGCCATTGTGCGCTATTATCCCAGTTTTTCGAAAAAATTATCCTAAAAGCCCAAAATAAATTTTTCAAAATTTTAAAATGTCAAAAAATGTACAATTTCAAAAAATTAACAAACATTAAGGGTTGAGCGCCATTCTTATGTGTATTCTGAGTACAATAAAACTTTCAGATTGAAAATTGGATGAATAGGCGAGGAGAAAAACGTGAACTACGTTTGAGTTCATTTTGAAGCGCAACGTGGTGGCTGTTTCTGGAACTATTCCCGGGATGATTGGCCTTAAGAGTTATCATCAATTATTAATCAATCACCTGTCAATAAACTAGCCTTCCATTTATTGAGTAATAATTGTTGATAATGATGAATACAATGTTACTGAATGATTGTGAATCATGAATTTACTGATTATAGGATAAGAGGTTATCGATATTGATGATTGACGTTAAAATTAATGCCAGTACTAAGTACCTACTCAGGAAGAGAAAGGAGTTCCGTCTACCAGGACTGTTGGCTACAGGCCCAGTCCTACGAGGTTGTTAACATCTTACCTATGTCAAATTATCATTTAACGAAATAAACATTTCTTCTTCATTTATTAAGTTGAAAGGTCTCAGTGAGAATGCAAGAATAATCACCTCTTGGAAAGTTGTTGAACTGATGCCCGCAATTTGTTGAATACTATATTTTCATTCCGATTGTACATCATTGAAACCACGGTATCCACAGACCTGGAAAACGTCAAAACATTCGTAAGTAAGGACGTGATGAGTAGGTAGAGGTACTAAAGCAGCTCTTCTAACGCTTGATTATAATTAATAACTGGATTAGTTTTGAATATTTGCTAAGGGTCGGTTTATCAGTCACCAGAGAGTTTTTGGCAACCACTAACGGGCCCGTGGAACCTCTTCACAAAGCACGGAGTTCGCAGGTGACGATGAATTTGCCTCCCGACAACAGCGGGCGACGATGAAAGGGTGCCCCCAGACAGTCACCCGTTCCTAGAGGCCCACCGTTACGAGCGCCTCCATTACCCCCCTGTCCATAGTTAACAGGCTTCCTCCTTCAACTGGGTAGCATCCTCTGTTGCTCGCGCTAGTCTCCTCCTAATGGGGCCCGTGAGATTTTGGCACAAAAACTCTCTACCAAAGTTAACGGAGGTTTATGTATCCCTCTATTAACTTGGTATAAATGAGATAAATTATGGGATAAATATAAATAATATGGGATAAATAATAATATATAAATAATATAAATGTAAATAATAATGGGATAAATATGGATACTATAAAGGTGCGGTTTATCAGTGCGAAATTAACCCACTGGTAACTATTAACTGGCTGGTAAAATTAACTGTCTGTAGGCCAAATAATCGATTATTCGGTATTATTATTTACCCAGCTTATCAAGAAGGCTGTGAAAAGCAAGCCAATAAAATCTACCTTCCTCCACATGAAAAAATCGTTTTTGCAGTGTGTTTTGCATCAGAAAGTAGAACAGGATGAAGCAATATGCTTTGTTTTGGTGTTTTTTTTTATCGCAATCTCAGTACCTATTTCCTTCTTGGCACGGCAGAACCTATTGTTTTTTGTTGAAAATTGTCTGGTCATGACAAGATCCCGGCCACTATGTCCAGAATTTTCAAATTTGCAGACGAAATAGTTTGTACGTTAATAGAGAAGTACCCTTTTCTATTTCGAAAATTTTCGGCGTGTGACCCTCCTGGCGACTGAATTTTCACATGCGTGCAGTCCATAGCACCTATATCTCCAGGAAACCTGGCTTTTTTGTTTTTATTTTAAAATAAAATTCCATCCGAGATTGAATTAATTCTCCCTCGGTTGCTGGTATTTTCATAAATTGGGCGGATAGCCTGGCAGTTCCCAGGGACATCTGCTTGACAATTTTACAGGCAGAGCTTTTACTGACGCCACAAAAGTCGCCGACGAGACACCAACATGGTTTTTTATTCTTTTATCCAATCGAAATCTCATCAAAAAATCGCAATTGTCTCACATCTCCAAATATTCAATCCGCGATCTAACCATGTTGCCGCCTTTTTCCCCGCTGCAGGAATTCGACCAGAGCAACATTTTCGTCGCTGCTGTCTGAAAAAGAGCCCCACACATCCATTTTCGATTGTAGCATAATTCACGAGCAATCAACAACGCAATTTGCAAAAACGAACGTTCTGTGAAACAAAAACACGAGAACTGACTCTTTGAGGTTAAAAAGCCTTGGATAAATCGAGTTACCCTCCGGTAACTTTTTATCCGGTCCTCGGACGACCAGGTAACTTTAAACTACGGGTAACGGCTATCTGAGGACTGATAAACGCGTACGATTGAGTTACCCGACGGCCGTCGGATGAATCTGCTTTACCGGGGGGAAAATGTGACTGATAAACCGGCCCTAAGTAAAAGAAGGTAAATTCATTATAAGGTATTATTCATCATTACTCACCTAAAGGTTTCGGCAAGGCAGCGATATTTGTAGGGGAGGGGTAGCGCAGGCTTGCCAGCAACAGCTAAATCGAAGAATCGTTGATACGCTGGTTTGGAAGGAGATGACGGAGGCGGCTTGTCAAAGAGTTTCCTGGGTGAAACGTACGTCGAAGCTCCTGCAATATTAATTTAGTGAATCATTCAAATTTGTGTTCTCTTTGATGAAGATATTTATAAAATACGACAAGGTGACTCAAAGGTTTAACACGATCTATTATCGGTCAGCGTAAACTTC
Organism: Apolygus lucorum; assembly: GCA_009739505.2. Lineage (NCBI taxonomy): Eukaryota > Metazoa > Arthropoda > Insecta > Hemiptera > Miridae > Apolygus > Apolygus lucorum. Next base: position 3,145,169 of record CM019169.2, read on the forward strand.
GCAAAATGTGTGGTATGAGGTGTTCCTGAATTAGCCATTCCATAAAGATCGTCCCCAAAACCGTAACTCCGGCAAATTTTTGAGTTTTTTTTTTGTGTGAGGAGGAAAATTCTTTGAGCACATCTGAGAAGTTCGGACTCATACAGTGTTGGACTATTCTGGCTTTACGAAACAGAACCAAACCAACTGGACTACCAACTAAAACCTATTACTTCGAGGTGGTCATAATGTGCATCAGAAGTTTCCTCCTGGCTGGTGAGAGGCACCCAATATTCATCAAGAGCCTGCTAAATTTTCCAACAACTGCTGACTGTTCGCAGAACGCTAACGCCACTTCCAGAATAGACGTTTTTGGATTGGATGATCTATTATCGGTCTAGGTAGAAGAGGATAGAACCTCCACAACGCGAACCACACAAAACTGCAAGCCCATCCATGGACAAGATGTGGTTCGTGGCAGACCGTGCAAATACTGCAACTGTACGGTTGACAATGTGGACGATGCCTAGAAATATCAGTGGGGACGACCATAAGCTGTCATAAACTTGGACACGTACATGTCAGCAGATAGCACCATCCTCAACAAACAAATCAGGTTCATCAAATCAGTACTTAAAGCTATGGATATTATAAAGGTAATTACAAACCCAATGATAATGAAAAGCAATAATGGATACGTACCTGCTGAGGGCTTAGTAGGGGACATGAACAAAGATTTCCTTAGAAGTGATGGAGATTTCAGAGCTTTAACTTCTTCAGCCACCGCAGTTGGTTTCTTAGGGCTGAAAAAAGGTAAAAAGTGGTAAGACAAGACAGAAGAAGAACCAAAATCATTCAACATTTTACAAGATATTGATAGTGTCAGTTGTGGTTTCTTGAGAACAGCACAAGAAGGTAAAACGGGATTTTTGAGGTTGGAACCACATTTTTATCTATAGTGGCTCGTACTTTTCCTTTTTCTGGATTCAGTTCCAGTACCCTAGACATAATCAATAAGTTTAACAACAAGAAACGGAGTCGCTATATAAAATAAGGCTGTTCTGAATATGAGCCAGATCCATGCGCATGGATGATGTAGAAGGCTCAAAAGTCAGACGAGTGCAGGAGGAAAAGCCACTGACGTCATAGGTGGGTAGAATGGACAACACCTGTAGGAGGGGAAAGAAGGGTTGACCAGTGTCAGGAATTGACCAGACAATGGGGTATTTCAGTCAATTTTTTTTATTTTTCAAAAGAGTAAGGCTCAGGAATAACGGTAATCGGGTCTGTTCGTCGAGAAAATGTTTTTAAAAAATCAGAGAAGCTAAGGAAAGTTGAAGATTTGAATGATGTGACGTAGCTAGTCAATCGTGACGTAGCTAGCCAACTGTCTTTGAAAAAAGTATCCATGCACAGAAACCCTTGGAGGACGTCTTGGATACTACAAAATATTACTCACACACGCGCGCGGTGTAGTCCTTGCCTAGTATGTGTGCATTTATAGTGGCCCGCCTTTTTCAAAGTGTGATCTCTTTAATTAATTTTTCTACCACATGTTAAACTATCATTGGGCTTAAAGTTGTAGTAAATAGGTTTTCAAGGCTGCTGAATCCAAATTTGAGGTCAAAAACCTGAATTTCCGACCCACCGAAATACCCCATTGATCTGTATCTGTACGCAGCAGATAAGTGATCGCCTTATTTTAGCCTCCAAGTAATTCAAAGTCAACTTTCCAGATCGGGATTTCAGTAACCTATAACCGAACCCACTTCCTGATTGTCATAGGTGGTGACAGGGGGCTGTGGATACGTTTGGACCAAAGATGTTGGAAGTGATTGAACTGTCCACAGCCCAACATTAGTCAGTTACTCGCTATTACCTCTGACCTGGAGGTGGAGGGAATATGGACAGTTATAAAGACAAAAGACTGGTTCTGAAAGACTAGCTGGGGAATGCACATCCTCCACCTGTCAGACGCTCACGCTGACAAAAGGTTTGTTCCAGCAAGGCGACCGTGGTCGACCGGCGCAGGCGCATTACGACTAACCACTGTTCCAGCACGACAATCTGCCCAACTTTGCGGTTGAACCACTGTTCCAGCAACTCGACCGCGGTCGACCCAAACCCGACCGCTTTGAGGAGTGCGGTCGCGAGCGGTCAAGATTGGAAACCTCACACTAAAGAAACCTCTACCTTAACCTTCTCATTTCAAAACTAGCTCCGCAGTGGAAGGACCTCTCAAGGTGTTTTGGTTGAGAGTTTATTGTCATCAGAGATAGGTACAAATTGGACAGTAGATGTGTTAAGTAATGGATTTTTTCACCCTCCTGTTGGAGGAACTTTTTTGAGAAACGTGTGAAGCTTCAACCAGCCCAATCACAACAAAGGAAAACCTTGAAATCTCTTAACGCCCTCGTGAAGATAAATTTGCATTAAAATTGTGACTTTTCTATAACATTATACCTATACAGGGTGTCTACCATTTGGATGGACCAAACTTCAAGGATCGATTGTACAACTAATTTGCTACAAAAAATGTCTCCCGGTAATTTTTTCTCAACTCACTCAAAATGCCTTTTTTTCACTTCGAAGTTTTTTTTTCGCATTTTCGACTTTACGTCATTAAAATTGCCATAATTCCTGTTATTTACCAAACAAATTCAAATTTTAGGATATCGTTGGGAAGAGCGTTAAATTTCCAAGCTGCTTAATGTAAAACCAAAATATTTTGGAATTAAACCATTTCTAAAAACGCTGCAAATTAGTACACAACGGTTTATTATTTTTATATGGATCACTCGTCTACAAAATCACCAACCATCCAATATGAAGAGAAAAATAAAAATAAAAAAAAATTAAAAAAAAAATCAAAAAAAATTAAAAAATAAAAAATAAAATCACCAACCATCGATCGCATTTCGGTCAGCTCTAATTTGAACGGAGATTAGGCCTCTTTTGCGATTCACACTCGTGTTTTGATTTATATATATATATATATATATATATATATATATATATATATATATATATATATATATATATATATTTCAATATAAACCCTTAAATTTTCATAGGGAGCGAACGGTTTGTCCTACAGAGCTCCGCGTGGTCTCAAAAAATTCTAAAAATTCTATAGAATCTTAATTTGAAGGGAAAACAATACCTTTATATCTAAATTTTTTGAGTTAGGGCGTTTTCAAAATTTCAAAATTGATTTTGGAACCCTTAGGAGTGACCTACATCAACCAAAAGCTTCGGGGCACAACTAGACCCCAAATGGAGCCTACATACCAAATTTCATCAAAATCGGTCAATGCTAAGTGGCAAAAGTGCCGCGTACGGCGTACGGCGGACGGACGGCCAAATTTTTATTCGATTTTTGGATTCTACGTACCTTGAAACGTAAACCATCAAATTTTGAGGGGGTGTTAAAAATTTTTTTTTCTTGGTCGATTCCGAAGGTTCATTATTGAAAATAATAAACCAAAAATCAAGTCAAAAAGTAAAATTCAATTTTAACACAGAATGTGTTTTTGCGATGACCTACCGAAAAAAAATCGTCACGAAAAAGCGACAGAAAAAACCGTTACGCGCCTTTTATAATGATTTTCACGTGCAACCAAGCCGTTGGTAAGGAAATAGAACTCCCGCAGTGTTCATTGCACAGAAATTGTTCACCATTCGTTGGAAAGCTCTCAATTTATATAGTATTTTTCTTGTAGTTACATATTTATTTATATAACATTTATAGGGTTTTAGACCAAATTAAATGTCTAACAATTATTTATTTTATTATTGCCAAAGACTCCACATTTATTATTGTTGTTTTTTATTTAACGGATGACTAGCATCGCAAAAACACATTCTGTGTTCCTATGATTTCATACAGAGTATGGAAAAAGAAATAAACCGGGGGGTGCAGGGGGGCGGAGCCCCCCGCCGAGGCGCAAAGCGCCGAGTTTTTTTTCGAAATATGATTCTTTTTAAATTGAAGTTTTTACTTTAAACGCCTGTCCATTTCGATGGGCGCTCTTCAGAAAAAATATGCTTAAATTGTCAGCTTTCCAACGGTCTATCAAGTTTTCTTTTTTAAATTCAAATTGGAAGAGTAAATCAAGTTTGAATGCAAGAAAACGTGTTTTACAAAAAATCGCGGTGTATGGTCACTCTCGATCTCAAGATGATCATTTCCTATGTAATTTTTCACGCTGAATTCAATGCTGATACTTCCGAATAATTCTGAGTGCTAAAAAGTGGATTTTTCGAAGAAAACCTTCGTTTTTCGTACATCAATACCATTGTTTGTAGACATGGTAGTGAGCATGAATTAAAACCTTTCTATTCAATAAAAACATCAATAAGCTAGAAATTTGATGTTTTTATTGAGTAGAAAGGTGTTACTCTTCTACTTTGCTTGCTTTGGATCTGTACAATATTTTTTGCCATCCTCATCAAAGAAACAGTTTTTAGGAATTTTAAATGATTACAGCAATGAAAAAAGGTATTTTATTCATTATGCATCTTATGCGACGATAAGCAGGTATGGAAACCTGAAGTCACACATACTCAGAAGTAACGCGATTTTCGATCAACTAGCTGTTGAGTGTTCCAGCAGTGGTTGAACCACGGTGATGGTCACACAACCGCGATCTATAAGGCTGTGGATTTTGGGCTAACCGCGGTCGACCCTACTGGAACAAACCTAATGTCTCATGTTTCTCCCTGGGAAACCGAATCGTTGCAATTCGACTCCAGAAAAGGAAAATCGACGGCTCCCAGGGAAAACAATTCGTAAGGCCCACATCGCCAAAAAACACGGTACGTGGAGTCCCCTCCATGGGCCTGATTAGCGGAAATCTATCCCCGCTTTCGATAATTAGCCGGTAAATCGACGCCCAGGAAGAGCTCCTCATCCAACCAGCGAGGAGAGGTGGAAGGACTGGAAGAAAAATCACCAAAAATATTCGACCGCCCATATGCCAGAAGATACGCCCCCAGCTGTTGAACAAAACTGTTACGCGCTGCCAAAATTGGGGTCGTGCATTAGCATCTGGAACCTAGTGCCCTTCGATCCGAGACGCATCCAAATCTGCAGCCTTCCGCTGTGTGACAAGAGAGTGGTATCACCACAGTCTACTTGGTCCGAGAGTACCAGCCGCCTCTAGGGAGGAATTGGATCGCTGCTGCTTCAAAAGGCCCTGGGACGAAATCTCCGAGATTACCTCGATCAGAAAGGATCATCAGGTCAGTCCGAACACCAAATCACAACTTACCCCGAGAACCTCACTTCCGCCGTTACAGTCGCAAACCCGCGCTCACCGTAACTCCGTGCGGTCAGGAGGCACGTAGGTAGGAGTAAATTAAGTCGCTATCTAAGTCTCTGTTTTTCCATTTTCTTCCATATTTCAATTTAACTTGAAAACAAAAAGAAGAACGAACGTTCCAACAGTAATAAAAAGTAAGATCAATCGCTATCAGTTTTGTTTTCGTTATCATCATTCCACAGAGCCCATTCGGTGTAAGGACAAAAGTAAGGTAATCAAAGTCTTAGATCCGGAGGCAATTGCCCCCCAGATCTCCGGCGATAGCCAGTTAGGGAACTTAGGCCTAGGCAGGACTAGGAAGGTCATTTTAAAACCCCCCGAATCCACGAGTAGGCCGAAAAATAAGTCAGACCTAATCGCCATAGCCGCAGAGGAGGCAACCTTACATTGCAAGTCTGGTTCCACCTAGGAGTCCATTGATGATGGTGGAGTACTAGAGTGTCCCTGGAGCGTTGAGGGTTCATGGAGGGTGGTTCCGCCTTTCAGCGAATTTTCCAGGCTCAGAATTTTTAGTAAGGATTTTTTAAAAACATTTCTTCCCCTGAAATCCAGTTTGAAACATTCTAAAACGATTCCCGAAGTTCTTCCAAAAATCATAAGCCTATGTAAGTGTATTTATATATATATAATATATGAAGATATATTTGTGTCACTCCAGACGATAACTCATGTCATTGTTTCGCGAGTTTTTGCCAAAATATTCATTATAACCTAAGCTGGAAAACAATTCCAACTGATTCCCAACATTTCTTTCATTTTCCATCAACAGCTTTTACAAAAATACCAAATCAATTATCATTTCCAAGCATTTGAAAATAATATCGAATATACTCTGTTGGATTCAGCAGATTGAAAGCCTGATTCAAATTACTCCACCTTGTTTCACCAAAAACATGGAGTACTAGATGTGAAATGTCAAATTTCTATATACGAGGAAACAATGCCAATTTACCTCACATTAACTTCCAACTCGATAGTCTTAAATTCCTGAATTTTCGGAGATGCAGCGAGTTTTTCCTTACGATCTTGAATTTCCTTCAACTTGTTGAATCCATCATTGAACTTTTTCAGTCGGTTTTTTAAGTCTGCGAGTTTCGTCGATTTTTGTAGGGCTTCACTACGAGCTGACTTGGTAACTGATATCTGAAAATTATAAATAGACAGTATAATATGTAATATATTATATTACATGGTTGAAGTCAAGAGAATTGCTATGAGGGATGTGTTAATATTCCTTTCTAAATGACTCTCTTGAGAATGGAAACACCAACCAATCTTCCCTACGATGTATTATTCTTTCCATAAGTATGTCATGATTTTCAAAATATGTGTCTTCATTGGACCTCAAGAATTTTGGAGTATTCAAAGAATGATAAGTTAATGAGCAGCGTTAAAACCTGACGATTAGGATCATAAACCCTAAATTACTTCTTTTCTAATACTTAGGTAACTCTATTCCAAGCCAGCTGGTCTCCGCTGATCACAAAATATCGATCACACCAGAACATGAAACAGTATTGTTTAGGGATGGCAACGATATATCGATGTATGTAATATATCGATATATTATGTTTGATATATCGATATATTTATATCGATATAGAGAACCGATATTATCGGTCAATATCGATATACCTATTTAACGATATATCTCGACTTGTTTTCAACAAGTAAAAATTAAATATCAAAATGGATAGATGAGAAGGGACGCCTGTACCTATAAAAACATAGTGTAATGTTATTCCAAATTTTGAAGGTACCTTCGTGATGGGTTGATTTCAGATTACTGACTTCAGCTCAAACATGATGGTTTACACCTACAGTGGCGCTCAAGTCACAATTATTTGACTTGAGTCAAAAGTAATGGAGGCGAGTCCAGATTAAAACTACCTAATACTTATGCGAGTTGAAGCAATTTATAAATTAATGAAACATTGCTAAGGCGAGGGTAGGTATCTGTGATTTTTTATATTATGTTGTTAGGACCCCTGAAAGTAGTTTATCCGCAAATTTTCAACCCCAAAAGCCTTTTGCTACTGACCTAGTGCTCTGACAACCATGACATTTTCGCACTTTTACAACTACGTATGATAATTTCGATGATTCATACCAGTAAATTTTTGAACCAGGTTAAATACTTATTTGAGCCGTTTTTCCAAGTAGATCTTCTTCACTCTATTTGCCATCCCTACATACCTTGTAACGTAAACTATGATACTTTTGAGAGGGTTAAATACTAACTTCAAAGAGTTTTTCCATGTAAATCTTCCGATAAGTCGTATATCGATGTATTTCTTCCAAAATGATATTAGTAACGTTTCAATTCGCCTACCTACTTACTTCAATAAGATTTTCCAAGTAGATCTTCCGATATAGTTCACTCGATTTGCCATCCCTACATACCTTGTAACGTAAACCATGATACTTTTGAGAGGGTTAAATACTAACTTCGAAGAGTTTTTCCATGTAAATATTCCGATATGTCGAGTATATCGACACATTCCTTCCAAAATGATGTTTATATAGCTTAAAACGTTTTAACTCACGTATCTACTTCAACAATATTTTCCAAGTTAGATCTTCCGATATATCGAAATATCGATATATTGTAGCCAATATATCGTAGGTATCGATATTTCAATGACGATATATCGTTTGATCAGTATATCGATATATTTCATTCGATATGCCATCCCTAGTATTGTTCAAGGGGATTTGGAAAATCGAGATTAATGGAAATAATTAAATTGGCGATTATATAATATATAATCGCCAAGAACATAATATGTTATATATTACTACCCTATTATAAAAAAAAAGTAAAGTAAAGTAAGCAACCATTTCAGGTTGAATTTTCGTCCGACTGCCATTCTTGGCGTCGCGGACGTAATCAGCTGTCTCCCTAAGGGGAGATCAGAATTTGTTCTGATGATTTCGCTCATGGCTTCCCAAACATCACCGCCCTGGGTTGGAACGAGAGATTGCCGATCGTCTAATAGACAGAAAACTTCCTGCGACGACCAGACTCGAACGCGCGTCCCCGCTAGATGGTTCTCATCTTATCACCGCAGTCGGGTACACTGTCCACTAGACCACCGACGCCCTACTACCCTATTATATATTATATAATAGGGTAGTAATATATAACATATTATGTTCTACCCTAGAAAACTACGTTTCGTTTGAATACCTATTCCTTGGTGAAGATCAACCGAGGACTAGGCATAGTAAGCAATAGATATTGGAAGTTTTACACATCAATTTGGAGGTTTTCCGTTTCAAGTTGGAGGGTTTACACGTCAAATAGGAGGATGACAGGACGATTTAATTCTGGGAAAGAAGTATCAACAAATTAACGCGTGAATAGGCACCTTTAACGCTAGAATGGAAACACTGAGTAAATCTTACTCCTCAACACCTTCAGTTGGTAACACTGACAGAATTTAGGTAGGTGGCGCCCCCTGGCTCCTGCTATGCTTCCTTTAAGGTTTCTAGTCAGCTGTGGATACGACGAAGCTAGCTACACCCACTTGGCAGACTCTTTTACTTGCTATTGTGATAAAGGACTAAAACATATTTCAGTAATTGGGTTTTAGATTGAATTGCCAATGTTTGTGATGGTAAGTTCGTATTCTCAAGAAGGGACCTACTACCTGTTTTTTTTTCTTTTGCTTCAATGGGATACTGTTCTCTGATGAGAGAAGTGAAACCTATTTATTTCATTATTTTGCTATGAGAATGAAGTCCGGACTTGTTATTTAGGCACCTACTTACCTGCTTAGAAAACAGCAGACACCTACCTAGTCTAAGAAATAGTTAAGAAGATCGGTACCTTCAAGTTTTTAAAAAATCAATGGTGCTGTGATTTGGCACTCAAATTTGTGGTCACTTATATTTTTCAGTACAGAATGAGTGTTTCACATTGTTTATAAATGATATTTGCCAAAATCCATTACCATTCGAAGAAAAATTGCGAGGAAAATGGAGGTTTCCTACGTGGGAGTAACTCAATGTTTCCATTGAAAGGCTTGAGAGGCATGTTTCCATTCTAGGGTTAAAAGAATGGCAGTTGGAAGGGACGGATGGAATGTCTTCGTCATGTTGCACGGAGAAGGTATTTCCAGAAGCATCGGGTTTTTCGGCCTTGTAAGCTGGCTAGCGTCGCGGCGTTTAAAATGGGTGTAAAACGAACCATTTCTGTCATTCTTCAATTTGAAATGGAAAATCTTCAAATTGATGAGCAAAACCTCCAGTTTGACGTGAAAATGCTATATTATCCTATATTGGGGGGTGTATCGATAGTTTACCTATTAGATCTTCGGATGTGAACCACGAGGGTGAGGGAAATAATCTTGTATGAAAGTAAGTACTTGCAGGATAGATGTCTGCAATAATACTGGGATTCTCAATAAGACTCAGCTAGCCCTGAGTCGCGATTCGATAAAGCGGAAGGAATCGCTCCATTGAATCATGAATCTGGTGTCAGAGTAACTGTTGCTGTCACATCATTGACTAATCTTCCTTCAGGGCGACCATAAACCGGTGGGTCACTAATGAAACCACTAGTAGATGGTCAAACCTTAGAGAGCATGCTCTAAGTAAGCGCATGGTGGCCAAACCTAACCCCAGCGCCACAGAAGAGCTGCTGCGGCTAAGCCGCAAGGAAGTCAGGTTAGTGGTCGGCCTGGTAACAGAATACAACCCTCTGCAGGCTGTGTGAGAGGCTGGAGATAAAGCCTCCCACATAATATTCGATTGCGAAATGCTATCAAATCGCAGGTTTCACCTCCTCGAGTCACCTACACCCATGGAGGCTTTTCCCAGCACAAATCTAGCCAAACCGCTACTGGCCCTTACCGAAGGCCGCAGACTCTGACTAGGAACAGAATCCGCGGAGTAGCACAATAAGCCACTAGGCTTCAGCGCTTTGAGCTTCCATCACCCTGATCCGCGGATTCATCTACAATCTACAACATCATTGACTCTACCACTCTTTTCTGCATTCGTTTACAGAAACTAAACTTCCAAATTTTCCTCGAAGATTCAGGAACGGGAAAACTCCCGGATAAGAATCGTACAAACTTGGCCATAAAGATTATAACTAAGTAAGTAAAGTAAAGTAAACAAAGTAAAGTAAGTAAAGTAAACAACCATTTCAGGTTGAATTTTCGTCCGACTGCCACTCCTGGCGTCGCGGACGTCATCAGCTGTCTTCTAAAGAGAAGATCAGAATTTAAGATTATAACTATAACAAGGTTCGAAAGCAACATCTAACAAATAAAAAAATTATTGTAATATCACCAACCTTATCCGATGTTATAGCTGAGGAGCCTTCCTGGGGGTCGTTTACTACATTTTCCTCTTTTTTAGGAGTAGACAGGCCAACAGCGGACGAATGAGTAGGATCAGCATCTTTGGTTTCAGTTTTTGCGGGGGTCGAGGGTGCTTTGGTGGGCGTCGATGGCTTTTTCTTAGGGGACAGGCTATGGATGTGAAACGGGACGTTCACAGCTGAGTCAACCACTTCCTGAAATAACGAAAATACGACTAAGTATCCTAGAAGATATTTTTGTTTAGGACGGAGGTTATCTAAATCCAGCTTAACGCCCTGCTACGTCATAAAAATTAACTGGGGGGGATCGATTTTCGGACTTCTAATAATATTAGTATATATTATATACTGATTTACAATCCTGAGTCGAGCTTGCTACCAATTGAGCCAAGGAAGCGAAAAGGATAGAGGTGCGAAGAGATAGCTAATCATTTACCATTTGGCAGTTCAAGTGTATGATTGATGTATGGGCAGACGAAGGTGAAGATATCCCAAGCAGTGAAGTTGAAGAAATCTTTTCACACCAATAACCACGCGTTTCTTTCGTAACAATGCTGTGATACTGGATTAACTAACTAACTAATTGGCACTATAGCCCAGGGTGAGCCTTGGCCTCCACTACGACACCTCTCCAGCTTGTCCGATCCTGTGCCGTTGTCATCCATTCATTGCACCCAAGTCGTGCTGTGTCCTCCTCTAAGTTGTCACTCCATCTCTGCCTCGGTCTTCCTCTCCTTCTTGTACCATTTGGTCTGGAGAACAGCAGCTGTTTGCATGGGTCGATGTCATCCATTCGGAGAACATGTCCAGCCCATTTCAACCGTCCCAGCTTCACGAACTTTACTACATCGTAATCTTCGTACAGCTGGTACAGTTCTCCCTTTTTCCGGCGTCTCCATTGTCCATGGTCAAACAGTGGGCCCAGGATTCTCCGAAGGATCTTCCTCTCAAAAACCCTGAGCACACTCTCAGACTGCTTTGTCATCACCCATGTTTCTGACCCATAGGTTAGTACAGGGCGAAGCAGTACTTTGTACAGCGTTATTTTAGTTTGTCTGGAGAAGGCTCGAGACTTGAGGAGTGGCAACAGTCCAACTTAGCACCGGTTGGCAGAATGAATTCTAGCATTGATTTCGGTTGGGCAATCATTGCATTCATGTACAGTGGAGCCAAGGTAAGTGAAAGCCCTTTCAAGTTGGTACGGTCCAATGAGAATGTTTGGTGTCCGAATTTCATTCAAGTTTCTATTAGAAACTATATACTTTGTTTTTCCTTGGTTGACGGTGAGCCCCATATTTGCTGCTGCCAACATAAATGAGCTGAAAGCACTTTTCAAATCCCTAACAGTTCTGGTCATTAAATTTATATCATCTGCATATGCCAAAAGCTGTACGGGTCTATGGAAAATGGTCCCACTGGTATCTATCCGGGCATCGCGCACTACCTTTTCCAGGGCTATGTTTAACAGCAAGCAAGCAAAAGTGATACTGGGTTAGGGTATGTTTTATATAATATATAAAATAGTTATATGATAACTATAGGGTATAATTATTGTTTTCATTTGAGTGGTTTTTCTGTTGTTTATTGTCAGTATTTTATATTTCTTGACAATTTTATTTGCTCTTTCATTTGCTTTTTTTAGTCATGATTATAGTTACCACGCTTGTTAAATTGTTAATTCTTCCGGTTTGTGGGCGTTGGCTGAGGGGTCTGGGGGTCTTGGCCGGTCCAGGAGCGGCCCCCTTGGTGGTTTTTTACCCGTGTGACGTTTGTACTGCAGACAAGACCGTTGCCCGGTATGGGTACAGGGTCTGGGAGCCGCCATGGTGGGTGGGTCCGGGCCCGACTGGGCTCCGCTGCCTTGGTCTTCTGGAGGATCTCATTTCTCGTTCTTTTTTTGGGTGTAGTTCGTTATCCGCCCCCATTTTGTTCTCTCTTTTGCAAGCACACCCGACCTCCTTTTTCAATTTTTGAGGAGTGTTCCGTAAACTAGATTTCATGTATTGTATGAATAATATATCGCACTTATGTTTTCAAATACTCCAAGCAATGAAACTAGACATTGAAAAAAGTGGGGGCGTTTACCGAACTATTTCCCTAGAGAAAAAGTTCGATAACCGCCCCCACGACCGAATTGCATTGATTCGGCCTGGGACGTTTTCTTGGGAGAGATAACTGGTGAGGCAGAGAATAACTTTGATCGAAAGTTAAGAGGTTGAGATGCGATGCTCATAAATAAAATAAAAACGATGTTGACTGTAGCGGTGAAATCACTTCCGACCGTAGGTCAACGTTCGAGAAGCGATAGGGTGAGTCGTCATAAGGTCTTGAAGCGAAAGACGTTCTGTTCTAACATGTGGCAATTGGGAATGGGGAGGGACTTCCTTATTTCTGCATCAAGAATTTGTATGACCCAACCATAGAATAATACAACACCACAATATGTGTCAGAAGTAATAATCATATTAATAAATGAATTATTTAAACCAAAAATGTTGTGTTTTCCATTATTAACTATGTGGGGGCGCATACCGAACTTTTTCACTAGAGAAATAGTTCGGTATTCGCCTCCACTTTTTTCAACACCTAATTTCCCAATCTTAACCCTTTAGGGACTACCGACGGATATATCCGTCGGCCTCAATCTGCTCTGTAGGCCCAGCGACGGATATATCCGTCGGCCTCAATCTGCTCTGTAGGCCCAGCGACGGATATATCCGTCAGCCCCAATCTGCTCAGGTGGCCCAGCGACGGATATATCCGTCGCCTGTCTTTTCTACAAGAATGTGTCTCTTTTTCACCTCCCCTGCTATCTATTGGATTTTTGTTGGTACTACCACTATTCTGAATTGTTGTTTGACCGTTGTACCTCTTTTCCAACCCTCCCTTCCCCCCTTACCTCTTCAGCACCCTTTCAAACGTGTGTCACCTTCAGATTTTAGTTGGCGCGCAGTTGTGATTGATGTATCGTTGTGCAATGTCCGAAAAAAGTGTTTATGACGATGATGAGATTCGCGAAATTATTACGGATGATCTTAGTGATGAGGAAGAAGAGTATGTAGAAGATGAAGAAAGTGATGCATTTATAGAACCGGAGGAGTATTTGTTTTTTGGTTTCTGTTAACTATAAACCTTCAATGCCTGTTTATATTTCAATTTTGACTTGTCATAACATCAATAAATATATAAAGATTATTGTGTAAGAATTCGAAAGAAATTTGATAAAGCTGAGCTGAGAAATATAAGAAAAACTGCGAGCGCAGCGCACCCGCCGATTTTGGCGAAATAATTCAGGCCAGGGGGGTCGGCGCGGGGGTGGCCGACGCGCGTCCCGTAAATCAGTCCCTAAAGGGTTAACACCTTGCACGCGGGAAAAAAACTCGTTGGTCCCCTGTGGCGGATAAATTTTTTTTCTCGACGAAACGCTATAGCAGCAACATATATTAAAAAGTACCTACATTTTTCCAAAAATTTTGACATAAAAAAGTAGAGAATTTTGAGAATTTATTCTCGGCGTCAACGTGACACGGCCAGCGGTGGTGTCAAGTTGCTCCAGTTTGAATGGGAAATCAACCCCTATGTGAGTGGGTTGGCTCAGGCCGCCCGTCCACTGGACGCGAATTCTGGCGGCCTTTGCAAGGGAGATAGGTTGATGGTGCATAGAATGGATAGGAATCAATCATGTACGACAATATAATACCTAGTTATTCCATACCTGGAAAGAGAACAAGTCTTCTCTTTTTTGGGAGCTTTGTAGAGTACTCTGGCAAAGATTCAAAACAGAAAAACCGAGTGAAACACGAAAAAAATCGGAGTCGAACCACTGGGTCTTTTTCACGATAACGAACTGAAAGTATGAAACTTATGAGAGGATTGAGCTGATTATTGACACAACCAACAATTAAACAATGTCGATCAACCTTAAAAAGAGTGAATTATTCCGTAAAAATGGATGAAAAATGTGAAAACATAAAAAAATTACCGGAGGAGCACACAGAGATAAGGTGTCACTTTGATAACTGCTCAATTACCTTCAACCTCGACCGATTCAGCTCCGGATTGAACCGTTCAACTCATAATATGTTCATCTATCACGAAAAAATGCTAGAAAAGAGTGGAAACTGAGAACGAAAGAACAGGAGCAGATATTCTTGAACCTGTTTTGCGAGAGGTGTTTGCGTGACATAGACGCGGCCAGCCACACAGACCCCGGGATTAGCGTGACATAGACGCGATCCGCGTTCAACGTGTTAACCAATCAAAAATTATAATTCGTCACGATTGTGCTCAAGAAGATGAAATCAAGTTTACGGAACACTCCTCAAAACATATTGTTTAGTAATGCATGCATTCCAGGGGACGTCCCATTGGATAAGCATTAGATCAGTTTAACCAGTTGTTAAGTGATAAAACTGTTTCACTCGATGTAATTTATTTATTACTTTAGGCAAGAAATAGTGACCCCCCCCCCACCATTTCTAGCGGCATGGGAGCCTCGAATCTGAAGAGCATTTTAAAATCCATGATCTACGATACCCAACATGCGAATTCGAGTTCACCCCCCCCCCCCACCACCACCCCAACGCCAACAATGGTGCCAGTCTGGCACCAAAGCGGAAATACGTCGTAACATTGAACTTTCACCTGTTAGTTTTGGTAGGCAGTCCGTCGAAGTTCACATCCGTATTCAAGGTGAAACACACAAAACAAAACACGAAATATGCGGTTTATGGTGTCCTGGCACCACGGTGGCACCACTATTAGTTCCATGGTCGTAAAGAGAATAACTCATGAAAATCCGGAGGTATAATGAGAATTTTTCCTTAATTTCAAAGCTTCGGAACTTCAGTAAAGCTTCGGAATTTCAGTAAAGGAACCGAAATATTGAAAAATCGGGTATTTTGTGAATATTATCCCCCCACTCGCCCCCTCCCCTTGCGAATTTTGGTACTCGGGTGAAATTATGAACAACTCGGAAGTTATTTGAGTCAAACAAAAAAAGAAACACGCAAATCGGTTGGAAATTGAGGCCAGGGCAGAATTTACAAGATTACGCCCGCAAACGCACGTTTTTTAAGCATTAACCCCCCCTTCCCCCCCCTTAAAAAACAAAAATCAAAATTCCGGCGCCGTAGTGCACAACTAGATAGTTTTCCGCGTCGATGAAAAAAAGAACCACAAAAATCGGTTGAGAACTAAGGGCTGTGCAGACGACACAAGATTATGCCCAAAAACGCACGTTTTTTGAGCATTAACCCCCCCTTTCCCCCCTTAAAAGGCAAAATTCGAAATTCCGGCGACGTAGTGCACAACTAGATAGTTTTCCGCGTCGAACAAAAAAAGAACCAGGAAAATCGGTTGAGAACTAAGGCCTGTGCAGAGTACACAAGATTTTGTTACACACACACATACACACACACACACACACAGACATACACCTATGGTTTTTTTCGCGGATTTGGATTCAGAATGGTCTAAAACGGATTACTGTGTGGTTATTTTTTTTTCTGTTGAGTGTTGTCCAACTTCACCCCAGATCGATCGCATAAGGACGCCCAAGTCTTACTGTGGGACGTCCTAAAAATGAAACATATTGTTTAGTAATGCATGCATTCCAGGGGACGTCCCATTGGATAAGCATTAGATCAGTTTAACCAGTTGGTAAGCGATAAAACTGTTTCACTCGATGTAATTTATTTATTACTTTAGGCAAGAAATACTGACCCCCCCCCCCTCACCCTTATCCACCATAACATTTCTAGCGGCGTGGGAGCCTCGAATCTGAAGAGAATTTTAAAATCCATGATCTACGATACCCAACATGCAAATTCGAGTTCACCCCCCCCCCTTCCACTCACCAATGGTGCCAGTCTGGCACCAAAGCGGAAATACGTCTTAACATTGAAGTTTCATCTATTAGTTTTAATAGGCAGTCCGTCGAGGTTAACGTCCGTATTCAAGGTTTCAAGGTGAAACACAAAAAAAAAACCCACGAAATATGCGGTTTATGGTGTCTTGGCACCATGGTGGCACCACAATTAGTTCCATGGTGGCACAGAGAATAATTCATGAAAATCCAGAGGTATAATGAGAATTTTTCCTCAGTTTCAAAGGTTGTTCAAAGGTGTTTACAATTAGTAAACAGTAAAGGAACCGAAATATTGAAAAATCGGATATTTTGTGAATATGATCCCCCCCCCACTCGACCCCTCCCCTTGCAAATTTTGGTACTCTGGTAAAATCATGTACTACTCGGAAGTTATTTGAGTCAAACAAAAAAAGAAACACGCAAATCGGTTGTAAATTGAGGCCTGGGCAGATTTTACAAGATTACCCCCGCAAACGCACGTTTTTTAAGCATTAACCCCCCCTTTCCCCCCCTTAAAAAGCAAAATTCAAAATTCCGACGCCGTAGTGCACAACTAGATAGTTTTTCGCGTCTAAGAAGAAAAGAACCACGAAAATCGGTTGAGAACTAAGGCCTGGGCAGAGTACACAAGATTATGCCCAAAAACGCACGTTTTTTGAGCATTAACCCCCCCTTTCCCCTCCTTAAAAGGCAAAATTCGAAATTCCGGCGACGTAGTGCACAACTAGCTAGTTTTCCGCCACGAACAAAAAAAGAACCAGGAAAATCGGTTGAGAACTAAGGGCTGTGCAGACGACACAAGATTTTGTCACACACACACACACACACACACACACACATACACACACACACACATACACACACACACACACACACACAGACATACACCTATGGTTTTTTTCGCGGATTTGGATTCAGAATGGTCTAAAACGGATTACTGTGTGGTTATTTTTTTTTTCTGTTGAGTGTTGTCCAACTTCACCCCAGATCGATCGCATAAGGACGCCCAAGTCTTACTGTGGGACGTCCTAAAAATGAAAAAGGTGGTCGGGTGTGCTTGCAAAAGAGAGAACAAAATGGGGGCGGATAACGAACTACACCCCTTTTTTTTTACCCGTGTGACGTTTGTACTGCAGACAAGACCGTTGTCCGGTATGGGTACAGGGTCTGGGAGCCGCCATGGTGGGTGGGTCCGGGCCCGACTGGGCTCCGCTGCCTTGGTCTTCTGGAGGATATCATTTCTCGTTCTTTTTTACCCGTGTGCCCTGTCTAGTGTCCCATTGTTTTGTTTGCCCCTTTTACTCTGTTATGTTTTGTTTTATATTTATATTTTACAGACTATTGTCGATACACTTTGTGTGGAATAGCAAATAAAACATTCATTCATAGCAAATAGGAACACTTTTAAGCGGTCCACAGGCTGAGTACATAATTACAAACCTCAGAAGGCTTCGGATCGGACTCTTCCACAATTTTTTCAACTTTGCTCGGCCATAAGCATTTCCTGATGTCCGGCTGAGTCGTCTCTTTCTTGTCTTTAGAGGCAGAAAGTCTCCTTGAAGCGACCAAAGGGGTCTTCCGGGACCTGTATCGGAAAATTAAGGGATCACATAAAACCATTTTTTAACGCGTGAAACTGAATATCGCTTAACTTACTACGGAAGCTGATATCACCATATCGAATAGTATGAAGGTTTAGAGACCTAAAGAAAGGGAAGGTATTTATTTCATAACTTTTGTAAAGAATGAACGAGAAACCAATAATGATTTAGAACGAGAAATGGTGCAACGTTACGTCTCAAATTTAGTTTTAGAGTCAGTGCATGGGAAGGAAAAGGAATTTGTTCGGTACCTACATAAAAATGGGTGAAAAGAAATCCTATGAGTAGCATCAGCATCTATAAACGATTTTTTTGGTGGGGAAGAGGGCTTGAAAAAAAGCTAAAAATTACTGTTCTAAACAAATTTGCGTCGCTTCTCTGCGAAACATGGAGACTATCTACAATAATCGAAATATTTTCAAATTTCGAAAGAGAAAATCGGACGCTCCTTCATTCAAAGTAGGTGTTTCAGGAATTCGGGTTTCTGCCTACTGTAATCCTACTGTAAATTCCTTCTTGTATTTGAAGAGTTGATAAAGTAACTAAGCGGGTTGAGGGAAGTGAAAACGTGAACATAATGAGGAACTAATTAATAAAAATCGAGTTGACGTCAATAACTTGTCAGTTAAAATATAACACTATCGTGAACATCAAAGGGTTTTCAATACAATTATAGAAACACCTAGCAAATCAAAACTTAGGATTGGCAATTTACCTTTTTGGAACGGAGTTTGTCTTCTTGGTAGAACCCTGTGGCGACTCGGCGTAGATGATTGAGCGGCCCGAGCTTTCGACATCTTTTGACGTGTCGGTGGCGACCGCGTTTTTGTCCAGAATCAGCACTTTGTTGGACGACGTGACCTTCTTGAGGTCATCAGCAGCCCCTCTCTTCCTGAGGTTGAAGTATTCAGCTATGGAAGTCTGAAGAGCCATTGTACCGCCAGGCGCCGTCCACGAAGTGGAGTCTTCTGACCAGAATCCTCGGTGCCTTTCACATTACGAAGAGATAAACGTGAATACCTATCTCTGCAAGCGATGATGCAGATAAATGCAACAATGGATTACCTACCTACTATGAAGATGGCATGAACCGAAGATAAGATAGATCAGGCCTCGACTAGATAAAAAATCATGATTTCATGGGGGTCAGAGAACTGTATAAAAATCACCATTTAGTACAATTCATTCATTTGTACCATATTTCATAAAAAAGAAAATGTTTGAATGAAATCAACCCCAGGAAGGTATAAATCGAAGTTAGATGGCATTGCGAGAACCAAATAAAACTTTCGGGTTACATTTCTTACTAACTTACTGACTAGGTAGGTATTCTAGTATCTTTACTCGTGAAAAAATGTAATAAATAGGAACTCTAATAACTAAAACCAAGAAAATGCGATGTTGGTTGGTAGGTACTTTATATCAGGCGTAAGAACACAAATGTTTTGATTGAAACTCACCGATCTGCCGAGTTGGCTGTCGAAGAAAACTGCAAACTGTTGCTGAACTACTTGAGACACTCAAATAACCGAAATTTGGCAAAAAGTACCGAAAATTAACGCAGAAAACCGAGCGGAATCAAGAAACGGGACGGTAAAAGTGAAGGTGAGAAATAGAAAAACAAAATGGATGGTCGAATTCCCGCGCAAAGCGCGAGAACTGGTTTGGTCTGTTGTGTTGGCACTACCGTCTCGCGACTGGCTCTCAGGGAGCCTCGTTCGGTCGCTTTCGCTTCCCGTCGGTTTTCCTCGGGGTGACATACTAGGTCCATGGGGTGACACCTTGGTCGGCCATTATCCCCATCGCCACCAGTTCGTTCTTCTCGGGACGGCGATTACTGTGGAACTCGCTTTAAAATTTGAACATTTCCATGATAGGTACTTACAGGGAACAGCTGAAACAGATAAGAACAAGGGTTTCGATTCGAATGGTCTGATGTAAGAATCTAGTTGGGTAAATAACATTATGAATAATTACGTTGGTGTTGTTCTTCTAATTCCAACTAAACTCATTTACTAATGAGTTATTTACTAAACTTACTTATGAGTTAACTATAACTTATGAGTTTACTAAATGAGTTATTTACTAAATTACTTATTTACTAAATTAAATGAAGTTATTTGGTCTAGAGTTTGGATTTTTTTTGGTTTCCTTGCAGTACCTTAGTTCAAATTTAGCAAACAAACTCCTCGAATTATCATCGGACCACGGACGAAACCATCGAACACATCGAGTGCAAAATATCGATGTTTCGATATTATCGATATCGATGTCCCGTCCCTAATCGAGTCGAATGCGTTTTCCTCGAACTCCAGGGTTTTTCAACGCATTTGCCGTGTTTTTTATTTCGGGTTAAGTGTTATTTTTGTTATGGTGTTAATTCAACAATGATGAGGTCGAATTGTGTTTACAAAAAATAAAAAAGAACTATTAACCCTTAATTTCCCACTTGTTTAAAAAATTGTTTTTTCGGATTTTTTAAATCAAATTTAGATATATTTCGACAAATGAGTAGAATATTTGAGCAGATGTTCCTGTTTTTGTTGTGTCAGCTTAAGAATGATCTTTCCTAGGGCCACACTAGCGCTATCTGCGGCAGCAGAATCTGTCTGTAAACCCATTTTTTGGAGAAGAAAAAGAAGACTTGGAAAAATCCTTGGTGGGATGTTGGGGTCTGTTATTTCTTAAAGCACAGAACCAAGGAATGATGTGGAGAAGGTTCAGCTCATGAATGATGGGATTTGTGCTGCCTCAGACAGTGCTGCTATCTCTGATCAGGGAACCGAACCAATAGCCTATGAAGTGAGAAATGAGGCCCTAATACAGTCTGTCAACTGGATAATTATTTAGTTTTTTCTTTGAGTTATTTTGGTTTTACTATTACGTTTTCTCACACAATCAATAAGACGGAGTATCAAGACAGCCAACGGATATCAGTTTTGGATTAGAAGTGTTTTAACTATTGCAGGTAAAAATTGGACTTCCTAAAAGATACCTCCCTGATATTAAGGGTTAATTAAATTAACTTAATTATCTTTAATTAACTAAATTAACTTGTCTCCAGTACTCTGTGATGGCTCCACAAATCTTTTGACAGACTAGCCGAAAATCTCAACTTTTGAGAAGCTCCTGCAATGAGCATGTTCACAATCAAAAACATGAAGAAGGGTGAGAAAAACTCTGCTGTTGTTAGTTTGTAGAATCCGTACTGGTGAGATTTCGTTCAGGCTTATGGGGCAAGGCTGCACTAAGTAGTTAAGCAAAAACTATTTTTCTCGCCCATAACATGGAATGGGGGGTGCGCCTGTTGTTTTTAAAAAAATTAATCGAAAGTAAACCTCATTCTGAGAATTTTGACACCAGCCGTCCTCTTTTTGGATGATTTTCTCTTTTCCTATGATTTTTCAAAGTTTCGAATGATGTCAAGCGCCCATCCCGCCTGGGCGGGACCCCCAGACCACGTGACGTCATAAGCAGTCGATACTTTGAAAAATCATAAGAACAGACGCTAGAAGGTCGCGGTACGTGTCAAAAAAGTTCAAAAAAAAGTTCTCCAAATTCGAAATTTCCACTCGCGTTTTACTTTTCAGACCTTTCTGAACAAGTTTGGTTCCGTGTCTGTCTGTCATGAAATCCTGGCCATAGTCATAACTTCTACAATTCTCATCCGGTTATGATAACATTTTCAGGGATTGTGCGGGTAGGCGTGTTGATGGTCCCCTATGAAAAGCATCACCCAAGACTGATAGTAGCCACTGCGCATGCACAAACGTGTATTCCTTGTAACAGCTATGAGGTGCGGGAGAAGGGAGAATGAAAATCAAATGTAAGGCGGGCAAAAGGAGGATTTATTTAGTAAAACTTACCAATAATCGAGAGGGATCGGGCCGGAATCGAAAAGGGAAGCGATGTCGGACGGGTCGCGATAACGAGGCGAAAGGTGTTTACCGGTCGCGTAATTACGAGGGTCAAGACGAGACTGGTCTCCTTTCTTTTCCTTCTATCACAGGACCGGTGAACTCCCCTCCTCTTCATTCACTCAGGGGTCAGGTCTTCCGCCTAATATGAACGTCACACTCCCCCCCTGGCGAAAAAATTTGGGGTCATGTTGGGGACAGTTGATACCAAATTTTACTAACTGTTGGGAGGCATTCCTGGGGAAACCGTCCTGGCCCACTGGCCGTGCTACCTGTTACAGTTTACATGTGGCTGAATCAAATGAGCCTTTCTTTTGTTTAATGTAAAGGTCAACGGCAGGTGTGGGCGAAGTGGGTGTCACCAGTCCGAAAGGGCGTGGGTGAAAACCCCAGGGACTAACTGGTGGTGGTTGACTTTTGGCCTCCATGTGTAAGTTACGGGTGGTTAATGGGCTGATACCAGGAGTGGTGTGGCGTAAGGAGGATTTGTTACGGGGCACATTTAGTCCTATGGTCTTATTATATTGTACAGCGCTTCAATGGTGTAAGTTATTTACATTGTAAAACATAGCAATTAAATTTACATTGTATGAAATGACAAGTAGGTACATTACAATAAGGGAAAGTACATTGAAATATGAATTTTTAAATTGTCCTTTGAAGGCACTGATAGGTGGGGGGTGGGGGGAATTTTGTTAGTTGGGTGGGTTTTCATTTGAGGGGTTTGGTCTGGAGCGGCAGTTCCTCCTCTTTGCGGTCAGGGTCCATTTCTGAAACAGGGGGGTTCACGAGTAGAGTAACTGCTACTGATTGGTCTACAGGGTGGAAGGATTTCAGCTGACTAACGTGTTGGACCTTAATGTCATGGGGATCCACCATGTTGGTCAGCTGATATGTGACTGGGGATGGGGTCCCAGTCACTTTGTAGGGTTGGGAATATTTGTAAGCCAGTTTGGCATTAACATTATTAATTTTGGAGCTTAATGTGTATTGTTTAATGACAACTGTGGCTCCTAGAGGGAAGGTGTGGGGGGTATGTCGTTGGTCATAATACAGTTTTCGGTGTTGGCGTGCATTCTGAATGTTATGTAGTGCTTGGCTCCATGTTTCATGCTGTGTGGCTGGGTTTGTGGAAGTTGGGAGGGGTAGGTCCCACACAAGATGAAGGGGAGTTAGCAGTTCACGACCCAAGAAAAGGCGTGCTGGGGTGTATTTGGTGCTAGAGTGTTTTACCGAATTGAGACCTTGTTGGAAGAAAGGGAGATTGATGTCCCATCGGGTTTGGTCTGTTGCATGGAAGGCTGTTAGGATTGTTTTCAAGGTCCGTATTTGGCGCTCAGCCATGTTGGGATTGGGATAGTATGGGGGTGTATGGTGCATCTGAATTCCATGGGAGAGTAGGAATTCCTTAAAATTGTTGGATCGAAATACAGAGGCGTTGTCAGCACAGATTGTCTGGCAATACCCTACTGTTGCGAAGATGTATGTCTGTAAGGCTGCGATTATAGTTTCAGAGGTGTGTTTTTTCAGGGGTATAAGGTAGGTATATCGGGAGAACCCATCAATGGCAATTAATATATGGGTATGTTGTGAACGAGTTCGGGGTAATGGGCCAGCTACGTCGAGGTAAAGAAGTTGCATGGGATGAGTCGCATCTGTGGAGCTTTGGGTCCCATAAGTGACCTGTGCGTATTTGGATCGAGCACAGACCAAACACGCAGCGACTCGCTCTCGAACCTTGGCATGTAATTTGGGGTAATAGAAATAGGATTTTATTCTTTCTGTTGTTCGTGTCACTCCTGCATGTGAGCCGAGTGCTGAGTCGTGACAGTAGTGGAACACCAGGTCGAACAAGCTTGAAGGTAGTACTGGTCGGTCTCCTCCAAGAGGTAGTTGGTAAAATAATATTCCTTCCCGGAGGGTGTAGTTGGGGATTGTGGCTCCTGAGCGAAGGGCTGTAATTTTTGGGCGGAGTTCTTTATCCTCCTGTTGGTGGATGGGGAGTTTAGTGTAGACAGCAGGGTATGATTGCAGAATAGCAAGTAGTGATATGGGCGTTGCATCACTGGTGAGATCGTCCAGTGGTATGGTTGACCGTTCCTCGCAATTGCGGGATAAATAGTCTGCTATGCTATTTTGTTTACCGGGGAGGTGGTGGAGGGTGTAATTAAATTGATATAGTGTGGCCACCCAACGGGCTACACGGGGGGAGGCGTTCTTCATAGAAGAGAGGGTGGTGATGGCTTTTGCATCAGTGTGTAAGTGGAAATGGGTGTGTCCTAGGTATTGTTGGAACTTTAGGACGGCTAGCAATACTGCTGCGAACTCCAATTCATAAGTGGAATACTTTCGTTCGCGGTCCTCGAGTTTCCTACCTGCATAGGAGACTGCGTTAAAGGTGTTGCCTTCCTGTTGTGCCAATACACATCCTAGGGCATACTGGCTGGCATCAGTAAAAATGTGGAAGGGGCGTGAGCAGTCGGGTAACCGGAGGACGGGGGGAGTCTGCAACCGCTGGAGGAGTTGGTTGTATGCTGAAGCGCACTCCTCAGACCAATGGAATGGTACATTTTTCTTCCGTAAACGGTGGAGTGGGACGGCTATCGTGGCAAAATCAGGAATGAAAGCAGAAAAGAATGCTACTGCTCCCAGGAACTGAGATAGCTGTTTAACTGTTGTAGGAGTGGGTATGGACTTGAGGGCATGGAGTCGTTCATCACTGATAGTGACCCGACCATTTTCAATGGTATGCCCAAGAAACTCAAGTCGGTTTGTATTGAACTTACATTTTTGGGGGTTTATTGTGAGGCCGGCTGCCTGTATACGGGATAGGACTTCCCTAATATGTTGGTGGTGCAATGCCTCCGTCGTACTGTATATTAGGAGATCATCCAGATACCAGATGACATAAACACCATGGATATCCCCAAAAATTTGCTCCATGAGCGAGCTGAGGAGTTGGCCTCCTACTTTCAAACCGAAGGGAATACGGTTGTATGAGTAAGTGCCAAAGGGGCATTTGAATGTGAGGAGTGGTTGGCTTTCAGCAGTGACGGGGATCTGATGGTAAGCACAGTTAAAATCTATAAGGGTAAATATTGTTGCCCCATTGAGGTGCATGAGTAGGTTAGGGATTGTGGGAATGGGGTAGTCGACTGCATCTATTCGGGAGTTGAGTTCTCTCATGTCCACCACGAGCCTATAATTTTGGGGGTCCGTTGGGTTTATTCGTTTCTTGGGGACAAGGAAACAAGGAGAAACACTAGGGCTGAGGGTGGGTGTGATTACTCCCAAGTCGAGAAGCTTGTTTATCTCTGCCCTCATTACTTTTTGGAGGGCTGGAGATACATGGTAAGTTGGGCATGGTTTGGGGGGGGGCTGCATCGTGGCGCAGTTTTACAGTGTGCTCTAGCAGGTGGGTCCTTCCCAATCTGTCTGTCAGTACGTTAGGGTACTCTCGCTGCAATTGATCCGTGAAGTTACAGTCGAGTCGCTCTAAGACAGTTAGGCGGGTGGAAGGGGTTTTTTGGGGTTGTGATTGTAGGGGAATGGGTACATGGTGAGGGGGGAAGGCTACTGTGGTGGTGGCAGCATCGTACCGGAGGCCCGTCTTTTTGAAGAAGTCCAAGCCACCCAGTACATCATGAGGGAGCTGGTCTAGTAAGTAGAAGGTGTGTTCCCAACGTTGAGACCCAACTGTGACTGGCAGGGTCACAGTGAATCGAGTTGTGACTAGCTCACCATTACCTACTGTGAGGGAGAGTGGTGGGCACTGCACTGGTCGAATAGATTTGGATAGGATGGTATTGTTAAAATAGCCCCAATTTAAAGCGGAGATTGAAGCTCCAGTATCCAATAGCATGTTGGTGGGAGTGGAGGCTAAGGCTATTGGGAGAAGTGGGGGGTTGATAGTTGTGTGACTAAAAAGGGATGTGAGGGTTTGTGTCGAAGATTCTGGAGCACTGGAGCACCTCCTGCATTGGCAGTGTTGGCAGTTTTCCTGGTCCATGGTGGGGGCATTGGACGGTGGGTCTATGTTCAGAGACATGAGCGGTGGTGGCCTGCTGCGATTGGGGCGATTTAAACGCTTATAGGCCATTGGTCGTTGTGTGGTTGTGGGTTTTGGCTCAGAAACAGATAGATGTAATCTGCGCAGTTGATCCTGTGTTTGGGCAAGGGAAACTAGAGCGTCTAATTCTGCTCTTGTCGTTGGTTTGGTGGAAAAAATTAGTTGGGTGCGTGTATTGACATTCAAACCAACCAAGATGACGTCGACCAATGCTGCTTCATCTTGTAGGGTTCCCAGAATGTCCGCAGTGGCTGCTATATTTTGCACATATGTGCGGAATGTTTCTGTGGGGGCCTGGGGGCGGTATAAATATTTGTGTTGTAGTAGGGCTAGGGCTGGGGCAGTGAAGAAATCCTCCCTGAATTTTTCTATAAATGCTGGGTAGGATATCGCTGATGGAGTAACTGACATAACGTAATCTGTTATGTATGTGAAGCGAGGTTGGAGTGCTAAGGCCTGGATAATGTTGGGGAATAAATCAGGGGCTAACTTGGTCAATTTGGACAATTCTAATATGAAGCGATAAGCTGATTCAGAGTTGTCATGGTAAAAGGGGGGCATCTTGCTTAGCTGTTGTGTGATGGAATCAGGTAGGTTGTACTGTCGTGTGGGATCGATTGGTGGTGAGGCTTGTGGTGTTTTGTTATTGGAATTGGTTAATTTACATTCCGGACACTTGTAAGCTGACTTACGGTCTAAGGGTAATTTTTTCCAATTTCTGTAAGTTATATTCACACAGTGGGGGTGGAAGGTTCTAATACAGAAACTGCAAAAAATTGGGTTGGCTTGCTGATCATCGGGGAGTGGAGTGTCACATACATCACAGAATTCCATTGTTTCGTTTGTTGGGGAATTTACCGTGGCCATTTGTGAGAAGTAGGGTTGGTTATTCAGTTGGTTTTTCTAAGTTGAATGTTTGGAATTAGGAATATATGACTTTGTATCAATTGGAATTAATTACATACAAGGAAATTGTTGGTTTAATGGCAGATGGGGTGGAAGTGTGTATTGGTTCCAAAATGTAGTGCGCAATTTATCAAATTAAGGACCTCAGTTGGTAACTTGACAATGTTATTTAATGGTGGTTCAATTGAAAAATTGAATAGGGAAAGTGTAACTGGTTTGATTCGGTGTTTTGATCAATGGCATATAAATAAATATTGAAAAGGAATAATAAGAAATAATGAATCAAGAAGAAAAGAATGACAATATTTGTAAGTAGGTAGGTAATGAATTGATATTTGGGGAAAACTGAAGAAATGAAAGGGTACCTACTTTTAGCTGGGCATTCGGGATTTTAATTGAGAGATTTTATTGAATGAAAAGATTGGGGGAACAAATAGTTAAGTGGGGGCAGAAGGTAATTTATTAAGAAATAGTTGATGGATATGGAAGAAGCAAGAGTAGGCAAGTGGCGTGCGATCTATTGGTGACCAGATAAACAATTGGAAAGCTTGTTTGACAGGTGCTGATCGGGGCGGGCAACTATTGAAATACAGGTTGAAATGGCATCAAATAGAAATAGGGTCCGTGGGCAAACAATTAAGTTTTTACCTATTATCTGCTACCATATGAGGTGCGGGAGAAGGGAGAATGAAAATCAAATGTAAGGCGGGCAAAAGGAGGATTTATTTAGTAAAACTTACCAATAATCGAGAGGGATCGGGCCGGAATCGAAAAGGGAAGCGATGTCGGACGGGTCGCGATAACGAGGCGAAAGGTGTTTACCGGTCGCGTAATTACGAGGGTCAAGACGAGACTGGTCTCCTTTCTTTTCCTTCTATCACAGGACCGGTGAACTCCCCTCCTCTTCATTCACTCAGGGGTCAGGTCTTCCGCCTAATATGAACGTCACACAGCCACAACTTCCACATTTTTCATCCAATTTCGATGAAATTTTCAGGGATTATGCGGGTTGGCGTGTAGGCGGTCCCCTATGAAAATCATCACCCACGACTGATAATAGCCGCTGCGCATGCGCAAACGAGAATTCCTAGTAACAGCCATAACTTCCACATTTTCTATTCGGTTTCGATGAAATTTTCAGGGATTACTTATGCGGATTAGGTTGTAGATGGTCCCTAATGAAAATCAAGGTCTTTAAACTGACAGTAGCCTCTGCGCATGCGCAAACGTAAAATCCTTGTAACAGCCATAACACTTACATTTTTCATCCGAATTTGATGAAATTTTCTAGGATTGTTCAGATTGGTGCGTAGATGGTCCCCTATGAAAATCTTCTCCTCCAGACTAATAGTAGTTGCTGCGCATGCGCAATCGTGAATTCCTAGTAACAGCTATAACTTCTACATTTTCCATCCGATTTCGACGTAATTTCTCATGATTGTTCAGATTAGCGTGTAGGTGGTCCCCTATGGGTAGTGGATTGATGTTTGAGATTAACTACTATGTATCGGATCATCTATACAATCGGGTTATGGATACGAGGAAGCTATGTGCCACCTGGCATACGGTTTTTGTTTGAATCTACCTATTCCCAGAACATTCAAGTGTGATTTACATTAACAAATTGAAATAGAAATCTACCATTTTTGGGTTCTGTGTCCCCTTAAATTTCCAAAATCATCGTTACCCAGCTCGTAAATCCAATTCCCTCCTCCTTTTAAACATCATCGGATTTGTGTCTATCTGATCATTTGATAGTTATCGTTATCGTTCCTTCTCAAACATCATCAATCATCTCATAACATCATAAAAATCATATCAAACATTGGCGATGTAATGCAAAACTGGAGTGATCTTCGTGCCAAGGAAGAAATAAACATGGAAATCGGCTGAAAATCGAGGTCTGAAGTAGGTACACAAGAATTTGTTCGAAAATTTTTATTCCGAATACCTAAATCCATTGTTTCTGCCTCTTCATTCGATTTTAGAGGTTTACCTCTTGATAATATTATGGAAAGGTAGGTACCTACCTTTATTGAACCTATCCTATTAGGATACCTACCTACTTGCAATGAATCGCTCCGGTGAAGTGGATGATGCATCCATCAAATTAATAATGTGGCCCAAGGTTCCAATCTTTCACTATTAGATATACGTCCATGTACAATCAAGCTTTGTATTCAATTTCTTACTGGGTAACTGCTGTTATTCGTTCGACTGGTTTTGAATAGAAGTGTACAAACCATTGTAGTTTATCACTTATACTTGCTGCCTGCAGCCTTGGATGTAATCTAGTTCAAGTCCATGTCCTTCACAACAATAACATCATGTTTCTGGCCGCGGCGAGATTTTTTGGAAGTTTTCCGTACACCAATGCTGGAAAGTTCGACTTCATCATGTACATCTTCTACATGATACAATTAGCTGTTGCCGTGGGATGTCGACTAATAACATCCATGTTGGTCAGGATCGACGACTGGAGGCAATCTCGAGTCGACAAACTCAGCATCTGTGTCCACGTAGTCGGACTATGGGCTTACTTCTTGCCTCTAATGATACAACCTTTGATGACCTTGAAGAGGCGACCAGATTTCGAATTCGTATCTGCTTTTTTCGCAAATTCAACATATCCACCGTTTTTGAGATACATCTCACACCTAGGATGCGCTCTTGTGGTGGCAATTATGTATTTTTCCGTTTTTGGCTTACTTATCGTCCAAAGATTTATCAATGGGACCAGACAAGTGATGGAATGTATAGCAGAAATCCACATGCACTACATCTACGGCCTGGACTTCTTAGTCACCATGCAGCACACATCTTTGGTCCACAGAGTCTCCATGGAATTCTTTTTGACGCGACGTCGACTAAAATATGAATTGTTCGAAGCTACAGATTACGCTCAGGGTTTATTTAGAATATCCAAGACCGCCAATATGATTTACGGACCACAGCTGGTTGTAAGAGTAACCCAATCGCTGATTACTATGATGACATTTGCTTACGGAACGATTACCAACACTTCACCTCATGGTAATACGACGATACTTGAAAAGATGGGCGAGATGATGATCTTGATTATTATTATAGCCGAATTGTGGTGTTTGTGTGGTACGTGTGACGACGCACGCGCGAATGTACGTACGGTACCTACCTATCCATTCATAAGAAAACTTTTTGTTATATTTCGAACTTGCTTAAACAAAAGTCAAATATAAAGTTCTTATCGGTCATATATGCCATTTAAACGTAGTTATCAAAACATTACTCGGCTGCATGTTGTTTAGGTTATTTTTATTTTAAAGAGTTTTTTTTTCGATATAAAATTATCACTTAAATGAGCATCTCCTTTAAAATACAACAGAAAATTAAAAATAGATATACCGTTGGAAGGAGCATTACATTTTTTGTCAAAATTAAGGAGTAATCTTAATTTTTTAGGACACGAAATAAGCGCAAAATTATACCAAAAACAAAGTGTTATCTGACCAAGTTTTCAAATGTCTGCAGGCAACTCTAAAACTATGAATTGATGTTGGAAAAATGAAAGAAAAAAACTTTCTCACAATTTCAGCTTTCTAACGGTGTATACTTCTTTGAATTTAGTTTACGAATTAATACAAAAAAATTGAGTTTAATGCTTGAAGATGTATGATTTTTAATGAAATATTGTACCGAAGTTCCTCGTCCCCATGATTTTATGGTTAGTTCCTTTTTTGAGATCCTGGACCCATGGGTGAAGTGTGATGGAGTGGACTTCATAACAACTTCTAGTAGAAGTCCCACAAAAAGTACCTTTCGCGTTATTGGACTCGTTACCCCCAGTATGATATCGGTGAGGTGATTTTTGGTGATTACTTGCTCAGCTGTCTCCTTGTAGCAGTTCTATCTGATGGAAACTGTAGAAGTTATTACACGGATACAACTAACTGTTACAAGGATTTCACAAGTATTTCATTTTCATGCGCACAAAATACTTTCTATTTGGGGGCTTTGATTTTCATCTCCATCCCAACACGCATAATTTCTGAAAATTCCATCGAAATCAGCGGCTACATCAGACGGGGGGTGATGATTTTCATAGGGGACCGCCATTTTGGGGGTTGCCGTGATCCCTAAAAATTTCAACGAATGGCTGTGGCAAGGATTTCATGACACACGCTGACAAGCAA
Organism: Apolygus lucorum; assembly: GCA_009739505.2. Lineage (NCBI taxonomy): Eukaryota > Metazoa > Arthropoda > Insecta > Hemiptera > Miridae > Apolygus > Apolygus lucorum. The sequence continues at coordinate 3,176,338 of CM019169.2, forward strand.
ACCCACTGACTGACAAATCCAAAGACAGACAGATACGGAACCAGAACTGTTCTGAAAGGTCTGAAACGTAAAACGCGAGTGGAAATTTTGATTTTGGAGAACTTTTTTTCAACCTTGAAAAGTGAAAACAAAGCTTCCGCTACCTTGATAGACTCGGAAGCAATACACAGGGTTTCTACACTTAAGATGGACATAACTTCAGGGTTCAATTCTAAAAGGTATTTCCAACAAAAAATGTCTCCCAGCATTTCTTTCTTAAACCACTCAAAATGCCTTTTTTCCACTTCGAAGTTTTTTTCCCGTTTTCGACCTTACGTTATAACTTTCATAACTCCTATTATTTACTAAGTAAATTAAAATGTGAGGATATCGTTGGAAAGGGCGTTAAATTTCCAAGCTACCTAGTGTAAAACTAAAATCTTTTAGCGATAAACCATTTCTAGAAAATCAAATCAAAAAGCAAACTTGAAATTTTTTCTCAAAATATGACTATTTTTAAATTGAATTTTCACCATGAATCCTTGATTATTTTGATGGAAAATGGGCAGGGATTCAGAGTGAACACTTTGGTCAAAGAAAGTCAAGTTTCGAAAAATGTTTAGTTTGCTTTTTGACTTGATTTTTTTAAAAGGTTTTGGTTTTGCACAGGTAGCTTAGGAATTTAATGCTATTTTCAACGGTGTAGTAAAGATTTGAATTTGCATCAGAAATAAGGGAGTTATTACCATAATATGGCTATTGACATTTTCATGTCTTTCATATGGCACATAAAAAAAAAATCGTCACGAAATTTGATGCGACGAAATTTGTCCCAAGTCGCCACAATGATGATTATGACCATCAGAAGTGAAGTTGTTAGGTACTTTACAGGTAGGTACTTTACAGTTAGGTAGGTACTTTACAGTTTGATATTACCAGATCAGCTGAGTCGAAAATTGAGCTCCCAGATCAGCTGAGCCAAAAATCGAGCTCCCAGATCAGCTGAGCCAAAAATTGAGCTCCCAGATCAGCTGAGCCAAAAATTGAGCTCCCAGATCAGCTGAGTCGAAAATCGAGCTCCCAGATCAGCTGAGTCGAAAATCGAGCTCCCAGATCAGCTGAGTCGAAAATCGAGCTCCCAGATCAGCTGAGTCGAAAATCGAGCTCCCAGATCAGCTGAGTCGAAAATCGAGCTCCCAGATCAGCTGAGTCGAAAATCGAGCTCCCAGATCAGCTGAGTCGAAAATCGAGCTCCCAGATGTCTCGGGAGGGGAGGGGGGGGGGCATGAAAATGTTTTAATGTGTTGCAGACTCGTATGCAAGCGTTTTATGTGCCATATGAAAGACATGAAAATGTACCTACCTACCTAACAACTTCACTTCTGATGGTCATAATCATCATTGTGGCGACTTGGGACAAATATCGTTGCAACAAATATCGTTGCAACAAATATCGTTGCAACAAATATCGTTGCATCAAATTTCGTGACGATTTTCTTTTAATTCACTCAAAATTCCTTTTTTTAGTGTAAAGTTTTTTTTTTTGCGTTTTCGACTTTACGGCACTAATATTAGTGCCGTAAGGTTGAAAACGCGAAAAAAAACTTTACAGTAAAAAAAAAGGAATTTTGAGTGGATCAAAAGAAAATAGCTTAGAGACATTTTTTGTTGGAAACACCTTGTAGAATCGAACCCTGAAGTTATGCCCATATTATGTGTAGACACCCTGTATATCAAGTATTGGTATAATAATTAGGTACCTAACAATTAATATGGAAAATAGTTAATTTGAAAAAAAAAATGTGGGAGCTTTTAGCGCCAACCCAGTGGACAGCCTTGTCTATCACTGAAATAAGATTTTTGTATTAATTTATCAGGGTAAATTTTTAAATATAAATCTTTTTATGTTGTCTATCTATCTATTGTACAAAGAATTTTTTCTCAACGCTTTGGTATTAAACCAGTGTTACACAGAAGGCACTTTAATCGCACAACAGAATATTGATCTATTTTAGCTTCTCTTGCGAAATGATACTGTCAGCTGTCGGGAGAATAATGGAGCAAAGCACTGGGAATTCAATAGAAAGAATCCAAGACTAATGGATGCCAAGAGTTCTGGAGATAGGTCAGTTCACTATTCGACATGAATTACAGTGGGTGCTTGACGATGTGAAGTTTCGATAGGTCTTTTTGTCATAATGTAGAAACATGAACAGGTTCCAAGAAGAAACAATTCTTGGCCCCCGAGTACAGGGGGTGGGAAACAAAGGTCACGTACATCGAAAAAACGACGAATTGGCCTTTCTGGGATTTCGAATCGCTCGGTATTTCGGATTACTTCCTTTTTCGACGACGGGTATCTTCTGTCAATCTTTGTGGCTCCGATCAATTTACTTCTCCATTTTCCTCGTAGTCACCATATTCCCTCCAGAGGTGTACGAGTACTATTCGAAATTGCATACCAGAAGAGAGATCGTGAAGAGGCTGCTCTCTTCTATGAACGCCCTTCACAAGCCAGTCCTATTACTACCGATTATTATACTCGCCAAAAACACCTACACGTGTAGAACGAATTTGGAAACCGTACTGACGTACATTATCAAATTCAGAAGTAAACAAACAACAATTTCTTCAAGCTTCATCTTGCTATGGATTCTAATTTCTGATATGCACTTTTCGTTTTTTCGAGTTGAGTTAAATACGTTGGCGGACATTTGTAATTGGACACGCAGAAAATCTGTATTGCTTGCACGCATTGCTAATTTGTTGATACTTATTGAATACAGTGGGCTTTTGTATCACCTCGAACAGCGTCTGCGCGTAGTAACGTCTGTGACAAAAATTAACTGCAGTGTTGCAATTTTGGAGCATGCGCGTATTTTGAATTTTTGTAAATTGATTAATTCTTGTTTTGGTCCTTCTCTTCTGATAATAATTATGGATTGCACCTACATTCTCATATCATCTTCGTATTTCACGGTGTCGTTGTTCTTGTCAAGTGAGTATAGGACGTACAGTAAAATTTCGGAAAAAGTGTGTTCAGGAGTTATTCTGACGTATTACATCCTTTACCCGTCAGGCAGATGTGAGAGGGTGAAATGGGCGGTAAGTCTAAATCCTAATTTTAGACATGAATAATGGAATATATGAAACAAAAGTCTGTCAAATTGGGTTAGCAGTATAGCATCCTCACACAGAATAACTTGACCACTCGTAGTTGTGAAAATGCTTGATTGTTTAATGAATGGCTGATTGATCATCTAGCAGCAACACTGATAAATTCTTAAATCGTCGCTTAAGCAGCAAAACCGCGTATCTAACTATTGGCATTTTATTTTGGAGTCCATGTGGGATTTCTTTGATAGGTACCTATTCAATACTGACGAAAAACTCGATTAAAATTCCGGTATGCACGTTAAACAAGTTTATTGTTCCTCTGAAAAGCTACCAAAAGTGAGATACGTAATGTTGAGCTACAGAATAAGAATCAAGATTTTAAAAGATCAAGTTCATAGTTTCCAAAAAGGATGAAAAGCTACACGATTGATTAGTTGATCGCAATTTATTACAATGATGAATTTTCGCTTTACACTTGTTCTATGTTTACTACTGTGATGGAATCAATAAAATTTATTTTGAACCAATTTCCTAACTACTCTCCAAATTTGTGTAATATTGGACAGTGAGATATATATGTCTAAGGAAAATCAAATATGTGGGTAGTACTCACACGCTGCTTTTTGTTCGATGGTGAATAGTATGATGATTTGTCATGAATATTTTCTTTCTATTTTGTAGGCAGAAGCCTTCAACAACGAACTGTTCAAAATTATGAGAGAGAGTAGAGATCTTTGTAGTAATGTAAGTATTTAAGTAATTTCGTTTTAATGGAAGTTAAATATTTGGCGTTTCAGCGCATTCTGGAATACACCACTAAATTTGGATTTTGGTTTTGAGGTACTCGAACGCAAAACAATATTTCAAACACCGTACCTATATAAAAAAATCCAAAATTGATATTGATTGATCAAAAACCCGCTAATATTAAGGCAAAGAATAAGTTTAATTTCCAGATTTTATGAAGTATTCTCAGGAAAGTTCAAATTTTGGATCATGAGTTTTAATGAACCATAGGAGTAATTGACAAAATCATAGGGGTAGATTATACGAGGTGTTCCCAACAAAAAATCACCTTTTCAAGTTTTTTAACTAACATTTATTTTTGTGTTTTAGACTTTTTCATTAGTTTTATAATTTTTACTAACTTTCGTTTAAAAAATCAAGTCAATGGGTAAAATTTGAATTTTTTCTCTCTCGAAATTTGAATTATTGGATTGAAGTTTTTACTCTGAATTTTTCCCTATTTCGATGGGGCTCTTCGTAAAAAAAATGCCCAAAATGTCAGCGTTCCAAGGGTGTCATTGTTTTATTGAGAATGAAATTTGAGGAGGAAAATTGTGTTTGATTGCGTAAAACGTGTTATCTCAGCAAAAATTGGAGGTTTTTTCATAATTTCAAAATTAAAAAAGTTGCATTTTAAACAGGATGGAATTGAAAGTCCTTAGGAGGGACAAATTAATTAGTTGAAGTGTCGATTCCTGAGGTATTGCTAATTGCTCAAAAACACGAAAAAATCTTAAAATATAAAAAATTATCACACAACGGTTTATTATTTTTCTATATAGATCACTCGTCTGCAAAGCCACCAACCATCCAACATGAAAAAAAAAAAAAAAAAAAATCGATCGCATTTCAGTCAGCTATAATATGAACGGAGATTAGGCCTCTTTTGCGATTCACACTCGTGTTTCTGATTTATAGTACGTCCAACCCTTAAATTCTCGTGGGAGCGAACGGTTTGTCCTACAGGGCTCCGCGTGGTCTCTAAAAATTCTATACTATCTTAAATTGATGGAAAAACAATACTTATATCAACATTTTTTGAGTTAGGGCGTTTTCAAAATTCATTTTTGGACCCCTAGAAGTGACCTACATTAACCAAAATCTTAGGGGCACAACTAGACCCCAAATGGAGCCTATATACCAAATTTCATCAAAATCGATCAATGATAAGTGGGGAAAGGGCCGCGTACGGCGGACGGACGGCCAAATTTTTATTAGATTTTTGGATTCTACGTATCTTGGAACGTAAATCAACAAATTTTGAGGGGGTGTTAAAAGTTTTTTTTTCTTGGTCGATTCCAAAGGTTCATTATTGAAAATAATAAACCAAAAAGTGGAAAAACTATGAGTTAAAACGAAATTGCTATGAGTCATTCTTTATTTACATTCTATTTTTTTTACAGAAAAAACTCAGACTTTACGTTACAATGAAGCAAACCGTTGAATTCACAGCTTGTGGATTTTTCAGTCTTGGATATTCTCTTGTTACTTCAGTAAGTGTTCTGTGGTATCATTTTGTGATTTCTTTAAGTGTTCTTTGATACGTTTCAGTAACTTCATTTCCGTTTGGTGTTTTAGTTCATTGAAAAGCCTGAGAATTTTTGAAAAAAGTCAGTGATGATGCTCATATTTTATTCTCTCGCGTTTTTACAGGTTATTGCTGCGTCCACAACATATTTGGTCATACTTGTCCAATTCAGCATGACGACGGGTTGACGCATATTACTCAACATTTGTGGGTTGTACTCTATCAGCACAACAGTATTGATGTGACTTGAAATACAAATACTCAAATACTCGTACATTGTACCCCCACTCTTCGAATATGATTTGTCTGTAGACGGGTAGTATGGATTTTGTAATTGAATAATTCACTGATTTTGGTATTCTTAAGAAATCATTAAAGAACTTAACACAGTACTTATTTGAATATTTGTGATTGTGAAACAAGGCGTTAAGATCCTTTGCAGAACTATTGAAGAGGTCTCCCCAGAAATTCGATCAGTTGTTTAAGCAAGATAGGCAATGCAATGCAATGAGTGGGTTGTAATATGGGCAACCTGCTATATCACAATGAGACCCGTAATTGGAAGACAACTCTAATACCGAAATATTAAGATCCTCAATCTGAATAGTAGATAGATACTAGAGATCTCTAGTAGATACTAGAGATGGACTCTAAATACCGAAATATTAAGATCCTCAATCTGAATGATTCTGAGGAAAATACAGATGAATTCAGGAAATTTTTATTTTTCAATTATGAACTTAAATTGATATACGAGGTGGAGAAAGTGGAAAATTGTGTTGTACGACCGAATCCTAAACGAAACAAGTCAAGACCGGTTAGCTTCGTATTCTCAACTCCAAGACAAAACGGAATATCCTTGAACTGGCCAAAAATTTTGGGGGCAGCAACATTTCGATAACCCAAGATTAAACCCACCCAAATAATCGCTTTACAAATATTATAACATTAGCTCGTGTAGTAAAGGAAACTGCCAATTTAGAAGAGACCGAAACGTAGCTTTTAATATTCCAAATATAACTGACACGTACAATTCATATACAACAACAAAACGGCTCAGACCCCAATGCTTCCAACATCGCTTCTTCCCTCAAGCCTTCATCCCTTATTACTTTTGAAGATAGCGGGCAGGACGAACTAAAAGCCTACCAGAGCGAGTGGTTGCAGCAGGAGCAGAACGAAGAACAGAAGTCTTCAACCCAACAGAACGCCTTGACTTGCTTGATTAAAAGGACGGGCGAGCAGTTACAGGCTTCACGATCTTCGGCGTTGGCATGGGCTTAGGTGATGGAATTGAAGCTCCAGATTCTTACACCGTTTCACTAGACGCTGCTGATGGTGAATTGGCATCAGGATCCCCAGGAGCCGTTGAATTTGCAGTTGGCTCTGTCACATCAATGGGTGTGCTCCCACTCATAGAGCTTGGCAACTCATTCAAGTAGGAAGTCGGAATGAGATGATAACGGTTCCTCCTAACTGTTTGCTTCTCTGTCCTGACTAGGTAGGACCTTGGTACTTCTAGACTGCCACAATCTGACCGTGTCTCCTGAGATCAGACATCCAGACATATTTGCCTACTCCTAACGGCTCCAACTGCCGACATTCGTGACGGCTATCATAATTTCTCTCGTACCATGCCCTGTACCCTCCCTCAATATCAGGGAAATCGTTCAAGCTCGTACCATGGCATATCGTATGACTGGTAAGGTATCACGCAGCCTACGACCGTACAGAAGCACTGCTTCCTCACCATCGATTGTAGCGGAAAATATTTTTTCAAATTTAAATGATAATGCTGCAAGTAAAAAATGTAGGTCCACCGAAGTAAAAAATTACACATAAATATTACGTTTCTAACTTTCTGACCACTTTGTTTATCTTTGTTTTTTCTTACTATTCAAAATATCCGATTTTGATGAATTTTTGGTGTGGGTTAGTTTCGAGGCTCTAATGTATGTGAGTGATATTAGAAACTATTGGACGGAATTCGGAGGAAAAGGAAAATTCCACACAATCGAGAATTTGTACGCCAAGTCTTATTCAAGTCTTATTCATTCTGTATACAAACAAGTTAGCCCTTTAACAGACAACGGTACCTCCAGGTCTCACGATTTTCGAAAAAATCCTAGAAAAAGGATATGAGTTGTACTTAACCCTTTAACGGTAGGAAGCATTGCTTTACTTTTCAACGATAAATATGTCCTTCAAAATTGAAATTTCCTCACGCATTTTACGTTATAAACCTCCCAGAACAATTTTGGCTTCCTGTCTGACACTTCGACTTCGACTTCGAAGAAATTTCCAGGGATTGTGAGGGTTGGTATGAAGATGGTTGTAATAACCATCAGTTTTACAGTTTCCTTCCAAAGTCGATGACTGTGTGGTTTGGACACAGGTAGGTTCCTTATTAATGTATGTGAGTTTGGAAAAAAGGAGAATGTGTAGCATACAGAAAATGTCAATGTAACGTATCAATCGAATCTCATACGAAAAATATCGTTTTAGGTTGTCCTCGATAGTGACGGTACTATTTATAGGTGAATAAAATATCCGATAATGGGCTGTAAACAGATAGGCTCACAAAGTAACGTTTCACAAAGAGCGTTGTTCGTACTCAAAAGCATAGAAATTATGAGTATGTGTGTATTTGAGAAGTCTATAACGCGATGTAAATGGGTTGTTAATGGTTTTATTCACTAAGAAGTGGAAGGAGTCTATCAAGCCATTGTGTCTTCTGTCATTGCTCAGTCGGTACCTCAGTAAGCCGTACTATGCATCGCACCGATGTAAAACACACCTTCGGATTGACGTTCCGATTTTCGACTTTTTTCGGATTACTCCCGTTCACGAAAAACGGGAAATTCAGCCACTCACTTTGGTTCCGTTCAGTTCTCCTATTGATTTATCTCGTAGTAACCGAATTTCCCACCGAAATTTACGATTATGTGAACAAATTGGACAAAAGGAGAAATTTAGTGAAACTGTTGATGTCATCAATGTACTTCCTACATCGGCCTATTGTGTTTCTTTCTGTCATACTCCATGTTCGTAACTCGTACAAATCCAGGTCCGAGTTCGAAAAAGTTTTGATGTACCTCGCCAAGTCTAAAAATACCAAATCCAATCAGATTGTTTACATGTTGATTTGGGTTATGGCGTCCGATATAAATTTCATGTATTTTAGAAGCAGACTGAAGTCATGGTTGGACTTGTTGTTTTGGGTTAGGAGGATCTCTACATTCATGATATTTTTCTGTAATTTATTCATAATTTCCCTGTACAGTGAATTCTTGATTCTCCTCGAAAAACGCTTAGTAGCTGCTAGATCCTCAATCAAAATTAACAGTAACCTAGCCATTTTGGAACATGCCCATATTTTGGACCTTTGCAAAATGATTGATTCGTGTTTTGGACTTCCACTTTTGATTTTGATTGTTGACTCGGCGTACTCCGTCATTTCATCGTCATATTTCATCACATCTCTGTTCTTCTCGGACGAGTATGCAACGTACAACAAAATATCGGAGAAAGTGTTTTATTTCGTGATTTTGGCGTACTTCATTTGCTACCCGGCGAGTTGTTGTGAGAGAGTCAAATGTGCAGTAAGTTTCATAGATATGTATAAAATAAAACCTTCAGACATAAGTGGGCACTTCTGTATAATTTTGAGTGTTTTCTACTCGACCTTGGGTATTTTGGGGTATTGGGTACACTACTCCTTATCCCGCTCCCGCACTGAGTCAAATTAAGAACCAACCTGTGAGTGATTTCTAACAAGTGAGCTGAAAAGAGAACTATCCACCCATCACTATTTACCTATTTAAGAACTCATCAGCACCCATTTTTAAATTTCCAGCCGTTCTGTTGAATCCTCCAAACCAAAGGCGAACCGTGAATCGCCTCAACGGGGAGAAGGGCACTTTTTGACCGACTTCAACGCGCCGAAGACCCGCGAAAGAGGAGGTACTCAATTCGGGTTGTCGTGGGAGGGTAAAATGTCTATAAATAGAAAAGTAAATCAACAAGAAAATCACAAAAACATGACCTAGGCCATTGGACTTAGTCATGCAAGAAAATAAACTGTAGCTGAACCGTGATAAAATCAACATTTCTCGCAAGATGAAGATGCCTAGTTGGGTGTTAGTCAATGGGATAACCAATTATTGAAAGTATCCAATGTGTACTCTTTATTTTTCCGCCAACCTCTGCAACTCCTGCTTCCTCTTTATCGTCTTGCTTTCCCTATCTTGCTTCTTCTTCTCGTAGGTTTTCATCAATCTTCATCACCCTGTACGGTCCACAACAATAAGAGCATAATTACGATGGCCAGATTTTTTTTTTTTTTGTGGTATATCTTTTTAACGTCGCGTGACGAGACAGAAATGAAGGTAACAACAATTAGAAAAACGCTATAAATGATTACACAAATGATTGGTTTATTATTTTTCTTTATAGATCACTCGCCTGCAAAGAACACGGATTCACCATTGTCACTTCCCGCCAACCATATTTCGAATCCATTATTGAAAATAATAATAATCCAGAATCTCAGGATTGTAACGTGCGAATATATGATAATAATGATGATATATATGATATATATTATTATATGATATGATAATATATGTTTATATTATTTTGCAAAATATTAGATTGTTTTATCACATGATCATAGTTTTATAATATGTTATAAATAATTATGTAGGTGTATTTTCTTTAATTGCACAAAAAAGACTAGTTTCTTTCTGTTGCGGCATATTTTTTTGGTGTATGCATTTTTGCTAGTAAGTCCTTTCTTGATAGAATCGTAGCGTTTATCTCTAAACAGGTTTCATCGAAGTTGCTGTATACTTGCATGAGGGCCTTCAGGGTATCCACCGGCAGCTGCGTCTTGTCGGAACTCCAATAATTATTTATTACAGGAAACAGCCTTCCAACTGGCGCGCTTGTTGCTGGAAAGCACAGATGCACAGTATGAATTGGGAAATAGTCAACAAATTGTCGACGAGGCAAAATGTTTCGAAATCTGCACTCATCGCTCGGTTGTTGGAACGTTTTCAGCCCTTCAGCGATCAACCCCATCGATAAGTTTCTGTATGTGGAAGACCTCATCAAACACCCTTATGTCCTCTGGTGGTGCGATTTTCATAAAGTAGTACATTTCAGTGTACTCACGAGAAAAAAATAGTACGCAGGACATTGTCCTAAAAAGTAGTACATGTCCTCACAAAAGTAGTACGTCTGGTCACCGTAGGTATAATTTAATATCTTAGATTTAATTAAATTATTATTTAATTGAATATCTTGGAAAACCATATTAGGGTACACTATGGTGAACTTGTCTCTAGGTGGTGGATAATTTGAATATCCTTTAGATTCCATTTCATTCAATTTAGGTGGGTAACAGTCGGAAACTATTATTCTTATCTTCTCTTTCTTCAATTTTTTTCCAAGTACCTGTGGAAAGAGGAGAGAAAGTCGGAAACCCCTTATCAGATCTGGCACCGTACAAGTTACCTCCATGTAGAGAATTGAATTCCAAATGTTTTTGAGAGAGTTGAAGCTACATTTCAAATGTTTGCCTGTTAATCCAGATTAATAGCCACAACAGCTCTAGTAGATAATAAAGAACACGATTGTGGTTTGCTTGGAACTTGCAGGAATATAATATGTTATATTATATTATTATATTATATACAATATTATATTATAATATCATTATATAATATTATATTAATATTATATATTATAATATTATATTATAATACCTAATTGTATTTTAAATACTTAGGATTGTTCTGAACAAACCTTGTGTTTTACGTTCAAGGCTGAATCTTTCACCGCTGAGCTTTTCAAGGTCATGCAAGACAGCAAACACTTATGCAGTAATGTAAGTGATGTAAATGTCTAAAGGAGGTCAATGGATTTTCAATGAATTCTTTGGTTTTTCATATTGTCTGATATTTCCTACTTTTAAAAAACCTTTACCTGGAGTGTGTACCCCTTCAAAAATTCCCAACACGTTTTAAATGTACACTTAGTTATCTTGATCTGAGAGCACTTAAAGGCACTGTATCAAGGTTTCAGTATTTTTCAGTAAGTACAAATTCTGACCATTCTTCCAATTAATTTGGGATAATTAGATGACTTCCTTGCAGGCCAAACTTCGACTTTACGTGACGATGAAACTGAATGTAGAGTTCACGGCTTGCGGATTCTTTAGCCTTGGGTACCCACTTTGTACATCTGTGAGTCCCTTTTACATACAAGTAAATAAGCGCACAAATTACGACACTAGGTCTGCACGAATTCAATTTACCCACATAGGACATAATTATAATAATATATACCTGGCTTTAAATAACTCTACCTGTAACTTCCGCCAACAATTACTTGAATCCGTCGTCCTTCGAAACCTCCCTAGAAGGTGAGCTTAAACATTAATCATAGGGTGTCATTCTCATGAATTTTCACGTGTTTTCATATGGAAGAGTACATTTAAAAAATCGAAATTTTGACATGTTCCTTTTATAATGCTGCAGATTTGAATAATATGCGAAATTGCAAGATGAAATTAACCATCACTCGAACATTGAGTTCAAAAATATTATCGCAGTATGTACAAACTTCCAAATAACGAGTATGTGATGTAGTAAATGTACAAGATCAATATCCTCTGCATTTTTTCTGGATAAAACATGAATTGGCGCGGATTTGTCGAATTTATACAAATCCCTTTGAAATTAATAAATAATACCAGAAATATCAGAAAATTTTTAAGTTTTGGCTCTTCAATCAGAAAAATTATACCTATCCATTTACCATGCAAATAAAATCTTTTGTGCTGACAAAACTCAAGTGTTTCATTCAAGTTGTTTTGATATTTAGAGAACTGTGTACATAGTTAAACTCATATAATTCAGAAATAAATAATTAGGAATATTATAGAAGTAGAGTATAGATAATGAAGTACAGATGGTTGTCAAAATTGTTTCAACACGATTAATATGTTTAAAACCTATCTCATGCAGAGAAAATAATATAATTTTTTATTGAAATTATACAGAAACTATCTATCTGAAGTATATACAGAAATAAATAAGTGTCATTGAACCATACCTTTGTTTTATAGTAGCACCTCAATGGTAAATGTACCTATTTTCGAACAAGAAATTTGTCCATCTTTTATATAGTGAAGAAGTACCAACCTGGTCGTAGACCTCTTAGAACCCTTGTAAAAGCGAATTTGTTTAAAATGTCTTTCTTTTCCAGATTATTGCTGCGGCAACGACGTATTTGGTCATTCTAATTGATTTCAGCCTGAGTTCGTGATTATATTTCTTACTCTTGATAATGAGAGATCGAAAAACTTCAACCCCTTATAAGGGATCATTATTATACATATCTATCTAAATCTCGCTTCAGTATCCAGAATAAACTAAATTTATAACAAGGCTGCATTGAAAGTTATTTTTCGTACCAACCCAAAACTTCGGTAACTTACTGACACGTCAAGGGCTATGACTTTAATTGATAAAATTCAGAATTGTGATTGAAACCCCAAATTATTTCAAAACTGGGTTCGACTTTCAACTCTAAATTTCGGCATCTCATCAAATTCAACAATTTGAATCATAGCTTGAAGTTGAATAATTGTAGGTACCCTATCAATCGGTTTAACGACAAAAAATTATTGAATGCATTCGAGCCCGGAAATTTTCTTTTATAAACTGTATAAAACATGAATCGGGCCTTTTGATATCACACGCAAATCCATCTTCGAAAATCCTTCCATAGTGAAAGAACCTTAGTGATTAATCGAAAAGCTCGGTAATCCATCGTTAGGGTACTCGTATTTACCACTCAGGATTGTGATTACGTCAATTTACTGATTGACTACGAAAATATCTCTAGACGTTGAAATTTCGAGTGGTTCATTAAGCTGAAGAGCCGATAACAGAATCGATTTCCTGGTAGATCGGTGGCTATTGCAGTATTATTCAACACTCAGCGGAGACATCATGATGTATCTTTCAGGTAAGATTTAATTTAGTATAAAAAATTTTCAAGTTAACCACGAAGAGGAAGATGATTATTTGCACTTTTTACAACCAATTTTCGGCCTTGTTAATAAACCGCATTAACTAGGCCGAAAATTGGCTGTAAAAAGTGCAAATAATCATCTTCCTCTCCGTGGTTAACTTGAAAATTATACAAAGCTTCCTCATCGTCGAATAAAATCACTCGCGATGAGATTGTGGAAAACCATTTTTTATGAAAAAACGGAGTTGAGAAGGACGTCGTCTATTTCCACGAAAATAATGAGTTATAACTTTTCTTAACTTATACTTGAGTTAGAACTCATAACTTGTTACTCATTATTTTCGTGGAAGTAGAAAACTCTTCTCAACTCCGTTTTGGTTTATTATTTTATATAATGATCCTTTGGAGTCGACCAAGAAAAAAAAATTTGTTCCCCCCCCGTCAAAATTTGTCGGTTTACGTTTCAAGGTACGTAGAATCCAAAAATCGAATAAAAAATTTTCCGTCCGTCCGTGGCACTTTCCTCAGTTCCCATGAACCGATTTTGATGAAATTTGGTATACGGGGCTTTGGGGTCTAGTTGAGCCCCGAAGTTTTTGGTTGATGTCGGTCACTTCTAAGTGTTGAAAAATAAGGGTTGAAATTTTGAAAACGCCCAAAAAGCTCAAAAAATTACGATATAAAGGTATTGTTTTTCCATCAATTGATGATAGTATTGAACTCTTAGAATTTTTAGAGACCACGCAGAGCTCTGTAGGACAAACCGTTCGCTCCCTACGAAAACTTAAGGGTTGGGCTTACGATAAATCAGAAGCAATGTGAATCGCAAAAGAGGCCTAATCCCCGTTCTAATTTTAGCTAACCAAAATGGGATCGCTGTAGGTACGTGGTAGGCAGGTGGTGACTGTGGCAAAGCCGAGTTCTTTGCAGACGAGTGATCTATATAGACAAATAATAAACCTTTGTGTAATAATTTGCAGCGGTTTATTTCCTCAACGTTGATAGCGGAGAAGTAAACCTATAGTATACGAAAAACTAGGTAGGTACTTATAGAGGTTCATAGAATAAAAACGCTGCAAATCATTGCTCAAAGGTTTATTATTTTATGTATAGATCATCCTTCTGTATAGATCACTGGTTCTCCATCAATAGCACCTACCACCATCTGTATTCTCCCTTGACCTTCCCTCTCAAATTTCAGCTTCCTGCGTTCAATAGGATTGAAAATGGCTTCGGAGCTCACTCAGCTGATCAGTGATCTGAAGAGTGAAGAAGATCTCCTCGAATGCTGGAGACGCCTGGAAGAGCATTTCCATTCAATAGGAGTAAAAATGGTTTTGGAGCTCACGCAGCTGATCAGTGATCTGAAGAGTGAAGAAGATCTCCTCGAATGCTGGAGACGCCTGGAAGAGCACTTCCATTCAACAGGAGTAAAAATGGCTTTGGAGCTCACTCAGCTGATCAGTGATCTGAAGAGTGAAGAAGATCTCCTCGAATGCTGGAGACGCCTGGAAGAGCACTTCCATTCAATAGCATTGAAAATGGCTTCGGAGCTCACTCAGCTGATCAGTGAGCAATGATTTGCAGCGTTTTTTACCTACAAACATTGTTTTACCTACCAACTTTTTTTAACCTACCAGCTAGGTACTACCTACCACACTATACTGGCTTCACACCTTCACAATCAAGTTTATTAGAAAGAACTAAACGCTTCACACTCGATTCGAAAAATAGAAAGCGTGTTATGGAAATTTGATTACTGGTTACGCAGAAGGCAAAACTGAATACAACTCGAAGAAATGAACAGCGATCGCATTTTAGTCAGATAAAATTTGAACGGCGATTAGACCTCTTTTGCGATTCACACTCATGATTCTGTTTTATCGAAGGAAAACCTTCAAATACTCGTAGGGACCGAACGGTTTGTCCTACAGAGCTCCGGGTGGTCTCAAAAATTTTTAAAAATTCTGTACTATTTAAAATTGGTGAAAAAACGATACCTTTATTTCGAGAGTTTTCGAGCTAGGGCACTCTTGAAAATTTCAACCCTTAATTTTCACCCCTTAGAAGTGACCTACATCAACCAAAAGCTTCGCGGCACAACTAGACCCCAAATGGAGCCCATATACCAAATTTGAACCAAATCGGTCCAGTGTTGCTAAGAAAAGTGCCGCGTACGGCGTACGGCGGACGGCGTACGGCGTACGGCGGACGGACGGAAATTTTTTTATTCGATTTTCGGATTCTACGAACCTTGAAACGTAAAACATCAAATTTTGAGGGGGGTTAAAATTTTGTTTTTTCTAGCTCGATTCCAAAGGCTTATTATTGAAAATAATAAACCAAAACTTCATAGAATCAAATCCTCTTCCATCTAAACATAGCAAAATTAGGTAGTTTTTCAGACCTGTATTATAACTGAATCAAAAACATTGACAAACTACTCTGCATTAACGTATTAAATATTTCCGTTATAGTGAACCTGCTCATGAATATTAATAAAATTTGACTGCCTGGTCTCGATTTTCAGTTGTCGGACTGCTGATGGCTTCAGCCGCTTTCGTGAGTGGGGATTCGGCTTTCACGTGCACCGGGGATGCGGACTACAAGTACCCAGTAGCGGGCTCTTGCCACAACTACTACAGCTGTTCTCAGGGTTCCACCATACCAACAGTTAAAGACTGTTCGTGGCCGGCGCTCAGGTTCAAGGATTTCGATCCAGTCAAATTGGAGTAAGTTTAGTCTCAGTACCAAAGTACGGTACGTTTGTGGGGGTACAAATAAGAGTGTGAAAAATAATTTTTCACACTCTTATTTGTAATTATTAGTAATTATTACTGAGTGAAACCCACGTTGACCTCTAAATCAAAACTTTGACTGGCCTTCTTACCAATAGTAGAAGCGATAGAGCCTATTATTTAACACTTCGGCCGGGACCTGAGTGAAATAACGGTTCGGAAGGATACCTGCCTGTAAGGCTAAAAGAGAGATTAAACCTACACTCCAAGGGACATCTGCATTTTAGGTATTCCTCACGTGATTTCGCAACGTATTCTAAGAGGGATGAATGCCTTTCAAGCATGTGAATTAAAAATGAGGAACCCATACCAAAAAGTCACCAAGATATCCAGCAGAACCATGCTAAGTGATTTTCTAGGTTCAGATAACGACTGAAAATAAGAGGATGATATTGAAAATTTTCTTCGAAAATTCGCTAATTGCAAAAATTTCACTTGACGGGACATCTGCTTTTTAGGCATGAAAGATGTGCTCAATCTTCCAATCCTCATTAAAAGGGACGTATGCCTAAAAATCATATAATTTGTACTACAGGAGGAAGGACACATGCCTGATAAGCAGGAAATCCATGTACACACAGCGGGATGTATGCCAAAAACGCTGCAAATTATTACACAATGGTTTATTATTTTTTATTTTTCTATATAGATCACTCGTCCGCAAAGCCACCAACCATCCAACATGAAGAAAAAACATCGATTGCATTTCGGTCAGCTTTAATGTGAACGGAGATTAGGCCTCTTTTGCGATTCAAACTCGTGTTTCTGATTTATCGTACGTCCAAACTTTGCATTCTCGTAGTGAGCGAACGGTTTGTCCTACAGAGCTCTGAGTGGTCTCAAAAAATTCTAAAAATTCTATAGAATCTTAAATTGAAGGAAAAAACCTTTATATCAAAATTTTTTGAGTTACGGCGTCTTCAAAATTTCACAATTGATTTTGGAACTCTTAGAAGTGACCTACATAAACCAAAATCTTTGGGGCACAACTAGACCCCAAATGGAGCCTACATACCAAATTTCATCAAAATCGGTCAATGCTAAGTGACAAAAGTGCCGCGTACGGCGGACGGACGGCCAAATTTTTATTCGTTTTTTGGATTCTACGTACCTTGAAACGTAAACCATCAAAAGTTTGAGGGGATGTTGAAAATTTTTTTTCTTGGTCGATTCCGAAGGTTCATTATTGAAAATAATAAACCAAAAGGCTGTGTATGTTATGTAAAATGAATCTTAACGCAGAATGGAGGGAGAACGTCAAACCCCGACGTTTCCTCCTCCACACTAGATAGCCAACTGACAATGTCCTTGGAGGAGAGAGGACCCGTTGCAGCAGAACCGCCCCAAGCGACCGAAATGAGAACCAAGCATCCCTAAAAAGCATATTTCCCGGCCGAAGTGTTAAACCAAAAAAACTATTGAAACTAATAAAAACGCTGCAAATCATTGCTCAAAGGTTTATTATTTTCTGTATAGATCACCCTTCTGTATAGATCACTGGTTCTCCATCAATAGCACCTACCACCATCTGTATTCTCCCTTGACCTTCCCTCTCAAATTTCAGCTTCCTGCGTTCAATAGGATTGAAAATGGCTTCGGAGCTCACTCAGCTGATCAGTGATCTGAAGAGTGAAAAAGATCTCCTCGAATGCTGGAGACGCCTGGAAGAGCACTTCCATTCAATTGGAGTAAAAATGGCTTTGGAGCTCACTCAGCTGATCAGCGATCTGAAGAGTGAAGAAGATCTTCTCGAATGCTGGAGAAGCCTGGAAGAGCACTTCCATTCAATAGGAGTAAAAATTGGCTTTGGAGCTCACTCAGCTGATCAGTGATCTGAAGAGTGAAGAAGATCTCCTCGAATGCTGGAGACGCCTGGAAGAGCACTTCCATTCAAAAGGATTGAAAATGGATTCGGAGCTCACTCAGCTGATCAGTGATCTGAAGAGTGAAGAAGATCTCCTCGAATGCTGGAGACGCCTGGAAGAGCCCTTCCATTCAATAGGAGTAAAAATTGGCTTTGGAGCTCACTCAGCTGATCAGTGATCTGAAGAGTGAAGAAGATCTCCTCGAATGCTGGAGACGCCTGGAAGAGCCCTTCCATTCAAAAGGATTGAAAATGGCTTCGGAGCTCACTCAGCTGATCAGTGATCTGAAGAGCCTTTCAGCAATAATTTTCAGCGGTTTTTACCCACCAACGTTTTTTAACACAGAATGTGTTTTTGCGATGACCTACCGAAAAAAAAATCGTCACGAAAAAGCGACAGAAAAAACATCTGGTGATATGTTTATTGGTTGTCATGTTAATGTCAACTCCACATTTATTATTGTTGTTTTTTATTTAACGGATGACTAGTATCGCAAAAACACATTGTGTGTTCCTATGATTTCATACAGAGTATGGAAAAAGAAATAAACCGGGGGGTGCAGGGGGGCGGAGCCCCCCGCCGAGGCGCAAAGCGCCGAGTTTTACCTACCAACTTTTTTTTCCTACCAGCTAGGTACTACCTACCACACCATACTGGCTTCACACCTTCACAATCAAGTTTATTAGAAAGAACTAAACGCTTCACACTCGATTGGAATAATAGAAAGCTTCATATGGAAATTTGATTACTGGTTACGCAGAAGGCAAAACTGTAAACAAATCGAAGAAATGAACAGCGATCGCATTTTAGTCCGATAAAATTTGAATGGAGATTAGACCTCTTTTGCGATTCACAATCATGATTCTGTTTTATCGAAGGAAAACCTTCAAGTACTCGTAGGGACCGAACGGTTTGTCCTACAGAGCTCCGGGTGGTCTCAAAAATTTTTAAAAATTCAATACTATTTAAAATTGGTGAAAAAACGATATCTTTATTTCGAGAGTTTTCTAGCTAGGGCACTCTTGAAAATTTCAACCCTTAATTTTCACCCCTTAGAAGTGACCTACATCAACCAAAAGCTTCGCGGCACAACTAGACCCCAAATGGAGCCCATATACCAAATTTGAACCAAATCGGTCCAGTGTTGCTAAGAAAAGTGCCGCGTACGGCGTACGGCGGACGGACGGAAATTTTTTTATTCGATTTTCGTATTCTACGTACCTTGAAACGTAAAACATCAAATTTTGAGGGGGGGTTAAATTTTTTTTTTCTTGCTCGATTCCAAAGGCTTATTACTTATTGAAAAGAATAAACCAAAAAGCATACTACTACGCTGGAAACACGAAAACACTTGGATGTTAACTTTGTGCCATACCCACTTGGTAAACTTTTTCGTACAAATTAATTGGGCTATGAATAAGAAATTTTGAAAGGCATTTTTTCCAAAAATATTATGACAATGAAAAAAAGTCTGCCAAGTAGGTGTGGCACATAGTTTCCTCGTATCCATAACCAGATTGTATAGATGATCCGATGCATTGTTGCTAAACTCAAAACATCAATCATTAAGTAACTTGAACTACCCTCATAGGAGACCACCTATACGCCGATCTGAACAATCCCTAAAAATGTCATCAAATTCGGATGAAAATGTAGAAGTTATTACTGTTACAAGGATTTTACGTTTACGCATGCGCTGAGGATACTATTGATTCAGGGTTGATGAGTAGGGTAAAAACAGCGGTTCTGGCGCAGTTCTCTAGACCCCAACTACCCTCAACTTTCCCACCCACCCCCCCCCTCGCCCACCGGCTCGACCTCTCCACCCTCCCCGCCGCACCACCACCCTCCCACCCCACCCCCCCTCCACCCGCCGCCATACTCCTCCCGACCCGTGCTCCTCCCGCCCCCGTACTCCTCCCGCCCCCGTACTCCTCCCGACCCGTACTCCTCCTGCCCCCGTACTCCTCCCGCCCCCGTACTCCTCCCGCCCTCTTACTTCTCCTGCCCCCGTACTCCTCCCGCCCTTACTCCTCCCGCCCCTTACTCCTCCTGCCCCCGTACTCCTCCCGCCTCTTACGCATTCCCCTGACCCTTAACACCCCCTTTCTCCTTCCGCCCCCTTCGGACTCTTTCCTACCACCCCTCCCCCTCCACCCATCCATCTCGCAGGCGCCAGGCACCTCTGCATGTTTTTGCATGCAGGGCGCGCTCCTGCCGGCGCCTACGGCATGTTCTTGCATGCATGGCGTCCCTAAAATTCATAGGGGACCATCTTCCTAATTCGTAGGGGACCATCCTTCCAATTCTTAGGGGACCATCATTAAAAGTGTGTATTTCTTTTTTTCTGTTTGTACATGCACTCCATTGTTACTGTATCAACCAAGAGGGGTGGGCAGTGTAGTATCAGCCAATTGTGTGTGTGTGTGTGTGTATTTTTCCCCGTTTGTGCATGCATTCCATTGTTACTGTATCAGCCAAGAGGGGTGGGCAGTATAGTATCAGCCAAGTGTGTGTGTGTGGCACATAGCATCATCTTATGAGTGTGTATAATAATATGACCACTACAACACCGATTCATTCGTAAAAATGTTGACCCTCTTAGTCGTTGGATTTACACCCAACTTAAGCTCTATCACCACGTCAAGGTGGGGTCAACAATCGATAGAGATTGGGTTTTCCCAATTTTATTCAGTATTTACACAATTAATTTCTCTTCTTATTATAAAAACTTTAAAAAAATTTTTTTTTTGAATTTTACAATATTAATCTAATTACCTACCTATTCTAAACAGAATTTTTTTTTGATTTTTTTTTTTTTTTTTCATTTTACGAATTATACATAATAAAATTATTATAATGGTCACCATACAACTTTGGTGACAACTACCCAGTCTTCTCGCCGACCCTGAAATCCGAAGGGATTTTCACCACAATCTCAGAGAGGGTTACTCGACATTCTCAGGGTATTATGAAGGTGTTAAATCCTTGTCTGTATCGTCCTGACAGCAGACTACACTCCTTGTCAATGACCAAAAACCCGTAATGGTTAACTTCCCAACATGTTGAACACATATCGTTGAACTTTTCAAATGTCATGTCTGCATTTACATGGTCCTCGTATATCTTTCTCATGTTCAAAGTGTCTTGTCTGAACACAATGATCAAGTTGACACAGTCGCGAATCAAATGTTTGGGTATACGACAATAACTTTGGGATAGATAGAAACTATCAACGTGATTATGTCTTCCAGATCTGAAGAACATTCTCATCCTATCTTGTTTGTCACAGGCAACGTCATCGAAAATCATTATTGAGTTAGGCTTTGTCTCGGAAGGTAACGGAACGTCATCACTATTTCCGTACGTATAAAAGCCTATTTCTGGTAGTGCGCTCAAAATATTTGTCAGTTGAATGTAATTTGGTTGATTGAGAGTTTTGGAGAATAGGTAAATGTTTTCAAATTTTAATCCTCGTTCAGAATATAATAGGTTCATCATCAAGTTGGTTTTTCCACCATTTGAAGTAGCACACATTATACACCTTATGCCATTAGCCAAGAGCGGGCTATGCCTCGTTCTATTCTCTCTGACCTCGTCACCTAGAGTCATCACACTGTAGATTGGGAAAGATAGGTCTTGCTTCTCCAATCGAAGTTTATGATGAAATTGATCCTTCTTCTTCCCGTTATCGCTGAGCATTGAACTTGATGCATCGTCGTTGAAACGTTGATCCACTACCTCCTCCTCATTTCTCTTCCACATCCTCCATCTCTCACGCATGTCTTTTTGTTTTTCTGGAGTCATATCGCTGATAATTCTTCTACGGCGACGTGTCTCCATGTGCACTCCTTGAAAATTGGATATCGACTGAGGTCGCGGGCTCGTCAGCCACACCTTATATAGACGAGGGCATAATGACAACTTGTGACAAAATGGCGTCAAAAACGATTTTTAAAAAAAATATTGGCAGGACAACGACAGAAAAGAAACGAAATTGAAAAATTGCGGGAAAATAAATAATGAAAGTTGCAGTGCAGGAAAATGGCAGGAAAATGGAAGGAAGTGGCAGGAAAATGGAGGGAAGTGGCAGGAAGTGGCAGGAAAATGGCAGGAAGTGGCAGGAAAATGGCAGAAAGTGGCAGGAAGTGGCAGGAAAATGGAAGGAAGTGGCAGGAAAATGGAGGGAAGTGGCAGGAAGTGGCAGGAAAATGGCAGGAAGTGGCAGGAAATTGGCAGGAAGTGGCAGGAAAATGGAAGGAAGTGGCAGGAAGTGGCAGGAAAGTGGCAGGAAAGTGGCAGGAAGTGGCAGGGAAGTGGCAGGAAAGTGGCAGGAAAATGGCAGGAAGTGGCAGGAAAATGGCAGGAAGTGGCAGGAAAATGGCAGGAAGTGGCAGGAAAATGGCAGGAATATGGCAGGAAGTGGCAGGAAAATGGCAGGAAGTGGCAGGAAAATGGCAGAAAGTGGCAGGAAGTGGCAGGAAAATGGAAGGAAGTGGCAGGAAAATGGAGGGAAGTGGCAGGAAGTGGCAGGAAAATGGCAGGAAGTGGCAGGAAATTGGCAGGAAGTGGCAGGAAAATGGAAGGAAGTGGCAGGAAGTGGCAGGAAAGTGGCAGGAAAGTGGCAGGAAGTGGCAGGAAAATGGCAGGAAAATGGAGGGAAGTGGCAGGAAGTGGCAGGAAAATGGCAGGAAGTGGCAGGAAATTGGCAGGAAGTGGCAGGAAAATGGAAGGAAGTGGCAGGAAGTGGCAGGAAAGTGGCAGGAAAGTGGCAGGAAGTGGCAGGAAGTGGCAGGAAAATGGAGGGAAGTGGCAGGAAGTGGCAGGAAAATGGCAGGAAGTGGCAGGAAATTGGCAGGAAGTGGCAGGAATATGGAAGGAAGTGGCAGGAAGTGGCAGGAAAGTGGCAGGAAAGTGGCAGGAAGTGGCAGAAAGTGGCAGGAAAGTGGCAGGAAGTGGCAGGAAAATGGAAGGAAGTGGCAGGAAAATGGAGGGAAGTGGCAGGAAGTGGCAGGAAAATGGCAGGAAGTGGCAGGAAAATGGCAGAAAGTGGCAGGAAGTGGCAGGAAGTGGGCTTCCTGCCACTTCCTGCCACTTTCTGCCATTTTCCTGCCACTTCCTGCCATTTTCCTGCCACTTCCTGCCACTTCCTGCCATATTCCTGCCATTTTCCTGCCACTTCCTTCCACTTTCCTGCACTTTCCTGTCACTTCCTGCCATATTCCTGCCACTTCCTGCCATTTTCCTGCCATTTTCCTGCCACTTCCTGCCACTTTCCTGCCACTTTCCTGCCACTTCCTGCCACTTTCCTGCTACTTCCTGCCACTTCCTGCCATTTTCCTGCCATTTTCCTGCCACTTCCTGCCACTTTCCTGCCACTTTCCTGCCACTTCCTGCCACTTCCTTCCACTTTCCTGCACTTTCCTGTCACTTCCTGCCACTTCCTGCCATTTTCCTGCCATTTTCCTGCCACTTCCTGCCACTTTCCTGCCACTTTCCTGCCACTTCCTGCCACTTCCTGCCACTTCCTGCCATTTTCCTGCCACTTTCCTGCCACTTTCCTGCCACTTCCTGCCATTTTCCTGCCACTTCCTGCCACTTTCCTGCCACTTTCCTGCCACTTCCTGCCACTTCCTGCCATTTTCCTGCCATTTTCCTGCCACTTCCTGCCACTTTCCTGCCACTTTCCTGCCACTTCCTGCCACTTCCTTCCATATTCCTGCCACTTCCTGCCAATTTCCTGCCACTTCCTGCCATTTTTCTGCCACTTCCTGCCACTTCCCTCCATTTTCCTGCCACTTCCTTCCATTTTCCTGCCACTTCCTGCCACTTCCTGCCACTTTCCTGCCACTTTCCTGCCACTTCCTGCCACTTCCTTCCATTTTCCTGCCACTTCCTGCCATTTTCCTGCCACTTCCTGCCACTTTCCTGCCACTTTCCTGCCACTTCCTGCCACTTCCTTCCATTTTCCTGCCACTTCCTGCCAATTTCCTGCCACTTCCTGCCATTTTCCTGCCACTTCCTGCCACTTCCCTCCATTTTCCTGCCATTTTCCTGCCACTTCCTGCCACTTTCCTGCCACTTTCCTGCCACTTCCTGCCACTTCCTTCCATTTTCCTGCCACTTCCTGCCAATTTCCTGCCACTTCCTGCCATTTTCCTGCCACTTCCTGCCACTTCCCTCCATTTTCCTGCCACTTCCTTCCATTTTCCTGCCACTTCCTGCCACTTTCTGCCATTTTCCTGCCACTTCCTGCCATTTTCCTGCCACTTCCTGCCACTTCCTGCCATCCCTGCCATTTTCCTGCCACTTCCTGCCATTTTCCTGCCACTTCCTGCCATTTTCCTGCCACTTCCTGCCATTTTCCTGCCACTTCCTGCCACTTTCTGCCACTTCCCTGCCACTTCCTGCCACTTTCCTGCCACTTTCCTGCCACTTCCTGCCACTTCCTTCCATTTTCCTGCCACTTCCTGCCAATTTCCTGCCACTTCCTGCCATTTTCCTGCCACTTCCTGCCACTTCCCTCCATTTTCCTGCCACTTCCTTCCATTTTCCTGCCACTTCCTGCCACTTTCTGCCATTTTCCTGCCACTTCCTGCCATTTTCCTGCCACTTCCTGCCACTTCCCTCCATTTTCCTGCCACTTCCTTCCATTTTCCTGCCATTTTCCTGCACTGCAACTTTCATTATTTATTTTCCCGCAATTTTTCAATTTCGTTTCTTTTCTGTCGTTGTCCTGCCAATATTTTTTTTAAAAATCGTTTTCGACGCCATTTTGTCACAAGTTGTCATTATGCCCTCGTCTATATAAGGTGTGGCTGACGAGCCCGCGACCTCAGTCGATATCCAATTTTCAAGGAGTGCACATGGAGACACGTCGCCGTAGAAGAATTATCAGCGATATGACTCCAGAAAAACAAAAAGACATGCGTGAGAGATGGAGGATGTGGAAGAGAAATGAGGAGGAGGTAGTGGATCAACGTTTCAACGACGATGCATCAAGTTCAATGCTCAGCGATAACGGGAAGAAGAAGGATCAATTTCATCATAAACTTCGATTGGAGAAGCAAGACCTATCTTTCCCAATCTACAGTGTGATGACTCTAGGTGACGAGGTCAGAGAGAATAGAACGAGGCATAGCCCGCTCTTGGCTAATGGCATAAGGTGTATAATGTGTGCTACTTCAAATGGTGGAAAAACCAACTTGATGATGAACCTATTATATTCTGAACGAGGATTAAAATTTGAAAACATTTACCTATTCTCCAAAACTCTCAATCAACCAAATTACATTCAACTGACAAATATTTTGAGCGCACTACCAGAAATAGGCTTTTATACGTACGGAAATAGTGATGACGTTCCGTTACCTTCCGAGACAAAGCCTAACTCAATAATGATTTTCGATGACGTTGCCTGTGACAAACAAGATAGGATGAGAATGTTCTTCAGATCTGGAAGACATAATCACGTTGATAGTTTCTATCTATCCCAAAGTTATTGTCGTATACCCAAACATTTGATTCGCGACTGTGTCAACTTGATCATTGTGTTCAGACAAGACACTTTGAACATGAGAAAGATATACGAGGACCATGTAAATGCAGACATGACATTTGAAAAGTTCAACGATATGTGTTCAACATGTTGGGAAGTTAACCATTACGGGTTTTTGGTCATTGACAAGGAGTGTAGTCTGCTGTCCGGACGATACAGACAAGGATTTAACACCTTCATAATACCCTGAGAATGTCGAGTAACCCTCTCTGAGATTGTGGTGAAAATCCCTTCGGATTTCAGGGTCGGCGAGAAGACTGGGTAGTTGTCACCAAAGTTGTATGGTGACCATTATAATAATTTTATTATGTATAATTCGTAAAATGAAAAAAAAAAAAAAAATCAAAAAAAAATTCTGTTTAGAATAGGTAGGTAATTAGATTAATATTGTAAAATTCAAAAAAAAAATTTTTTTAAAGTTTTTATAATAAGAAGAGAAATTAATTGTGTAAATACTGAATAAAATTGGGAAAACCCAATCTCTATCGATTGTTGACCCCACCTTGACGTGGTGATAGAGCTTAAGTTGGGTGTAAATCCAACGACTAAGAGGGTCAACATTTTTACGAATGAATCGGTGTTGTAGTGGTCATATTATTATACACACTCATAAGATGATGCTATGTGCCACACACACACACTTGGCTGATACTATACTGCCCACCCCTCTTGGCTGATACAGTAACAATGGAATGCATGTACAAACGGGGAAAAATACACACACACACACACACACAATTGGCTGATACTACACTGCCCACCCCTCTTGGTTGATACAGTAACAATGGAGTGCATGTACAAACAGAAAAAAAGAAATACACACTTTTAATGATGGTCCCCTAAGAATTGGAAGGATGGTCCCCTACGAATTAGGAAGATGGTCCCCTATGAATTTTAGGGACGCCATGCATGCAAGAACATGCCGTAGGCGCCGGCAGGAGCGCGCCCTGCATGCAAAAACATGCAGAGGTGCCTGGCGCCTGCGAGATGGATGGGTGGAGGGGGAGGGGTGGTAGGAAAGAGTCCGAAGGGGGCGGAAGGAGAAAGGGGGTGTTAAGGGTCAGGGGAATGCGTAAGAGGCGGGAGGAGTACGGGGGCAGGAGGAGTAAGGGGCGGGAGGAGTAAGGGCGGGAGGAGTACGGGGGCAGGAGGAGTAAGAGGGCGGGAGGAGTACGGGGGCGGGAGGAGTACGGGGGCAGCAGGAGTACGGGTCGGGAGGAGTACGGGGGCGGGAGGAGTACGGGGGCGGGAGGAGCACGGGTCGGGAGGAGTATGGCGGCGGGTGGAGGGGGGGTGGGGTGGGAGGGTGGTGGTGCGGCGGGGAGGGTGGAGAGGTCGAGCCGGTGGGCGAGGGGGGGGTGGGTGGGAAAGTTGAGGGTAGTTGGGTCTAGAGAACTGCGCCAGAACCGCTGTTTTTACCCTACTTTGATGATTTTCATAGGGGACCATCTACACGCCAATTCGCACAATCCCTGAAAATTTCATCGAAATCGGAATAAAATTTCATATAGTTTTGCTCTTCACAAGGATTTCATGAATAACAAACAGGCCAACACGAAACCAAAATTGTTCAGGAAGGCCTAAAACGTAAAACGCGAGTGGAAATGTTGATTTTGGAGAACATTTTTTTCCTACCTTGAAAAGTGAAAACAATGCTTAGCCTACCTTGGTAAACTCTGGAGCAATAATTAGTAATACAATTAACTGATGATACACGATGCTTCCACGGGATAGACCAACTGCAGGTTTTGTCGGTTATGCAATGACCCGCACGACCGAGCGGTCTTGATGGCGAAGTATAACTCGAACGCCGTGCTCGGTGGTTCATAACCTCACGCTCCTCCTTTGCGAAGTTCAACTTTGACGGTCAATTCTGACGTGAATGTTCCAATTCACCCACTAATTCCTTTTTGTACTCCATTCAGTAGTTAATTATGACTCGAGTGGTTTGTACAATATAATTTCGTCTTAAAGTGTATATTCGTGAAAATCCGATTTGAGATTCTGTTGCGGTTAAGTGCGCTCTATCCTATAGGCAACTGCAATAGTAAAATTTAAATATCAAAATCGGATGATTTTGTCGAATAGTTTTGACCGGTACAGAGGATTCGATCTTTTTATACATTTCCACAACACTTGTCTCCTACTGATCATCATGCTATGAATTTTAAAACAGAAAATCGTCTTTCATAGTTCAATGAAATTCATACTAGTCAATAAAAATTCCTTCGTATGTTTTGTTCAACAATTGGTTTCACCTCGAACAAACAGAATTGAAAACAAATATGCAAGTTGGAAATATTCTGTTGGAATAACCAGCTCGTATTTCTATCCAATGATTTAAATATAATTTAAAGTTATTAATTGACTAAAATAATATTGATATGAATTGGTTAAGGTTCAATAACCAATCGGAGTTTGGAAATTCTTAATTCTTCTCTTTGAAAATTAAATTTTACCCGCATTATTGATAGCGCACTTACCTTATTAGTCTTGTAGCTTTTCGTTCCATACAAAGATCGAACTGAAAGCAGAAGACATGATGAATTACTGTTAAATTTCCAATTTGTTAATTTTGGGCTTGTTCCAAGGTCGATTGTGGATCCTTGAATTTGAATCTAAGTTTTTCTGTTAATAGTTAGTTTTAAAGATATTTATACGAGTATGCGCCAAACAAAATTTTTACTAGCACTGAATTACACTTCTAGGTGTGACTGGTGCTGGAGAGTGGACTGCTCAGCTACTCCCGCTCCACCACCGACTCCAAAACCTACTGCTGCCCCAACAGCAGCGCCAACTACTGCTCAGCCCACAACTGCTGCTCCAACTGCCAAGCCCACAGCACCCACAACTGCTGCTCCAACTGCCAAGCCAACAGAAGCCACAACTGCTGCACCAACTGCCAAGCCAACAGAAGCCACAACCGCTGCGCCAACTGCAAAGCCCACAGAAGCCACAACCGCTGCGCCAACTGCTAAGCCCACAGCTGCCCCAACCGCTGCCACTAAGCCGAAAGTGTAGAACCCAAATACGATGTGATAGTTACGATAAATAAACGAAAATATAAGATAATTACAACAATATCAACGACGCTTCATTATTATTTAAGACCAGATAGTAGCAGAGAGTAAGGATGGAAACATGCGCTAAATTCAGCTTCCAGTTCATTCATACCTTGTTTATTGTCATAGAAGGGAAATATATGACAATTTGACATATCGATGCATGGGATAATATCCAACATATTATGTTGCTACTTTGGATAATAAGTTGGATTATTTGGTTTGTTGGACATTATGATACGATGGATATTATGATACGTTGGATATTATGATACATTGGACATTTTGATACATGGGATATTTTGAAACATATTGGACATTCTGGTACAAGCCATATTTTGCGACAAAGTAGGAGTTGAACGCTACAAACCAATTTTGATTTATTATTTTTAATAATAAACCGTTGGAATCGACCATGAAACAAAAAATTCTCAATCCCCTTCAAAATTTGATTGTTTAGGTTTCAAAATATGTAAAAATCGAATTTTACAAAATCCGTCTGTCGTCTATACACCGCACTTTCCTTGGTTACCAGTTACCATTTGGGGTCTAGTTGTGCCGCAAAGCTTTAAATTGATGTCAGTCACTTCCAAGGGGGTTAAAAAGCTCGTGAACTCTCGAAATGAAGGTATTATTTTTTCATAAATTTAAAATAGAATTCTACTTCAAAATCGAATGAGACTAACCAGAGCTCCGTAGGACTCTGGAAATGAAACTTTTCCCAAATCTAGTGAAACTTTTTCCAAACATAGTGTATTTCTGTAAAGTAAACAATTGTAGATGAATATATTACAAAATTTCAGAAATTCTGTCTTAGAGGTTCAATCAGTCAATGTAAGTATTGGTGACTCCTTTTTCTTTTTCTCAAAACTTACTTGTTTCCTATTCTACTAAGGTGAGATCTACTTCGATAATCCTATGTCTAAAATTCATTGAATTTTTATTTTGGCAACTTCTTTGAACGATAGGTACAATTGCATCGATCTGAAATATGCAGAGTATCTACCTATGTAGGTACCACATTTCACTCATTTTCTCAATAGGTTTCATTTGGTTTGGAAAAGGTTTCATTTGGGTTGGAAAAGGTTTCATTTGGGTTGGAAAAGGTTTCATTTGACTTGGAAAAGGTTTCATTTGATATGGAAAAGGTTTCATTTGGTTTGGAAAAGGTTTCATTTGACTTGGAAAAGGTTTCATTTGGTTTGGAAGAGATTTCATTTGACTTGGAAAAGGTTTCATTTGGTTTGGAAAAGGTTTCATTTCACTTGGAAAAGGTTTCATTTGGTTTGGAAAAGGTTTCATTTGACTTGGAAAAAGTTTCATTTGGTTTGGAAAAGGTTTCATTTGACTTGGAAAAAGTTTCATTTGGTTTGGAAAAGGTTTCATTTGACATGGAAAAGGTTTCATTTGGGTTGGAAAAGGTTTCATTTGACTTGGAAAAAGTTTCATTTGGTTTGGAAAAGGTTTCATTTGACTTGGAAAAGGTTTCATTTGGTTTGGAAAAGGTTTCATTTGGTTTGGAAAAGGTTTCATTTGGGTTGGAAAAGGTTTCATTTGGGTTGGAAAAGGTTTCATTTGACTTGGAAAAAGTTTCACTTGGTTTGGAAAAGGTTTCATTTGACTTGGAAAAGTTTCATTTGGTTTGGAAAAGGTTTCATTTGACTTGGAAAAGGTTTCATTTGGTTTGGAAAAGGTTTCATTTGGTTTGGAAAAGGTTTCATTAGGGTTGGAAAAGGTTTCATTTGGGTTGGAAAAGGTTTCATTTGACTTGGAAAAGGTTTCATTTGACTGTGGAAGTTATGACCGTTACAAGGAAATTCACGTTTGCGCATGCGCAGTAGCTACTAACAGTCCGAAGGTGACGATTTTCATAGGGGACCATCTAAATACTGATATGTAACATCCCTGAAAATTTCATTGAAATCGGATGGAAAATGTAGAAGTCATGGCCGTTACAAGGAATTCACGTTTGCGCATGCGCAGTGGCTACTATCAGTCAGAGGATGATGATTTTCATAGGGGACCGTCTACACACCAACCCACACAATCCCTGAAAATTTCATAGAAATCGGACAATAACTTCGTATAGTTATGCGCGTTACAAGGAATTCATGACAGACACACAGACACACAGACAGACAGACACGGAACCAAAATTGTTCAGAAAGGTCTAAAACGC
Source organism: Apolygus lucorum (assembly GCA_009739505.2). Lineage (NCBI taxonomy): Eukaryota > Metazoa > Arthropoda > Insecta > Hemiptera > Miridae > Apolygus > Apolygus lucorum. The sequence goes on from CM019169.2 coordinate 3,207,253, forward strand.
AAAACGCGAGTGAAAATTTTGATTTTGGAGAACTTTTTTTTTCGTCTTTGAAAAGTGAAAACAAAGCTTCCGCTACCTTGGTAGACTCGGAAGCAATAGGGTAAGCAATCACCACGTCCGTAAATCCTCAAGTACTACTACGTATATAAAATTCCTTGATTCGTCTATTAATATTAGTATTTACAGGAGAGGGCTTGCTTATCACATACTATAAAATCACTCATATTATAAAAAGCTTGTTGACATAGAAATGCTTTCAATTTCGCTCTCAGTTTTTCATAATCTGATTCCATACAATTGGTGGCAAGCAGTTAAATAATCCTATTCCCCAATCATTCTGAGCAACATTTTATGGCTGTGAATCTTTGCAGACGAATGATCTTTACTCCTGTAAAGATAATGAACCTTTGTGAAATAATTTGCAACGTTTTTTGTTTTCAATTAAGACAATTTTCTCAATTTTGCACAGTAAAGACTGAATTTCACGTAGGACCTTGAACTGGTCTTTCTGATGACTGTTTTGAAAACTTGGAAACAAAAGACGAACCGTTTTCGAAAGAAAGATGAAAACTGAATAAAGACGTACGAGGACGTCGTCGCGCGAAAACACGTCGCGTCCTTGAAACCAAGGACGTCTGGGGATCGCGCGCAGAAGTGCCCAGGAGCCTTTGCGGAAGTCGGGCGAAGATGAGGGGAGGGAGGGGGGAGGTCCCCGGGCATTTTCCCCGGAAACACCCCCGAACGACGCCCCAACCGAGCCGCCTCCGTCCCCCTCGTCAGGACCGAGGCATCGACGGGTGGCGCTCGGCGGCGGCCGCCCCCCGAACTACTCCCCCCGCCTCCGCCGGAGCCCCCAGTCGCCCTCCGTCTTTCGTTAGTGCCGCGTCATGGACGGACTCATCGAGCTACGGGCAGGGTGAGTTTTTTTTTTCATCCCTCCTTCAAAACTCAAATTTGAAATTTGTACCGAAAACTCCCGAAAAATTCAAAATTTACATCATCACAAAATAATGGCTACTGCAATAGACTCGATCACCGAAGATGTAAACAGCATCATGTACCAGATTTATTGACAAACGACAACAGATTTTAGTTAATTGAGCCACAAATTTCATTCTTCTATTGTTCGTTTTTGTTTTCAAACTCAATACATGTCGTATCAACCACTTTTGATTCATTGTTTCCAATAATAAACATATCGAATCAAACAAAAAAAAAAACTTTATCTACCTCCTCAAAATTTGTTTTTTTTTACAAATCAAAAAACATATTCCTAATCCGAAAATTGAGATAAAATTTCCCCCCAGACCACTTTTGTTTTTGAAATTGACATAAATTAATACATTTTTGTTTATATAATTTCCAAATCAAATTCAAGAAGTTCCAAACCAAATTCTAGATTTTTCAAAACAAAATTCATAATTTTTTATAAAAAATTTAGGATATTTTAAGCCGCATTCAAGACTTTTCAACCTCCTCAAAATTGGTTTATTTTACTATTCAAAAAACGAATTGTCGAAAACTTGAGAAAAATTTCCGCCCTGACCACTTTTTGTTTCTCAAATTGATCTAAATTAATTAATTTTCATATATAGCATTTTCAAGTCAAAATCCAGATTTTCCAAACCAAATTCAGTATTTTTTAAAACAAATTCTAATTTTTCATACAAATTTCAGGACTTTTCAAACCAAATTCAATAACTTCCAAACCAAATTCAAGATTTTTCAAAACAAATTCAAATTTTTCATACAAATTTCAGGACTTTCCAAACCAAATTCAAGATTTTTCAAAATAATTTTTCCAACAAAACTCAGGTTTTTTCAAATCAAATTCCAGATTTCAGTATTTCATTTTCCAAATTCAGTATTTTTTAGAACAAATTCAAATTTTTCATACAAATTTCAGGACTTTTCAAACCAAATTCAAGAACTTTCAAACCAAATTAAAGATTTTTCAAAACAAATTCAAATTTTTCGTACAAATTTCAGGACTTTCCAAACCAAATTTAAGAACTTTCAAACCAAATTCAACATTTTTCAAAATAATTTTTCCAACAAAACTCAGGTTTTTTCAAATCAAATTCCAGATTTTTCAAACCAAATTCAGTAATTTATTTTAAAACCAAATTAAAAATTGATTTTGAACCAAATTTCACATTTGTAGAGAGTTGACAAGTCAATTTCAATGAGAAACAACTGATGTTTCTATCGGTGGTCGCTGCTCACTAAACTCAATATTGAGTTTAGTAGGTAAATATTTACTTGTCTTAATTCGAAGTTCTGAAATGAAAGACCCAAGAATTCCTCCTACTTGTCCATCCCTTCTTTATGCGCTTACCTTATTAACAGGCATCTCTTCCAAATGCCCGAAGGTTGAAAACTATCAATGTAGGTATTGTTCTTTTTTTCTCTTGTAACGAATTCAAGGCCTAGTTTATGCATGATTTACAATACTTTTTAGAAATTAGAGATTATTAAAAAATCTTGAATTTGTTCGGAAAATATTGAATTTGGTTTGGAATATCTTGAATTTGACTTAGAAAATCTTAAATTTGACTAAGAAAATCTTGATTTTGGGTTGGCAAATTTTGAATTTGATTGGAAAAATCTTGAATTTGACTTGGAATTTATTTTGAACTTGACTTGGAAAATATTGAATTTGGTATAGAATATCTTGAATTTCACGCGGAAAATCTTGAATTTGTTTTTGAAAGATATTTAATTTGGTGAAAAATATGAGTTTGGTAAAAATATCTTGAATTTGACTTTAAAAAAATCTTGATTTTGGGTTGGCAAATGTTGAATTTGGTTTGAAAATTCTTAAATTTTACAAAAATGCTTGATTTTGGTTTGGAAAATCCTGAATTTGGGTTAAAAAATTTTTGACTTTGACTTGAAAAATTTCAAATAATATATTGAAAATTTAATTTCGGTATGAAAAATTCAATTTTCGGTATAGAATGTCTTGCAAAAGGTATGGAAAGTTTTGAATTTGATCAGGAAAATATTTAATTTGATAAGGAATATCTTGAATTTGACTTGGAACATCTCGAATTTATCTTGGAATATTTTGAATTTGACTTGGAAATTCTATGTAAGAAAATTTCATGGAGTCCTCAAAGGGTCCCATTTTCTGGCTCCACCTTAAAGCTACCTGCGGTCGATCCTAAAGTTTCTCAATATTTAAATGACCCCAAATTTCTAAAATTCCTTGAAATGAGTTGTTTTACGTTTAAAAAAAACGTAGAATCGGACAGTTGACTACGTAATAATTTCGTCCAGGCCACTTTTGCATCTTCAAATTGACCAAAATGAGTGAAATTCGGCATCAGGGCCCAACTTGGAATTGGGCCCCAAAACCTTCGATATCATTCGGTTAATCCCAATTTTTTAAACATTTTAGCAACCCTAGATTTTTAAAATTTTTATTATTCTATTATTTTATTTAGCAGTTTGGCAGAGATATGATTTTAGATTCTCGTTCAGAATGGATACCTTTCTATTTGGCGTACACTAAAGCTACACTCCAAGGGACTTCTACCTTTTGGGATGCAGTTTTATTACATAATAATAATAATAATAATAATAATACTGATAATAAAAACTCGTAGTTTAAAGGAACTAGTCATGCAACATGGCCAAGAGAAGTTACCTAGGTAAGAATTTTCTTTGAAAGTTCGCTGATTAAAAATTTCCTCATTGAGACATCCGCTTTTTAGGCATGAAATGTGCTCACTCTCAGAGGAACTCGTGCCTTTTCAGCATTTGTTCCCCATTGAAAGGGACTTATTCCTTAACAGCTGTATTGAACTACACTTAGAGACACATATGCCTAAAAAGTAGAAAATCCAACTACACACAACGGGATGAAGCCGAGAAGGCAGAGTATGTTCTGATTAACTGAAACTTGAGGCTGCTTGGAGTGGGAACTTGGATCTCAGATGGTCCCTTCGTCACAACAGATATTCAACTAACATGTTCCCAGGAGATGAGAGTTGTAGTAGAAGAACCCTAGCGGCTATAGTGTGAATCAAACATAAAAGGCATATTTATGTCCCGGCCAAACGTTATATTTTAGGTTTATCTATTTCTTTTTCTTCAAAATTTGTTATTTTACATTTGAAGAGATGTTTAATCCGAAAACCGAATGGAATCCCTTCCGCACCTTCGCCCAAAAACTCGGGGTCTTGTTGTGCCCTAATACTTTTATTTGTTTCCGGTCAATCCCTAAGTTTCATAATATTTCAACATTTCCATACTTTATAATTCAAAAAATTGAAGTTGTAGAGATGTAGAATCTAAAAATCGAATAAAATAAAAAGACGTCCAGATTCTTAAAACCTAAAAATAACCAGAATTAATGAAATGTGGAATGTGGGCTCGAATTTTAAGTCTTGTCCTCAAAACTTTTGTCTACTTCGGTGAATCCTAATTTTTACCCCCCCCCCCACCATCAAAATCCAAAACCAGTACATTTAAAATAATAATAAATAATAAAAATCGAATGAAGGAAATTGTGTCCAGACCACTTCCATTCCATAATATTGACAAAATTAATTAACTTTCGGGTCTAGTTGTGCTTTGTATCTTTTGGTTACTTTGGGTCAATTCTAAGGGTTGAAATCATAGGGAGCAAATGGTTGGTCCTACAGAGCTCCGCGTGGTCTCATTTGATTCTAAAAATTTAATACTATTTTAAATTGATGAAGAAACAATAGATAAACCTTGAGGCCCGCTTCTTTCCAACTCCCCTACGTTCGCTGATTTTATTGTTGTCAGCAGTTCGCGCATTAGAGAGTTTTGCTGAAGGATGTACTCATGTACTCACTCGGGCGGTCCAGGGGATTCTCAGCATACGCCGGATCAGCCACATTTCAAAAGCCTCCAGCCGGTTGATGTCCTTAACTTTTAGAGTCCAAGTCTCCACTCCATACAGGAGAATAGACCATATGTAGCACTTCACTACACGCCAACGCAACGCGAAACTCAAATCCCGGCGACACAACATACTCCGCATGTTATTGAAGGCACCCCGAGCTATCTCAATCCGACTACGCAGCTCTCCCTCAAGTGACCACGTCTCCGACACCCACTGGCCCAAGTACTTGAACCGAGCAACCTGCTCTATAAGTCGTCCGTCGACTGACAGTCGAATACCACCATTTACTACTTTGGATATAACCATCGACTTCGTTTTTGCTACGTTAATAGCCAGGCCATATTTCCTGCAGGCAATAGCCACCCTGTCTAATAAAGCCTGAAGCTCAACCTCAGAGTGTGCCAGCAGTGCAGTGTCGTCGGCATATTTCAAATTGGAGACAAGCAATCCATTTATAGGGATACCGACATCACAATCATTTAAAGCCTCCTTGAACACCTGATCGGAATAAATGCTAAAAAGCAATGGCGACAAAGTACAGCCTTGCCGGACCCCCTTGGCCACTGATATCTGTTCTGAGAGCAATCTATCCACTCGGACTTGAGCTTTTGTCCCCAATACAGGTTCCTAATTAGTCTTAGAACCTTGAAATCCAGGCCCACTTCTTCCAGAATTCGAACAAGCTGAACGTGTCTCACATTATCAAATGCCTTCTCAAAATCAATGAAACAGGCGTAGACTGTCTGTTGCTGGTCCAAACATTTTTGTACTAGCACCTGCATGGCAAAAAGGGCTTCTCTCGTTCCAAAAGCACTCCGAAACCCAAACTGAGTATCTCCAAGTTCTGCCTCCACCTTCTGCCAAAGCCAATAGTGCAAGACCCTCAACAGGATCTTGAGGGCGTGGCTCAACAAGCTGATGGTCTTGTGCTCACAGCATCTTCGAGCATTACCTTTCTTGGGTAATGTGATGAATATTGAATTCAACCATTCAAGTGGCATCTGCCCACTGTCGTAAATGAGGTTGAAGAGCCTTGTAAGCTTAGCAATACTTACATCATTCATCAATTTGAACATTTCCATGCTAACCTCATCTGGACCTACAGCCTTGCCGACCTTGGCAGTGCTAATTGCTCTGCCTTTTTCCTTGGTCGATTCAAAAGGTGCATTATTGAAAATAATAAACCAAAATAGGAGAAAGAAGTTTACAAACGCCATATCTATAAATGTAGGGTGTTTCATTCCATGTACGTAATACAATACGATGATTAGGACTGTAATTTTCATAAAAAACACAATTAAGTACAGAAATAAATTAAAAAATTGCAAAAATTAAAAAAAAAATTACAAAAAATGAGGACAAACAAGGATCTCTACAACTTATTGTACGAAAGTGAATAACTTTTTTCTTACTCCGAGTTATTTGTTTTGAAATTTTTTTCGTATATCTGACCTTAAGCCATGAAAATGACCGTAACTCCCTTAATTTGCACGCAAGTTCAAATCTGATTAATCTGTTGGAATGTACGTCGAATTTCCCATTTGAAATTTGATGGGTGAAAAATCAACTCAAAGTAAATTTTTTCAAATTGGCTAAATCTCATGTTTTTTCTCTGGTTGTTAACGTTTTAGCTCACCTTCGGTATTTTTGAATTGAAATAACATTAAAATATTGCTTGAAAACTGAAAGGTGTCAAACCTCAGGTGTCAAAGACCCCCTCATAACTCTACGCTATTGTTTATCCGAGCTCGATTTCAAAGGTTTAGGTGATAACTGCAAATAACAATCCACAAGGAAACAGTGAAACCAAGTCAACAAACATCATGTGAAGTTGTGTGTGCAAACTAGCTTCTCGCTTAGAGTTTGCCTTTTCGACGCGTCAGTTCGACTGAATTATTGTGGTTGAAACGTTAATTCTCGGCTGAGAAGGACCTAACAAGCCGTTCTCGGCCCTTCCTCTTTGTCACCGGATCATCCAACGCCAGTCTCTCCTAATTTCATCTAGTTCTCGCTCGATCTCGATTTTCGCATTTCAAGTTGATTCCTCTCGAGTTGTTTATTCCTCCCCGATTGCTAATTTTCTCGCTTCCAACTTCCAGAGTTCGGTTCGTTCCAACGTCGTCGCCAATTTGAGTGGCTCCAAACTTCCGAAGCCGGAGGGCTTTTGCGTTTCTCACGAAATTTGGTTACCTTCGCTCGATTCGTTTGATGAAATGAACGTTACATTTTGAGAGAATTATATAAATAATAAATTAGTAACAAGCTTATTATTAACCAATATTTACAAGGTGGTACCTACTTAATTAAGGGTAGCTTGGTTAGCTTTGAATTCCTTCAGCAAATCAGCAAAATGTGAGTGTTCCAAAATCAGATTTTTCGATTTCTTACCATAATAACCATAGTATTACTATATAGTATTACTAATATTACCATAGTATTACTAATACTATAGTATTACCATAGTAAAAAAAGCTGTAGGATCAAGAAAATGTGGATGATTAAAAATCAAAATTACCACATTTTTTAAACAAATATGGTTCCGTATCAGTCTGATAGTCGCCCTAAGTCAATTTTTCCTCAAGGGCGTAACTATATGAAATCATGGCCCAATGTTGGTGAAATTCACGGGGTTAGCCTCGAGACGGTTCCCTATGAATTTCGCTTACCTACCTCGAAAGCAGATTGAGTGGACGCTAATATGTTTTAGTTGAATACTTCACGATTAATTTTGCTGAAGTTTGAGGCCAAACTGAAACCATCAATACGAAGGGATTCATCAGTGGTAATGATAATTGATAGTTAGTTTCACATTAAATAGTTTTATTAATCAATTAGTTTCTATGTAAAGAAGCTGACGTTTTTTGCAACTGTTAGATCGACCGTAGTTCTGTCCACTTGTAGTGAATTCCCTGTGCAGCACAAAAGTTTTACGAGGTGAAAGTTCAATTTAGATAAATTCTCCTGGATTTTACGGATTAGCCCAGCAGGTCCTCCATAAATTTCACCGTCGTCTGATTGAGAATTGCGTCTGCGTGATTTTGTTTGAAAATCAACACCATCTAATGAAAAATGTCTTCAAATTTAGAGGGTCTGATAACTTATTGATTTGTTATTTTTTTAGAGGAGTTTATTTTAATTTTTGAAATCTGAGATTTCGGCTCCTGTTAATTGGAGAAGCTTTTTACGAGATCCAGGTGAATTTTTAGTTTACAATTTTCAATAATGGACCTTTGGAATTGAGCAAGAAAAAGGTATTTTAACTCCCCTTGGAATCTGATGGAATGTATGTGGTATTTTCAAAATTTGAAGGTACGTGGAATCCAAAAATTGAATAAAATTTTTTCCATCCGTCCAATTTTGATGAAATTTGGGATACCGGCTCTATTCGGGGTCTAATTGTGACTCGAAGATTTTGGTTGTCAGTCACTTCTAAGGGGTAAAAAATGGGGAAAAACGTGGGTCAAATGGCCTACCTCGAACACTTTCGATAAATAAAAGTGTTATTTTTTCATTAATTTGAAATTTCCAAAACCTTTTAGAGTCGAATGACATCATTCAGAGCTCTTTGGCACCAGTATTTCACTAATGAAGATAAATAATTATCTGAATAATGAATGTTTCATGACGTTTTTTCGTCAATTTATGATAGTGTTAAATTTTTAGAAACGAATTGAATTACCGGAATTCGCCCTATCTTGGAGGACTTTTAGAAGTTGGTTCCTGATAGATTTCCGATGAAGATCATTGCTGTCCAATAGCAGGGGAACTCTGAGAGAAAATAGCAAAACATTTTGGATAATCCATATAAATCGGGAAGAAAACTTCATTGTGTTGTTGTTTTCTAAAATCAGGAAATTAGCAAGTTGATCGTGGAGTTGTTGTTCCATTATGAATGTTACCGAATATATTGGACTTTCCAACCTTCAGGAGTGAAATGGCAGAAATTGTTCTGCTAACTTTGCTAAGCCCAGCAGTACCAAGATTAGAACTGATAATTCCACCCCTCTCAGTAAATAATTTCACGAACAGTTGCAGTTCCAGCTTTATCGATCTACATTTTTTTCACCCTCCACTCTTTTGCTCACTCATTCACTCCCTTTTTTCCCACTTATCTCATATTTTTTGGCTCTCATTCCTCTTCTCGGTTGACGGCGAGAAACAAAAAAAGTCATTCTAAAAGCTGATTTACGTTTGCGTTATCCAAACAAATGCTGCATACCCGCAGTTCCCGAATTTACCTCTATACCTCCGCCTCCCTTCTCTAAAGTACACCTGACCTCTGGCATCCAGTCGAGTTTTTTCCCTTCTCATGAACTCGAGTTGGAACAGGCCAGTAATGTTGGGGGGAGGGCAAATAAATCGTTGCCTGTTCCAACCATCCCTTCATGACAGTGTTCTAGTGCTCCAGTTTATCTCTATTCAAAAAGCGATCAAGCTTTCGTCTCTGCAGTTACCATCTTGTGTGTTTGCAGTTACAGTGGTGATCAGCAAATCAGATGCAAAATCTCACGTAATATCGAAAATACTACCTGAAAAGCCTGCTAAAAGCAGGCAATAACAAATCGTAGATATGGGAATAGAAAACCGTAATACCGTGACTTAAAATGTCAACAACAATTAGAAAAAAATGTTGATGTCTCCCGGATGAACTCAGGTTTCCCAGACGATCGGATACGTACACGTACGGTTCGGATTTCATTTAATCGAACATAATGGCACCTGAGAGCTCAAAGGGCCAATCTGCATCTTTTAGGTTGCAATAAGATTTGAACGTTCATGAAATTGTACCCTACGATGTTGGTGTAAGAAAACCTGCTAAGACTCCTGTTGTGTGCCAATTGTGTCGGTCAAAAGGACAATAAGGATATTATGTTGGCTGCAATCGCACGTTTCAAGGTAATCGTCCAAACGTCACAAAAGTGAGCTCGAACTCTCTGTCAGCTCACGACGACAATAGTGTGATTGACGAAAAGAGTCGCCAAAGAGTCTCTGTTTTCCATTTCGGATCGGATTCAAGAGTCTCTCAAAAGAAGCAAAAAACGTCTGCCAAGTGGGTGTGGCACATAGCTTCCTCGTATCCATAACCCGATTGTATAGATGATCCGATGCGTAGTAGTTAATCTCAAAACATCAATCTAAGTACCTTCTTCTACCCTCACAGAGGACTGAACAATCCTGAGAAATTTCGTCGAAACCGGATTGAAAATGTAGAAGTTAAGGCGGTTACAAGGAATTCACGTTTGCGCATGCGCAGCAACTACTATTAGTCCGGGGGACCATCTACCTTGGTAGACTCGAAATCAAAATACTCAACGGCAACGCACCAGACTCACCAATTTTGCGTCGTTGGACGGGACCAGCTAAGACTCAGCCCCGACTCACCTGGGATTATTTGATTCCGATGCAAGAGAACCTCAGAGAGTACTAAGCTTAAAGTCTATTCCCTTCCTTAGGGCATACTAATCAAACGTACCAAATTTGGTAAATATTGGTTGAACTTTTTGGCTGAAGGCGGTTCTGGACAAAGAGATTAATATACTTTAATATATACCTTAATGTACTATATAAAATATACTACAATTCGAATCATAAACTATGCTCTTCCTTGATCAGCAGGGTAGGCTAAATTTGTTTCTGGTGGCCCCACGAAGCTAATATTTCATAGAAAGACTCTCCGAAAAAGCAGAGTTCGATAGAAAAACTTATAATAAAACTAATAAAATGTCAATGTCTTGCAGACTCATATGCAATACAATCCAGCTTTTCCTTTCAATAATTTAATATATCCAAAATGTTCGTGTTTTTTCTTAATGTTAAAGTTGACATCATCTCATACTGTTGGGTTCATCGAAACTAACGTACATCTGATGATGTATGTTAGTAGGCACTCTCTGTGCCCCTTGAGCTATGAGGTAATTCACATACCTTCTTCTCCAGTCATTGAACTGTGCGAACGAGTAGGACTCTTCGAGCTTCCCAGGCTTCAGGATCCTTGACATCTTTATGCTCCTCCGTTCGTCACCGCAACAGAATGTCGGTTCTTCGAATTTCGTGGAAGTTGGAAATTCTTCTGATATTTGACTACTGTGATTCCGTGGAATAACAGGATTCGATGGAATAGTATGACGACTGGCTGTAACAACTACTTGGGTTATCAATCTGACTTCTAAATGCACCTTTTGCCGCCTCCACGGAAGCCAATCGCTCTTCCACCTTCTCCTCTGCCTTCGTTCTCCTCGGCATAAAGTAGGTATTGTTTTTCCATCAATTTAAGATAGTGTAGAATTTTTTGAGACATCGCGGAGCCCTGTTGGATAAACCGTTCGTTCCCTACGAGGGTTGGACTTACGATAAGTTAGAAACACGAGTGTGAATCGCAAAAGAGCCCGAATCTCCATTCAAATGTGAGCTGACCGTAATACGGTCGATGTATTTCCTCGTTTTGGTTGGGGGTAACAATGGCAAAGCAGACGAGTGATCTATATAGAAAAATGATAAACCATTGTTTAATAGTTTGTTGCATTTAAATCAGGAGGCGTTTTTGCTCAGAAGGCAGTGGTTTTGAAGGAACCAGCACTCATTTAACAAATAAAAATTAATATAAACTCTTATTAAAATAACTTGCTATTTTTAACAAACAGAGAATTAACGACAGAATTAAATTTGAAACTATAAATTTCAGGGGCGGGAATTTTTAACTTCGATTCCAAACATCCAGTCTAGATCATTTGATGTGATCATCATGAATGAGATGTGCACTGAAGAACGATTGGAGCTATCCCGGGTTTTACTTTCCATACCTTGCAAATCCTTTATAAGGTTCATGGTCCTCAGTGGAAGACGTGGAGTGCAGATGGAGGACAAGAAATGGAGGACAAAAGATGGAGGAGTAGATAAGTGAGATATGGCACAGAGAGAGGGATAGCAATAATGGAAGGAGGGGTGCACACGATAACCGAGACTAATCAATTGCTAAAGTCCCCTTCTCTTGAGGCGGGTCACGTTCCCGACCACAGCGCCCTCTGCTCCCTCCTTCCTTTTATTCATCTCCTTGTTCATCATTCCGATTCATACCTTTTCTGTAGGCCGAGTTTTCGCCTTCCTCTCCCTTTTCTCCCAAGGTCCATTCCAGCTCGTCAGTCAGTCTCTTCGTATTTCTGATCTACTGGGAATTTCTGGATGGACGTTACTCCCTTGGGTAGGTCTGCAGCTACCAATTACCTAACCAACCCTTACATCACATGTTGTCCACCATTTAGCAATAATTTTCACTCCTTGAACTTCCACTTGATTTTGTCTGTTGGAAGTTATGGATTTAAAATAAAAACGCGTAATTAAGTGGATATCTACGTCCATTTTACGGGGAAAAGTAATCATCGGAAGAAGTAATGGTCACTAAAATAGATATCAACAAATGAATCTAGTGTATTGATTTTTTCATGAAGAGAATTTAGTTGCCTTTCAGTCCTGTCCATAGAATTATTATATCATCAACGTACCTATAAAAAAGCCTAAACCTACCTAAAAAAAAGAGCATGAGCAGGATTTCAGGGATAACAAAGGTGATTTTGCTTTTGCGAATCACCTAAGAGAACCCAATCATAAATTTAGTTTTGATCTAACAAACGGACGGTACATAGAATTTCCTCACTTCTGCCCGAAGGGAGGTATGTGGGATGTGCTTGAAAAGTTCGAGATTCTTAAGAGTGATAGGTCTGGTAAATGTCTGAATGAGGTGGTCCCTCAACATGTTTCACCGTTAATTGGTTTATTCCTGCAATAGCTTGGAGCTCCTTTTCACTTTGTCATTCACTTTGTCCCTTTCCTCCCAGGTCCCTTCACTTCTCTGAACTAATAGGATTCTCCTTTCACTTATCTGCTTCAATCTGATTGGGTGTGTCTTTCACTTTCTCGACCAATGGGATTCAAGTTCCCTTTCACTTGTTACTATATAAGCTATGCTCTCTGTGATGTACCTTCAGTTATTGTTTGTTACTGATGGTGACCTAATTGTCGAAATCCATTCCATTTATAATTCATTATTTTCGTGGAAATAGACAACGTTCTATTCAACTCCGTTTTTATTTTAAAAAAAGTAGTGATCAGCTTGGAGAGCACAAAACTGAGCTCTTTAAAGTTTCTGAAGCTGCTGGAGTATCTACAAAGGCTTTTGGTTGGCAAGTGCCCCTTATAACTAGTTATTTTCGGCAGCGGAAAATCCTGATAACATGATGATGTCTCGTACGTAAACCACCGGAGTGTGATGCTCCGTTCTGCAGACACTCGTCGCTCGGTATTGCATAAATCATACTGCAGTAGACGGGGAGTCCCCAGCTGAAACTTTTAGTAAACAATTACTTTCCTCGCCGAGTTATGAACAGCTGTGGAGAATTTTGATGAGATCACCTTTTTGCGGGGATGCTTCATTCTTCGTAGGTCTTAGCTGAACACAGAGGCTTCTTAAATTGGGCTGTGTTTCATATATTACTACAGTGGACTTGAACAAAAGTATCCGGTATTCACTGAACTGAATAGAAGATAGCGATTTGAAACAAGCTATGAGAAGTCAAGTACCGGCTAATCTTTCATTGAAGAAAGAATTTCGATCGAGGGTTTACTCATTTGGTCGTTTAGAAGGAAATATCTCCTTCACAAAAAAATAAAATAAATTAACATTTGAAGGTGTAAATAGGTTTATCTTCCTGTCAGGGCACCGTTGTATGAAGATCGGAAGGAGCTGGTCGTAGTAAGTCGAGCATCGTGTCAGAAGTTGAAGGATGACTGTGTTCCCTTCCATTGGAGTTTTCATAATGACGAGGAAGAAGACTAGAGAGAGTGTTGTTTGTTCGTTGGCTCGTCTTGTTCTGAGATCTGATCTTTGGAGGCGATAAATAAAGAAGAAAACAAGTGCGCTCCTTAAGGGAACTTCAGGGGCCCAACACACAACATCCCTTAAAACGTTAAAATCAGTATAAAACATGATTTCAGTAAATTAAAAAAATAAATAAATAAAATAAAAATAAGATAAAATGAAGCTGTTCCGACTCCAGGGGAGTTTTACTCAGGGCAAATTGCTTTCCTCCGCTCTATTTAGACTATTTTGTTACCACATGAGTTAACTTGCTTGATATATTGTAGCAAATTGGCTGGGACAGTTAATGGTGTCTCTATTATTGTCTGACGTAGAGAGGAACTGAGGAATGTACGATAATAAAATTGTAAGATTGATCGGAAAAGATCTTTAGGGACGTCTCATTTCTATCTTACGGCTTGATGCATGATATGTGAATTTAACTATATTCACGAACAACAGTTCCTAAATTGGATAAAGATCAACATATGGGCGTTTGCTTTTCCTTCTGACAATCTGTGAAGATAATTTTTACTGGAAATGCAACAATTAGTTTTCAAGTTTAGAGTACGCAATTGACTGAGGAAAACGAGAAAGAATAACGCAGACTTTAAGGATATTAGAATTTGCTGATAGGCAGCCCAAGTAGAGCTCAAGTCGGACTGTAAGGGTTGTGTGCTCCTAGGGCCAGGATCTGTCCTTATAAAGGAAGGACGCTTAGTTGTAAGAAGTGTCCTCACTCGGAAGATGTCTTTCCTCGGTCCTGCTTTTGGTCGTTCTGGGGAGATGATGCTTGGTCTGCCTATCTCCTGCATTTATTAGGGTAACTAATTAACAGAAAGACAAGAATGGTTCGCCATAGAAACTACTGTAATAGACTCGTAATTATGGTTTATTATTTTCAATAATAAACCTTTGGAATCGTCCAAGAAAAAAAAATTTTTTAACACCCCCTCAAAATTTGATAGTTTACGTTTCAAGGTACGTAGAATCCAAAAATCGAATATGAATTTCGAAGTTTTGAAAACGCCATAGCTCAAAAAATTTTGGTATGAAGGTATTGCTTTTCCTTCAATTTAAGATTTTATGGAATTTTTAGAATTTTTTGAGACCAAGCGGAGCTCTGTAGGACAAACCGTTCGCTCCCTACGAAAATTTAAAGGTTATACGTACGATAAATCAGAAACAAGAGTGTGAATCGCAAAAGAGGCCTAATCTCCGTTCAAATTTTAGCTGACTGAAATGCGATCGATGTTTTTCTTCATGTTGGTTGGTCAGTGGCTTTGCGGACGAGTGATCTATGTAGAAAAATAATAAATAATAAACCATTGTGTAATAATTTGCAGCGTTTTTAATATGGATTTTTATGAAATTATATGTATTATATGTACCTATACATGCATATTATATGTATATATATATATATACATTATATATATGTATCATATATATGTATATTATATTATATGTATTATATATGTATTATGTACACGATAAAGCAGTACCTACAGCTTTCTTGGTTGTCGAGATTTGGTCAAAAGAAAGTATGTTGATATTATATATATAATAATATTATATACATATATATAATATACGTTATAATATATAATAATATTATATATATAATATACTCTATGAGTTGGGGCGACAAGATTGGGAATTTTTTAATTAAAAAAAACTTTAACCTTGGGGTAGATTGTATAATTTTAACGATTTGTGCTATGTGCCACACCCACCCAGGCTGAATCTTTTCTCATTTAGCTAGCCTCAAAGATTTCTTTGAAAATATTTTCATTAACTGATGCTGTATGAATGGACTTTCAATAGTTATCTTTATGTTTGCGCTAGCGCGGTAGCTACCATGCAGCCAACCATCCTCAAAATTGGAGTGAAATCGCTATTTCAATTTCTCAACAGCAATACTTTCGAATTTAAATAAACATTTCTGAAAAAGCACGACTTTTCCCTATTTGCGGACGTGTTGCTCGATGAACCTTCAACTCCAGGTTGGTACAATTCGACGAATACACGTCCAGCCAGCCGACCTTCCACTCAGAAGAGAATGGAGGATTGGATCGGCCGCCATAACTCGTGATTTCCCAGACAACCACCGTCCCATTTCCTGTTTGCCCGATCGTGTTTCTCATCTTCCCCTGAATTTTCTCTGCCCGAGAGGATCCCCCAACGCCTCATATCCGCACCCGATGCGACGGTCGGTATATTCTCGTTACCGCAATATTCAATGTGGAACTCGATCGAAAGGCTTTTGTCTCTCCGCTCCCCGATTTTTCAACCATCCGTTCAACTTCCGACGGTGAAATTTTCAATACTGAATCGTAAATTATGTTAAAAAAAACCTGTTGCACTGAACCCTACTTCCCTTACCTGCATACATAAAGTCGAGCGTGGTTATATTGAAGAGTAGATTTCTTAGGTTCATAGGTTGGTACATTCTGCTTCGAAGAATTAGCATAACAATAAGAAGATCTTTGATCAGGAATACAGTTTTCATCTGCCAATAAGGCATGTTCCGCTGATCTCTCCTGAACTAGATATTGGCACTGCGAGGTGATGTCGGGGTATTCAAAATATTAATTGGAGTATCTATTTCTCAGTCATCTTTACAATCGAGCAAGAGGAAAATTATAACCCTAATAAACAAATAAATAACAAACAAAATAAACAGATATTTTTTTCCATCCGTCCTCTGTACGCAGTACTTTACCCAATTCCCATGGACCGATTTGATGAAATTTTTTATGTAGTCTACTAGTGCCTAGAAGCTTTTGGTACGTGTCAGTCAAGCCTAAGAGGCAAAGAATGGGGAAAACTTTTTCAAAACGCCGTTTCTTGAAGTCTTTTGAAATGTAGGTATTTTTTTTCATTAATTTGAAATTTCTTACAGTTTTAAAAATTTTTTGTCACCATCCAGAGCTTTGTGGGCCAAATTCTCGCTCAATTAGGATAATTAATGACCTAATTAATGAACATTCCATGACGTTTTTTCATCAATTTACGATTGTGCTAAACTTAAAGAAACGAACGATACCATCCAGACGATCAACAATAAGTAGTAGAAGGATTAAAGTTACACAAAAATAATAAACCGTAAAAATAAACCGTTGTAAGCTATTTGAAAGAGGGAATTTTGACAGGTTTGCTGTCAGATCGCTCAAGAAAAATTTTCTAATCCCAAGGGTCTGTTGTGGGGCATTTACGAGCTTTCAAAACATTTTCAAAATGATCTGCAACAGGAAAATTTTCCTAAAA
Organism: Apolygus lucorum; assembly: GCA_009739505.2. NCBI lineage: Eukaryota > Metazoa > Arthropoda > Insecta > Hemiptera > Miridae > Apolygus > Apolygus lucorum. Next base: position 3,224,253 of record CM019169.2, read on the forward strand.
GAACAAGGGTTACGGAAAACCTTCAGAATTATGTCATTTAACCCTGTACTTGGCAACGTCTAATTTACTATGCGCTTCAGAATTGAGGTGACCTCGAAGATGAGCTCTGAAGCTTAAAGCGACACCAGAGCGGCTCTCCGACACTCCCGATCAGTCACCACCTGCTTCGCCTCCAGAGCAATTAGCTCTCCTGTTTTGGTTGTGTAAATATGGCCGCCTCCAGTGTTTGATTCTCTTTGAGTTTTTCAAAAATCGTCTAACGGTTATGAGAAGCTATATGTCACACTCGTTTGGTTTGCAGCTCCTTGCGTTTTGATGGTGTAGACATTTGATGCTTGGGTGTTTTAGAAACTCACATCCATTATGGAGTGTTCATCGTATACAATTGTGACAAGTTCTCTTCCTACTCCACCTGCTTACACCAGGGAAGTCGTTCACCCGTTTCGGACCGCCTCTTATTGCATTAAGACCGAAACAGATGGGGCTTGAATGGCAGGACGAGGGTCCAAAGAGTTGGCCACAGAAGGAGGGAGAAAAGAAGCACAAAAGGGGAAGTTCAGGAGCTCCCCAAAGGGAACCGAATTAGGGAAACGTTTTCGAGCTGGCAGACGGCTGAAGATTGAATTAGGTCTGTGAAGAGGGGCGGGGGCGGTCTGTTCTGAAGGTTGTTGGACCATTGGAAAGCTGCTCAAAAAGCGGAAAAGGGACCTTTTCCGGCCACCAAGTCAGAATTGACCTTTTGGAAGTATTTTGGGTCTGGTTTCGGTTCAAACCTTCTGAATGACCTGTTTCATCGATCCAAGAGAAGTGCGAAACCCCGATAAATAGTGAGGCAAAATCTCAAAATTGTACTAGTTTTAGTATGTTCGAAATCATAAATAAATCGGTTATTGTAAAACAGAAAATTGCGATGTCCCTCAGCCCCTAAGGAAACTGGAGCGAAACTCGAAAATGGTCCTTCAACCATTTGTGGTTTTTGTTCGTTCATTTTCCATCTGAAACCTAGGTGAAACTACGAGGTCTCATGGCTGGAATAAATTATGGATCCAGTCGTTGATTTGCTGACGCAACGCGACCCTTCGGAACGGAAAAAGGATGAAAATTTCGCCGAGGAAGCGTGAAATGGGAGATGGCAGGTGGTCACAAGGAGGTCATATGCTCCCGGGGAGACGCTCCTGATTTAATTGCATAAGCGAACTGATTATATGGAAGGCGAGTGTGTGTCGGACATGGGAACAGCATCTGCCTGCGGAGACGACCATCCTATTTGTCCCCTTCCTTCCCAAGACGGTCATTTAACGCCGTCATTTTCATAACTTAAGTCGTCTTCCCGTTCGTGAAGACGTCGAAGGGGTTTTCTTTGAAGAGAGAGAGAGAAAAAAAAAAAAAACGCGGTGTCCAAGGAACCGTACCGAGACCTCAGGTTGTCAATACTATTTTCCGTTGCACCTCCTTCATTACCAAACAATGGTAACTTAGATAATTTGGGGCCTTTTTTCTACCTTTCTAATTGTCCTCTAGGCTCAGTCGACCCAACGTGAACTTCCGGCGTGAGACCGGCGCAAGTGTTAAATAATTAATATTATTCACTCCTTCGATTGATCAATTAACTCCTCGTAATTTTCTATCCATTGTTCCGAAGTCGGTTATACGTTCGTCCTCACGAGATGTTAATACGTGATTGTTCAGTCGGTTCGGCTAGTTGATAGAAATGAGGATATTTACCACTTTTCTAAGCGTTTGAAGGAGATTTACCACCTCAAAGTATTCTGGGCATTTTTGAGATTTTTTATTCAAAATGCCAAAAAGAAATTCTTAGTTTGTAAGATGACTAAAGAATCGGACACTTGAGTGGATAAAAATATTCAAAAAATATTCGTAATAAGACCTCCACTTTGATAAGTTGTTGTTAGATTCTAATCATCTTCGAGTTATCTAAGAATGTTGAGCTAGATATTTCAATAGATCTAAAAGGAATATTTTATGGTAGGTTTAGGTATTTGGAGTGAACGTAGAATTTTATGAATAAAATTCCTCTCAATACACAGAATTTTTCTATAGATCACTCGTCTGCAAAGCCACCAACCATCCAACATGAAGAAAAACATCGATCGCATTTCGGTCAGCTATAATTTGAACGGAGATTAGGCCTCTTTTGCGATTCACACTCGTGTTTCTGATTTATCGTACGTCCAAATCTTAAATTCTAGTAGAGAGCGAACGGCCGGGTGGTCTCAAAAAATTTTTTAAATACAATAGAATCTCAAATTGAAGGAAAAACAATGCCTTTATATCGACATTTTTTGAGTTAGGGCGTTTTCAAAATTTCAAAATTCATTTTGAAACCCTTTGACGTAACCTACATCAACCAAAATCTTAGGGGCACAACTAGACCCCAAATGGAGCCTCGCTAATTTGGAAATACACACCTCAATCGGATACCTCATTATTATTATATTCTTGATTCATGAAAATTGATGTAAACGAAGTAATTTACTTCGAAGTTGGACGACACAAAATTTAAAGAAATTACATCTCCTACCATCTTTGGGGACATTTTTGATCTTGAACGTGAAAAACGTGGGGAGATTCCGAGTTAATCATAATCCAAAATTCACATACATGTAGTTTCGATATTTTTTTGTAACTCTACAACGTAATTCGGTATTTCAATTCTGAGGAAAATTCATCTCATGTTTTTCCTGTTTTCTGGTTTCTACGGAAAACAGGACCTCATGTTGTAGCAGTTTTGTTGTCATCTTGGCCCAGATTTCTGTGGTCTTCAAAAGCTATTTTATGCCTATTTTCAAACCCTGAACTCTGATTCTGATCAAGTTTGATCAGCTTACATTTAATTACATGTATACAAGTTTTACATTTATTATATTTGAGTGCTTACAGGCCAGCTTTTAAAAAATAGTGTAAAAATAAAACAGTTAGGTTAGTATCACAATTGCATTAAAAAACGCAGCAAATTATTCACAGATATTTATTATTTTAATGTATAGATGATCCGACTCCATAGAACGCGGGTTTTCCTTTAATACAAATAAAGCCCCCTATACCAAATTTCATCAAAATCGGTCCATGGTACGGCGGGCGGACGAAAATTTTTGTATTAGATTTTTGAATTCTACGTAACTTGAAACGTAAGCCATCAAATTTTGAAGAGGGTTGAACAATTTTTCTCGCCCTATTCCAAACGTTTATTATTGAAAACAATAAACCAAAAGTAATACGATTTAGTAAGTACCACAAAAAGTAAGTAGGTACAACTTTTTCGAAAAAAAATCATACCTACTATAGTGGTTTGGGTGCTTTGTTTGAACTATTAGTGTTGATAATCGAGGACATTTTTAGGACGTCCCACAGTAAGACTTGGGCGTCCTTATGCGATCGATCTGGGGTGAAGTTGGACAACACTCGACAGAAAAAAAAATAACCACACAGTAATCCGTTTTAGACCATTCTGAATCCAAATCCGCGAAAAAACCATAGGTGTATGTCTGTCTGTGTGTGTGTGTGTGTGTGTGTATGTGTGTGTGTATGTGTGTATGTGTGTGTGTAACAAAATCTTGTGTACTCTGCCCAGGCCTTAGTACTCAACCGATTTTCCTGGTTATTTTTTTGTTCGACGCGGAAAACTATCTAGTTGTGCACTACGTCGCCAGAATTTCGAAATTTGCCTTTTAAGGAGGGGAAAGGGGGGGGGTTAATGCTCAAAAAACGTGGGTTTTTGGGCATAATCTTGTGTACTCTGCCCAGGCCTTAGTTCTCAACCGATTTTCGTGGTTCTTTTTTTCTTCGACGCGGAAAGCTATCTAGTTGTGCACTACATCGCTGGAATTTGGAATTTTGCTTTTTAAGGGGGGGGGGGGGGAAGGGGGGGTTAATGCTTAAAAAAACGTGCGTTTGCGGGCATAGTCTTATAAATTCTGCCCAGGCCTCAATTTCCAACCGATTTGTGTGTTTCTTTTTTTGTTTGACTAAAATAACTTCCCCGTTGTACATGATTTCAGCAGAGTACCAAAATTCGCAAGAGGAGGAGGTGAGCGGGGGGATAATATTCACAAAATATCCGATTTTTCAATATTTCGGTTCCTTTACTGCTTACTAATTGTACCCAAGCTTTGAAATTGAGAAAAAATTCTCATTATACCTCTGGATTTTCATGAATTATTCTCTGTACCACCATGGAACTAATAGTGGTGCCACCATGGTGCCAGGATACCATAAACCTCATATTTCGTGGTTTTTTTTGTGTGTTTCACCTTGAATACGGATGTGAACTTTGACGGACTGCCTACCAAAACTAACAGATGAAAGTTCAATGTTACGACGTATTTCCGCTTTGGTGCCAGACTGGGTATCGTAGATCATGTTGGGTATCGTAGATCATGGATTTTAAAATGCTCTTCAGATTCGAGGCTCCCATGCCGCTAGAAATGTTAAAGTGGATAATGGTGTGGGGGGGGGTCAGTATTTCTTGCCTAAAGTAATAAATAAATTACATCGAGTGAAACAGTTTTATCACTTAACAACTGGTTAAACTGATCTAATGCTTATCCAATGGGACGTCCCCTGGAATGCATGCATTACTAAACAATATGTTTCTCTCTCTTTTGATCCAAATTTCTCAAAAATATTGGTCTAGAATGCAGCTTGGCCTCATCAAGACACATACTCTAATGCCTAGGCGTTGCTTTCATCGCTTACCACCTCTGACGGAGAAGACCTAGTGAATAGGTAGGTCAACACGCCTAGAGGTAGGACTGAGTATCCAGTGACCCACTTCTACGAGTTCTTGAGTCAACCGCAGAAACCCAAGTGGGGAACAATACAACCGATGATCAAACGGGACAATCGATGTTGGAGTTGAAGCGGCCGATGATTCCGATTGTTAATCGGCCAATTTGGAGACCCGCCATGTTCGAGCGGGATCGGTGAACAAACCGGTCGTTCGAGCTAACAAGCGAGGATTGTCGGTCACCTTCAATTGAATAACCGCCACAGACACCAACGAGGGGCGGGACCGCCAACTGCCACTACCGGCCAGAATTCACTCCTAAAATCCTCTGCGCTGGTTAGTGTCGAGCAATTGCTTAGGATTGGTCATTTCTAAAAACCCATAATGAAACACTTCTTTATACTTTCTGCTTCCTCACTGGGAATTTTGCTATCCTCAACTCATCTAGAAGGTGAAATGGAACATACTGGAGATCACCGAAGTTAAGGCCAGTCAGCCCGGGAGATTGTCTAGATTGTTGACCAGGCAGGTCTTTATAATTTTCCGAGTTGCCATCCGTGAACCGCCACTTAAGCGGGTGAGGCAATGGGATGCCATGAGCGAAATTATCTGAACCAATTCCGATCTTTCCTTTGGAAGACAACTGTTGACATCCGCGACGCTAGGAATAGGAGTTGGACCGAAATTCAACCTGAAATGGTTGTTTATTTTACCTACTCTTCTTTTACGCGATGATTTGATCATTGTCGTCTAAGTAAAGATTCTCTCTCGCTGTGATACACCTTTATGTTTTGTCCAATCATCAAAAAATTTATTTACTGAACTTCAGGAATTGAAGAAGAAGTTTCCTTAGGTTTTTTTCATCCACTGACCTAAGGTCCCTCCGTTCGGTCTTCCCTCGTAACTTCTTCGATGTTTTGGCTTTTTCAGTCTATGGGAAGCGTCAGGGTGAAAGCTGGTGTTTAATTTAATCGGTACCGTAAAATTTAATCTTTTATAATTACAGTGGCACCTCCACCACACCTTTTAAATCGGCTCTTGGCATGCTCACTGACTAAACCGACCTTGGAGCCCTGAAGAAGGTAATAATTTAACCAAAAGCTCGGCGAAGAAGGATTTTATGATTCAGTGGACCCCATTCCCAATCCGTTTGACGTTGTGTAATTTGTTGGGTCGATCTACATAGTTGATAATATAAATATATTTTTTACTCAACTTTAAACCTAACTTTCTCAAAATTTAAAATTTTGCTCCCGAGTCTACCAAGGATAGCGAAAGCATTGATTTCACTTGTCAAGGTTGAAAAAAACTCGGCACTTCGGCCAGGGGACAAGTCCCCTGGATTCCCGGATGGTTACTGTTTAGAGCCTTCGGCTAAAATTCAAGAAACATGGAACATGCTTTACCCGTATTTTGTTTGTTTACTATTTCCTTTTACTACGAATTTGTTGTCTGTTGTTTTAATTTACCTCTTTATGGGTCTGCTTTTCGAATTACTTATTAGGTGATGCCTAAAATATGTTCCATGCTAAAAGTTCTCCAAAATCAAAATGTCTACTCGCGTTTTACGTTTAGGCCTTCCTGAACAATTTTGGTTCCGAGTCGGTCTGTCTTTCAGTGTGTGTGTCAGTGTGTGTATGTGTCTGTCATGTAATTATTGTAACAGACGAACTAGAGATGGGCGAAACGGTTACATTTACGAATTAGGTTTCACCGTTACCGCTCTGGGTGGATAATAGGTTCCAATAACCTGTTATTTATTAATAGGTTATCTCAGAGACCTTCTCACCGGCTCATTCCGACATTCCATTCCAAGGTATCGTTTCTTTATATCTACTTTTCGTTCCCAACCTAGGTTCGTTAGTTTAATGTTATTCCTTTCTGAAGAATCATTTCGTTGATTTATAGTTTCGTTTCCTACCCAAGTTGGTTCTTCTTTCATGCTATTTCTGACATCATTACGTAATAGCGTATTTTCACTCTATTTTCGAAAAGAAACAAGCTATTGTTGACGAATACGCATTCTAGTTGGCCTTAATTGTAACGTTATCTAATAACCGGGTTATTTTGGTAAAAGGTTCCAAGCGGAATTACCGAAACCCAGTAGTAGGTTATTTTTAACTGTTAAATCCCTCTCGTTAAATCCCCATCTCCAGGGCAAACTCTTAACGAACTTATTGTCAGGGAACATTTTTCAGGGATTTGGTCGTTGATAGTTCCCTAGGAAAAACATCGCCCCCTGACCGATAGTAGCCACTGCGCGAGCGCAAATGTCCTTACAATAAAAAAATAAATAAATAAATAAATAAGTAATTCCTTATAATAATAAATAAATAAATAAATAATAAAAGTAATTCCTTACACAACCTTTCACATTACAGCCATAACTTCTACATTTTTCCCTCGATTTTGATGTACCTAATGTTCAGGGATTGTGTGGGTTGGCTGGTAGATGGTCCCCTATGAGGGTACTGGAAGGTACTTAGAGATTAATGTTTTGAGATTAGCTACTATGCATCGAATCATCCTTACAATCGGGTTATGAATACGATGAAGCTATGTGCCACACCATCTTGGCGGAAGTTTTTTCGTGAATTCGACGAACGACTGTAACTACCCTAACTGAAAAAGTAGGTTTAAATCCTGTGTATTAGGAAGCTCGGGATTGGGTGGACGTGACGAGCCAAAATATGCAACTATTACAATTTTTGCGAAGCGATAAGCAAGGTAACATAAGGGTCATGACATAACTGTGGTACTGCCAAAGTTCCACATTGTTGGGTACATCGGTGGGATTGCTGCTGATTTTGAAGTACTTCATTGCATCCCTTCTATCCACCCTCACTTTCATCAACTCAAATAATCCCCTTGTGGTAGACCTAGACTACTTCATATTATATTTAATGCATTTTTTCATGGCGTGCTCCTGCTCCTTCCTGAGAAGTTTTATATTTGAAAAATCAAGAAATGTTCGTACACAAGTCAAGTAGGCAAAATACAAAACACTTGAGAACATCTCTGAAAAGTCACGATTTTGGTGACGTCCCGTGGGAAAAATAATCAAAGTGAAAACAAGTTTTAGTACTTTCGAAAAATAAATTTATTGTCCAGTAGAAATTTTCTCATATATGGTGTGACTGTAAATTCACTCATTCCAAGCGCTCTCAGGCTGATAAAATAAAATAATTTTCCTTGGTTTTCAACATATATGCTGAAATGTTCATATATAGCTGTAACTGAAATTAGATGTTTTTCTTTGTGAAGATTCAATTCTAGGATTCTTACCATGTAATATATCGATACCTTAAAGCGCAAAGGCGCTATGTCCGAAAACGGAGTTTTCAGAAAAATGCAAAAGAAGTTTTCACCAGTTCACAATTCCTTAAATAATGGCTTACCACACTAAACTCTTTAATTCTTCAAAAAAAATTCAAGCTATAATCGTCAAGAAGGTCAATAATACCTTTGTTGAACTTGAGTTTCTCTGAAATTAAGAAAAATAAAAAAATTGGAGGATAGATAGACATAGCGCCTTTGTGCTTTAAGGTATCGATACATGAAGATCTGAAATGTGGGCTGTTTTAAACCTAACATCATCACGTATTAATTTTTAACATTATTAATTTAAAAAAATGAATACAATTACGCGAGTGAATACTTGTAGTTGAAAAATATTATATTTACATTGAATGGTAAAATAACGTCGTCACCTCTTCCCAAATAAAAAGCGTTGTAGGTACCAAAATTAAACGACACCAAAACTGATCATCTGTTCAAAATCGACTCCTGCGTTCATTCTTTGGATTTTAAAGAGACCTTTGTCACCCCAGTCGGTGTTCCAAGAGTTGACGACGAGCCAGTAGTCGACCCCGTTTTCAGTACCCCAGCCGATGATTTTTACGCCATGACCTCCGACTAAAACGTCCGACATTCTGTGGTACACACCTGGATCAAATGAAACAATCTAGATTGGAGAAATAAAATTCAATTTTTTAGTAGGTTTAACATAATTTAATCTGTGATGTTTATCGATTTAGATGGGCGTACGATAGTTGATCTCTCGCCCAGTGCACCCATTTCATAAGATATATACTCCCATTCTCTATGTATATCCAAGTTGCGCAGTTGAAGTTTCATTTCGAAGAACCTAGAATGCTACTCCTGTAACTAATACTGCAATTTTTGGCACTTTAAAACTGTATGGATAAAGTACACTGGTTTCTCATAAACCCTTGGGTCTACCATAATTTGTTATTGCTACTTCGCGAATAATGTAAATTTCTCTCAAATATTTGAAGTAATTGGTTTTTTGACCCACAAACTATAAAGAAAACCCTTAAAATGCCAAAATCTCTCTCTATTATATCCTAGACAGTTGTTATACTGCCTACCTCGTTTGACCTTCCATACATTGGCAGGCCCAAGAATGGCAGTATACTGCACCCCCCCCCCCCCCCCAGGCTTAGTTCGAGTATAGCCCGGAATGGGCATTGAAGTCTAATCCGAGTAGGGAAGTTAGGATCTAACTCATGAGAAGAAAGAAAACCCTACGAGCCAAACCCTATATCTATCCAGTTCTCTCTTGGAAAAATGGATGGTATTCGTGATAAAACCATAAGTGTTTGAGTTCGGCACTTCAGACAAAATCGGTTAATCTGTTAATCGCCAACTGATTAACAAAACCAGTACCGCCATTTTCCAGGTTTTCAGAACCAACGAAGGATTGTTCAGCATACAAATTGGATGTTATAAAGACTTTATAACTTTTTTAACTCAGTTAAAAATCGGCTAAAAATTCCAATGGGTGCGCCTGATTTTTTAAAAATTTTTAATCGAAATTAGACCTCATCCTGAGAATTTAAACACCAACCGCGACCTTCTAGCGCCAGAAGATCTTTTTCTATGATTTTTCAAAGTTTCGAATGTTATGACGTCACACTCCCCTCCCGCCTGGGTGGGACCCCCAGCCCGCTGTGACGTCATAAACATTCGAAACTTTGAAAAATCATAGAAAAAGGTCTTTTCACGCTAAAAGGTCGCGGTTGGTATCAAAATTCTCAGAATGAGGTCTAGTTTAGAATAAAAATAACAATAAACAGTTTTTCCGACCCATGCGCAAACCCCATTGAGATATTCTAGAAACTACGTCTTTGAAATTCGCTTATTAAGTAATACATTTGAACTTTTTATACCTGATTTATAAGAAGGAAAATCTGCGTAAACGAGGAAAGCTGCAGCCACAGGTCCCCTCTGCATAATTTCGCGTTGAATGGCTTTTTCGTCGTTGGTAATGATGTAGGCTTCTTTTACTGTACCAAATCACGTGAAATTAGCAATTTTGGAACATCTTATTATTTAGTTAGTATGATGCCTTTTTTCTCATCATGTTGAACATTATAATAATTACACATTTTGTAAGGAACTGTTACTTATGTTTATCAATGTATACTAAATTAATATATAAATCTCTTAGTCTGTTCGGGACCGATTACAGCCAAACGACTCAACCGATCTTCATCAAATTTGGTGCGTTCGTTCTGGATATACGTAGTGTCGGAATCATTTGGACATGAACATTCTCTTACCGAATTTATGGTCCTTGGAGAATGTATTTTTCTTGTAGGAAGGGTTCAAGCACTTGTTCTCGCAAGCTGGTGTTTTTATTGAAGGCAATAGATCTCTGCAGGGTTCTCGCTTAGAGCCGTCAGAATGTGCGCAAGGCTGGAGCTGATACGGCTGACAACCCTGAAAATATTGAATTAGGCAAAAATTGAGTGATCCATCCGATGTTTAATGCTGTTGTACAATGATTGATTGTTGTTAATTTCCAAGTCGCTACATTATTTAGGAAGTAAGCAGGAAGGAATTAATCTCAAAAATTAGTGAATTGACTTGAAAATAAAAGAAAACGGGATGGGCCAAGCAGGTATCTACTCTTAGCAAAAGGATACTTAAATAAAATCTTTCTCTCCAAATTTTAATTAAAAAAAACATGAATTTCTAACAAAGTTTCCGTTAATGGAACCTAATAGTGCTGGAAAGAGCCAACACTTGTTTTTCGGCGCAACCCTGCTACATCAATCGGTTTTAGCAGGGGAGAACAACATACATCTTCGATAGTGAGGAAGCAAATAGTGTAATTAGTCCTAATAACCAAGTTTTAATTTAATAATATGAAATTGTAGCTCACAATATGAGAGTTGTAGTCCCCACCAGTAACAATGCCCTGGGTTTTGGCGTAGACCCAAGCGATAGGGTGATTTCCACCTTGACACCCGTTCCCATTGCTGCATTCGCCACAACACGTCAACAGGTTTTCCGCAGATATAGGTGCCCTGGAAAAGTAAGGATGTAACTCAGAGATTTCAAGTCAAAAGGAGGAAATACTGACGGGAGAACTAGAAGAACTAGAGGGAAGGACCAGCAAAAGTTTTGAACCAAATCCGTGTGATGACGCCATGGAGTTCTTCTGCTGAGGTTCCTGTTTCCTGCTACGTAGTATTAGGCAGCGATGGAACCGAATTGTACTCCAATCGCGGTTCTTAAACGAATGAAGAAAATTCTAGTTTCCACTAATAAAATCAATCTAATTGTTTTCCTTAAAAAAATCAATGTTCAAGGAAAAAAGTCATATAATTTATTGTAACAACTTACTTCTGGCCAAAAACGCCATTCTTTTCGGCAAATGATCAAATTAACTGGTCTAAAGATGGCAGCTATCTGGGTTCTGCCAGTTCCTTACCACAGCAAAGAACTGTCAGAAACAGCCAGGAGTAAGATGCTCCACAGTTGGCAATGTTTTAAACCAGTTCCTCTACGTCGGCTTAGTGGACCAGTTAGGCATACAAATTTGTGAGGAAATTGGAGAAAGGTGGTGGTCTGCTAGATCGAACGATTATTCCGAGAGGGGATACTCGTTCAAATTGCTCTAAAAACAGGATTCAAGATCAGATTTCCGTTGGGGTGTGGAAAATGGTTCGATCTGGATAATTAGGTGCTATTTTCAGACATTACACGTGTTCATTAAAAATACCAGGTGAAATGAGCAAATTGGTTCAAAAAGTTTAATTTTTGTAAACTTTACCACTTGTTGTACCTTCAGATATCAACATCAATTCCAACTAATTCATTTTCATGAATGAAACGATCTCCAAAAACTGCATGAAGCTCTTGTTAGAATTATCTTAACATCTTATTTACACAATTACCAGCATAAATTTAGACCACGACAATAGTATGAACACAATGAACTTTGTGAAATTCCTCTGGAATGAATGAATGCTGGAGCGTTTCAGATTTAAAACTCTACTCTTTGCTGTTCTTTCTAATTCAAATCTGGCTAGAAAGTTCGAGTACTCACCTGAAGGTTCCCCCTGAGGCGATGCAGAGGCGGTCAGTCATCACTGACGTCAAAGACACAGCCTGTAAGCAAAGATCATAAGTTTGTTATCATGAAGGCGTCAACAAGAGTTGAAAAGTGTCTCATTTCGTATTTTTCATACTTACCCAACATGATCCGCAGGCACTTTGGTCTCTGGCGTGTTTGATGTGAGCACATTTGGGCCATTTCTTGCTCGCGTCAAACGTTGTTGGGATGACGACGTCTTCATTCCTTCCCTCAGTCTCGAAATGCGGCAAAATATCTCGAAACTGGTTGAGATCTGTGCCTACAAACTGTCTTAGGTACTCCACCGACGAGTTTTCAAAGTTATATCCTGCCTGAAATGGTATTCAAAAGAACCAACTCAGTAAATTAAAAGACAAAAAGGAAGTATAATTTAGCAGTTTAATTGAAATTTTTTAAAAATTAGTCATTATTTTCATATTTTTTTCCAATTATTAATTTAGAAATTCATCACCTCGATTATTGATTAATTTTGTTTCCCGTTAAAATTACGCGTACGTGTGCTTACCACCTTGATAATTTTTTTGCCAAAAATCACTGGATTTTCTCAATAAAGTTTCGTATTTCCTCAGGTAGTTGAGATTGATAGTCACATCTTACAAATTAATGTATAATGATTATTACAGCTGGAGTGGTGAGAAACTTGAAGTACGTATAATGTGTTCATGTTTTTTTTGGTTTAGTCTTTCATTAATGATCAACTTGCATTTATTTATGAACAAATTTTGAAAATATTTACCAACCAAATGTAAAATTAAAAAAAAAAGAAAAACGCAAAATCTTGCTGCAGAAGTTGCTTGGCTCCAAAAAAAGATAGAAAGGGTGACCAATTATGCGTTCAATAGTTCAAGAAAAAATGTTCAAGACCGGATAGAAATATGGGTTTTCGGTGATCCTCGAACTTCTCTAAATTGGCGGATTTCTATGTAGAAACAAATCCAGGATCTGGGTCTTACTATAAAGACAATCGATTTTTAACTCACCTTCCACGTGGTGTTGGCCGAATTAACGAGTTCGACGTAGTACCCGGTGTCGGTCACTGGCTCCGAACCCAAAACCACCCACGAAAAACAAATCAAGAGCCATAACCGGTGCATGATGGCCGACTGTTTCAATGTAATTCGACAAAACCGCAATTTTAAACTAGTGACCCACTCACGGTGTATTGTCTCACAAAATTCATATTATCTGAAGTGCCCTGTCAAATCTTGAGAAACCTATTTTTGTGTTTCACGCGTGACATTTACTCGGCGTATCCGCCCAAACTCGTGGAAGGACATACACTATTGAACCACATTGTTATCAGGAAGATTAATAATATTACTCATATTTCGATAAATCCGTGAATTTTCTTGCTGAGATTTCATAAAGGCATGCAACAGTGATGCGAGTAAATTAACAGATACTAAGCAGAATTTAACTGAGTCACAACAACTTTAAAAATCTAAATTAACAAGATAAAATCTCTGCATTGAACCATTGAACTGTACTGTATAGTCCTGCCAGCCTGTGTGGACCGTAGAACGACTGGGGTGGACAACCATTGTCTACGTTCCGACCATTCATCACCCATTTCAGAGGCAAGAAGATCTCCGGGCTCACCCTGGAAATGAAATCCGAACAATATCACATAAACGTAACATAAACGAGATTCTTGGAAAGTCATGATTGAGTAGACAAGAGAGACAACCTTCTGCAATATGGCGAAAGAACGCATTCCTACTGATTCACCAAAACTTGCATACGAATGTGGAAGATTTAAGACATAATATGTCTTATATATTATATAAGACAAAAAATGTTAAAAATAAAATGAAGTTTAAACACGTAGGTAGGTAATTTATTAAATTACGAAAAAGTTGATGTCACAGTCTGAAGTGCCCACTCTAGTTAACGAATTTGACTATCGGTCTTGCATAACGCTTTCTGGTAACGGTTCTATGTTCCAAAGTAAAGAAAAAAGTAATTAACATTTTAATCACCTAATTTCAACCTAATTCTGTTGGCAGGTTGAATCAACAGAATCACATTGGGTACTTTATCAGTCGAATTCATTTAAGTAATAAGGCTCGAAAAGTCAACGTGACCCCAACCCAGCCCAAATCGACTCACATTCGAGTACGAGAGTTCTATTTTACTCTCAAATTTATGTAATTTACTGTAATTATTTTATATTTATTGTACAATATATCAGAGAGCTTATATTGAGCTATGAGTTCGTACTTGGCATACAAGTCTGGTAATTAAGGTTTGATCGATGTAGACGGACAAGTTTATCATTAGATACATTATACTTACCTCGTAAGTATTATCCCGTGAAGTGTGATTTGGATAAATGATGTCGTCAGGAATGTAATTAAGAAGTGGTAGAGTTTGAATGAATCAGAGAGGATCATTTCCATTGATTTGGTTTGAAACATAATTTATCGATGCATCTGAGGGAGTAGATTTTTTTTGAATGGATTGGAATTTTCAAAGTGAAGAACAGGTATTGGTTTGATTAGTGCCTAACAATTTCCTTTCATCTCGATCCGAGTTTCTACGATTTTCCTCCTTTTGGATTGGAGAAGAGAAAGTCGCTTTCGCAATCAGGAACAGAAAGCCGAAGTGGGGACCCATTTTAAAAAGGTAGGACTGAAGAGGAGAAGAGGGGAGCTTCCAAGGGATCAGGAGCAATGAAGATTCCTTTCCCACTTCCTCGCCTCGTTCTGGAATCATCACTGGAGAAGATTTTCAGAGTTTCGAGGCAGCTGTCGACAGATGAGATCGGGACTTCCAGTCTAAGACTTTCATTTCTAAGCTGTCTGGCAATGCCCTTGAAAGCCATTTCCACGATTTTATTCCCTAATTTGGATGGAATTAAGAAAAAAAGGTGCCGATCCTCAAGGTTGTGAAATTGGAGTGGTTTCGGGTAGGTTATATCATTAACAATTTATATTTGGAAAAAATATTTCACCAGTACAATCGATGGTCTTGTATATAAATATTTACATCACAGCATTGTATCAGCACTTTCAGCACTCAGCAGTCATGTCCATCTGGCTGATTGGTATCTGGGTCCGAGATCCGATCTCGGACATTGGGGTGAGGGACAAGGTTGATTCACCTTGTGTCTCTTCTGGCTATGCCATCAGCCGATGCTTCTCCTCCCCATTGGATACGAGTTCAGCTCCAAGTCCCACGGGGCCCATTTGATCGAGACTTGGCACGCCGTAGCCATGAATTTAGACCAGATAAATGATCCTCCTATTAGGATTCGGGTGGCCATCCACTCTCGGGAGAGACGTTAATAAACTAAAGTGAAGCGCAGGTTGTCAAGGAATTACAAATAAGTGACATGAAATTCTATTCAAACAAATGGAAAAATATCGAATTATATCAGGTGAAATATGGCTCAGTTCCCTCAGCGAACGTTCATGTGCGATTCACACTCGTGTTTCATAATTGTTCTGATTTCATAATTGTGTGATACAACAAGAAAAGGTAATGTTGCGATATTTGTCTTTGTTTTGTCGAATAGAACCTTCATAACAACTTTCATGGGGAAGGTTGCACTCAAATGAACAAGATATGTAGGTAATTTTGCGATATTTGTCTTCAATTTTTCTAATTTGAGCCTTCAAAATAACGCTATTTGAGAAGGTTTGTACTCAAATGAACAAGATATATGCAGGAAATTTTGCATGATTGGTCTTCTATTTTTCCAATTTGAACCTTCATGACAACTTTATTGGGGAAGGTCACACTGAAATTAACAAGATATGAAGAAAATTTTGCGAAATTTGTCTTGAAGATGAAGAGGTCAAATAAAAGACTCACGTTGAATGCTGGCAACAAGCTAAAATTTTCGTCCGACTAGTCTGATGCATGTTCGAGGGTAGTAGTTGGTAGCAGCACGTCTATGGACGACATGGACTCCGTCGCACCTGGTCGGCTCGACTGTGCGAGAGGCCTTACGGATGCCCTTAATGCTCATGATAATAAAATTATGGGTGTATCTGACTCGCCTTATAATACTTGTCAACTGTGTCTTGGGTGTGGCACATAGCTCGAATCGTTAAAATTATATGATCAATCTCATTGTTAAATATTTTTAAAAAACCTCAAAAAATACTCTCCTTGTCACCTTGAACTCATTGAGTACCCACACGTATGTAATTGTTTTCTTTAACTTTTATTTTCAGTATATCATACCAATATACTGTATGGTTTGAAGATGTTGGGAGTCCGTATTTATGTTCTATTCGACTCCACGAGCTCATAGAGTACCAACTCGGCTAACGCATAAATTCACAATATTTGGACAATTTTTGATTTTCGAAGTTATTTAAGAAATCTTGAGCTGAATCCGAATGGACTATGTATTACTATGATTAGCATGGTAATGTCCACAAAAAACCAACAAAAACACAATAATTGTGTCAAAATTATTTTGAAATTTGGACCACTCAGCGTTGTCCAAAGTTTCTGGCTAACAGAAAATTTGTTAGCAACTCTGTTATCATCTCTCTTTAACAAATCTCTGTCCATCGGAGGTCACAGGATTTGTAATGACAGAGCCAACTTGAGCAACTATCTAGCAACTTGAAGAGGTTACCCAAAGAGATTTCTTGAAAAAAGAATGGTCTCAGCACACGTTGACTATCAAAAAAGACCACCTGCATCAGCAGACCGTGTCCCACTGGTGACGACATTATTTTTGGGGCCCAAAGGATTAATGGCATCCTGCGTGAGCTTCAAACCATCCTGGAATCCAGCCCACAGACGCATGAAATTTTCCGCGAAACACCACGGGTATCATTCCGGCAGGGCAAGAACCTCGGGGAGCTACTGTCTCATCGCCATCCCAAACCACAGCAGCCCAGCACACAAGGGTTGCTTCAATGTGGACGACCAAGATGAAAACTTTGCAATCTAGTGATTGAGGGACCAGAGTTAACCTCCCCGAGTGTCAATTACACATACAGATGTTGAGGCGTAGCTGAGTGCCATTCAAGTTTGTGCTTATATCAGCTTATATGTAAGAAGTGCACTGAAGATCAAGCTTTCTACGTGGGAAAGGCAACGACGTTGAATCTGAGGATGAACAATCACAGGGCTTCGAGCAGTCAGTCACGTCCACTCCCCGTAAAGCTGTATGCCAAAACACATGATGCCACCTTTGATGAGTGTTTTGGTGTGAAAGTTCTACGAAAAATACCAAAAACATCAACGATCGACAGCTCCAGCAGTCCAAAAGGGCTCACAAATGGGGAGCCTTCCGACCACCTGGCTTAAATATTAATGAATAACTCTTGTCAACTTTATCATCAATAAGCGATGTACTCAAGATACTGCGTAACCACTTGTGAGACAGAAACAATAACCTCAAAAATTCAAGTTCATTTTTTCTGATTCTGTGATCAAGATTATTATTAGAAAATTTTCTTTCATCTTTATATTTGTTGACATTTTCTCAATCCTTCAATATATAGTTCCGTAGAACCAATAACCAATAATAGAACATATATAATATAATATACTATTACTAATATTACCTCGTGTGCTCTCTCAAGGTAAGCACAATGTAATAATGTACTACTGATAAGCGGTCCACAGATTCAGATGATGAAAGCTTCGAAGAACTGGGTAATTCCTCTAATTGTTTCCAGGGTGTCCAGCGACCTGGAAAACCGGAAATACTCAGGGAATTTTGTTCTACTGGAAAACTCAGGGCGTTTCTTTTTTCCAAGAAAAACTTTGGAAAAAGCCCCACCAAACCTTTTAGTGGGGAGTTCCAGCAGTCTGAGGCAGAAAAGTTTCAGTACGGAAAAATACTCACACTTGAAAGTTAGACTTAGTAGGTAGGTACATATTATGATTTTTGAAAAAACTTCAGGGATCCTTTTAGAATGTTCCAAAACGCACTTAAGTGAATTGACATTTCAAAAAAGTCCATGCTACAAATTTTGAGTCCTTTACAATAGCTTAATTTTTCTTGAAAATTCGCAAAAAAACGCTGCAAATTATCACACAATGGTTTATTATTTTTCTATAGATCACTCGTCTACAAAGCCACCAACCATCCAACATGAAGAAAAACATCGATCGTATTTCGGTCAGCTATAATTTGAACGGGGATTAGGCCTCTTTTGCGATTCACACTCGTGTTTCTGATTTATCGTACGTCAAAACTTTAAACTCTCGTAGTGAGCGAACGGTTTGTCCTACAGAGCTCCGGGTGGTCTCAAAAAATTCTAAAAATTCTATAAAATCCTAAATTGAAGGAAAAACAATACTGTTATATCAAAATTTTTTGAGTTAGGGCGTTTTTAAAATTTCAAAATTCATTTTGGAACCCTTAGAACTGACCTACATCAACCAAAATCTTCGGGGCACAATTAGACCCCAAATGGAGCCTACATACCAAATTTCATCAAAATCGGTCGATGCTAAGTGGCATAAGTGCCACGTACGGCGTACGGCGGACGGACGGCCAAATTTTTATTCGATTTTTGGATTCTACGTACCTTGAAACGTAAACCATCAAATTTTGAGGGGGTGTTACATTTTTTTTTCTTGGTCGATTCCAAAGGTTCATTATTGATAATAATTAACCAAAATGCATTACATTGAAGGAAATTTATTGAAACTCCTGACTCACCACCAATGCCATCTGTGTTTTGAGAATCAAGAGACCATCTACAACTATCAAGTAGACGTTTTGGATATTCTAGGGGTGGGAATGCCTCGTTTTATCTTCCTTGAAATGAAGAAACAAATTTATTGTTTCATTCTGTTTTCATTATTCCTCTGGTGCTGAGGGAGCAGAAAAACGTTTATCCACGGGAATCTCCATTTTTTCCTGCTTTCGTCTCGGGATCTGTTCAATATGAGAGAGAGAATAAAAGGGAAGAAAGAAGGCAAAAAAATCCTTTCCGCCTGTGCAGGTGTGTCGGGGAGGAGAAACGGCGAGTTCGTGCTCATATTCAACTTCTCATTGTTGAACGGGGAAATAGATATGATGGGTGATGGAGCGTAGAAGGCGGAAAGGAGAGACTTGAGGAATTGTGGGAGAGGGAAAGGAATGGAGAAGGAATTGTGGAAAAATTGGAGGATCCTGAGGAGAGGGCGAAAGGTTGGCTAAGGGAGGGAAATATCCGGGAATTGAAGCGGGGAAAAACGGGATAAAAGCCGACTTCATCCGCGGGGTTCCGCCTGCAACGTGCTTCGAGCTCCTCGTCCTACGATTCCCATATCCTTCTGGCGTTGTTATTATCCTCCTTTTCTCCCTTCCTATTCCCAATTGAACTTCCTCTTTCCCCCGAAAATCTCCCCACCTTCTCTCTAAGGAAAAAAGCTTTTTCCTTGTCTCCCATTTACTTTTGGGAATCAACGCTATTTTACCCGGCTAAACTATGTAGATTCAGACGGATCTGCTTTCATCCAGATCTACGATGATCCCCTACTTTGGCTTCAGAATTCGGTTCTCCTGTACTGTGGATCAGTGAGGCTCGTGATCAACATACCAACGTTGGAAATTGGAAGACTTGGTTCCAACTCAGTCCAGATAGTTCCAGCTGTGGCTAAATTGCGCTCCAAAAGTCTTCAAAGTTGGTTTCCATAACATAGACTCACCTCCACAATCGTATTGATAATTAAAAAAAGTCTGCCAAGTGGGTGTGGCCCATAGCTTCCTCGTATCCATAACCCGATTATATAGATGATCCGATGCATAGTAGTTAATCTCAAAGCATCAATCTCTAAGTACCATTCACTATCCTCATAGAGGGCCATCTACACGCTAATCTGGACAATCCTAGAAAATTTCATCAAATTCGGATGAAAAATGTAAATGTTATGGCTGATACAAGGATTTTACGTATGCGCATGCGCAGTGGCTACTATCAGTCCGAAGGTGATGATTTTCATAGGGGACCATCTAAATACCAATCTGTAACATCCCTGAAAATTTCATTGAAATCGGATGGAAAATGTAGAAGTTATGGCCGTAACAAGGAAATTCACGTTTGCGCATGCGCAGTAGCTACTATCAAATGGAAGGTAATGATTTTCATAGGGGACCATCTAAATACCAATCTGTAACATCCCTGAAAATTTCATCGAAATCGGATGGAAAATGTAGAAGTTATGGCCGTTACAAGGAATTCACGTTTGCGCATGCGCAGTCGCTTCCATCAGTCCGATGATGATGATTTTCATAGGGGACCGTCTACACACCAACCCGCAATATCCCTGAAAATTTCATCGAAATCGGACAATAACTTCGTATAGTTATGCGCGTTACAAGGAATTGATGACAGACGGACAGACAGACAGACAGACGGACACACAGACACGGAACCAAAATTGTTCAGAAAGCTCTAAAACACAAAACGCGAGTGAAAATTTTGATTTTGGAGAACTTTTGCTTCCGGGTCTACCAAGGTAGCGGAAGCTTTGTTTTCACTTTTCAAGGATGAAAAAAAAAAGTTCTCCAAAATCAAAATTTCCACTCGCGTTTTGCGTTTTAGACCTTTCTGAACAATTTTGGTTCCGTGTCTGTCTGTGTGTCTGTCATGAATTCCTTGTAACGCGCATAACTATACGAAGTTATTGTCCGATTTCGATGAAATTTTCAGGGATATTGCGGGTTGGTGTGTAGACGGTCCCCTATGAAAATCATCATTCCCGGACTGATAGAAGCGACTGCGCATGCGCAAACGTGAATTCCTTGTAACGGCCATAACTTCTACATTTTCCATCCGATTTCGATGAAATTTTCAGGGATTATGTGGATTAGGTTGTAGATAGCCCTCTATGAAAATCATCATCCCCGGACTGATAGAAGCGACTGCGCATGCGCTAACGTGGATTACTTGTAACAGCCGTAACTTCAAATGTCCCCCAGGGGTCGCGGGTTCGAATCCCAGCCGAGGCTAAGTATTTTTTTGATCCAATCACATAAGTACTCACTTAATTTTTCATCCGAATTTGATGAAATTTTCTAGTATTGTAGAGATTAGCATGTAGATGGACCCCTATGAGAGTAGTGCAAGGTACTTAGAGATTGATGTTTTGAGATTAACTACTATGCATCGGATCATCTAAATAATCGGGTTATGGATATGAGGAAGCTATGTGCCACACCCTCTTGGCAGACTTTTTTTTTTTCGTCCTTGAAAAGTGAAAACAAAGCTTCCGCTACCTTGGTAGACTCGGAAGCAAAACTAATAAGTTGTACCCGAATATGTTGACGACTTTTACTCTCAACACGAATCGTGGTTCTTACGGTTGGATCTAAAATTATCAGCAACATTGGGATAACAGTGAGATATTGCCCCTAACTATTCAAATTGGGCAACTTGCAAAAACCCTGTTCCAAAGTCAAAATTACCACTCGTGTTTTGCGTTTCACAGCGTTTTGTACAACTTTGGTTCTATCGGTCGATCTTTTTCCCAAACTTAACTACTCGAAATCGTGGCCCGTTTCAGACGTGACTGAGGAGTATTGTATAATATTTTACGTAGTAGGCGAAAAGAATAAGCACATTTCGACATGAAAAAGTAATTGAACAAATCTGGATGCTTGTGCATAAACAAGATAGCAGACTCAACATTTATTTGAACAACAAAGACTACCTTAGTCAACGATAAATTTTAAATGTTATCGAAAACCTTTTAGGTTTTGGTTTATTATTTTCAATAATAAGCCTTTGGAATCGAGCAAGAAAAAAAAATTTTTAACCCCCCCTCAAAATTTGATGTTTTACGTTTCAAGGTACGTAGAATACGAAAATCGAATAAAAAAATTTCCGTCCGTCCGCCGTACGCCGTACGCGGCACTTTTCTTAGCAACACTGGACCGATTTGGTTCAAATTTGGTATATGGGCTCCATTTGGGGTCTAGTTGTGCCGCGAAGCTTTTGGTTGATGTAGGTCACTTCTAAGGGGTGAAAATTAAGGGTTGAAATTTTAAAGAGTGCCCTAGCTCGAAAAATCTCGAAATAAAGGTATCGCTTTTTCACAAATTTTAAATAGTATTGAATTTTTAAAAATTTTTGAGACCACCCGGAGCTCTGTAGGACAAACCGTTCGGTCCCTACGAGTACTTGAAGGTTTTCCTTCGATAAAACAGAATCATGAGTGTGAATCGCAAAAGAGGTCTAATCTCCATTCAAATTTTATCGGACTAAAATGCGATCGCTGTTCATTTCTTCGATTTGTATACAGTTTCGCCTTCTGCGTAACCAGTAATCAAATTTCCATATGAAGCTTTCTATTTTTCCAATCGAGTGTGAAGCGATTAGTTCTTTCTAATAAACATGATTGTGAAGGTGTGAAGCCAGTATGGTGTGGTAGGTAGTACCTAGCTGGTAGGTAAAAAAAAGTTGGTAGGTAAAAAAAATGTTGGTGGGTAAAAAACGCTGCAAATCATTGCTCAAAGGCCTCTTCACTCTTCAGATCACTGATCAGCTGAGTGAGCTCCGAAGCCATTTTCAATCCTATTGAATGGAAGTGCTCTTCCAGGCGTCTCCAGCATTCGAGGAGATCTTCTTCACTCCTCAGATCACTGATCAGCTGAGTGAGCTCCGAAGCCATTTTCAATCCTATTGAATGGAAGTGCTCTTCCAGGCGTCTCCAGCATTCGAGGAGATCTTCTTCACTCTTCAGATCACTGATCAGCTGAGTGAGCTCCGAAGCCATTTTCAATCCTATTGAATGGAAGTGCTCTTCCAGGCGTCTCCAGCATTCGAGGAGATCTTCTTCACTCCTCAGATCACTGATCAGCTGAGTGAGCTCCGAAGCCATTTTCAATCCTATTGAACGGAAGTTCTCTTCCAGGCGTCTCCAGCATTCTAGGAGATCTTCTTCACTCTTCAGATCACTGATCAGCTGAGTGAGCTCCAAAGCCATTTTCAATCCTATTGAATGGAAGTGCTCTTCCAGGCGTCTCCAGCATTCGAGAAGATCTTCTTCACTCCTCAGATCACTGATCAGCTGAGTGAGCTCCAAAGCCATTTTCAATCCTATTGAATGGAAGTGCTCTTCCAGGCGTCTCCAGCATTCGAGGAGATCTTCTTCACTCTTCAGATCACTGATCAGCTGAGTGAGCTCCGAAGTCATTTTCAATCCTATTGAGCGCAGGAAGCTGAAATTTGAGAGGGAAGGTCAAGGGAGAATACAGATGGTGGTAGGTGCTATTGATGGAGAACCAGTGATCTATACAGAAGGGTGATCTATACAAAAAATAATAAACCTTTGAGAAATGATTTGCAGCGTTTTTCTGACTAAAATGCGATCGCTGTTCATTTCGTCGATTTGTATACAGTTTTGCCTTCTGCGTAACCAGTAATCAAATTTCCATAATCAAAAGTCAATGGAGAATACTGAAGGCGCCTGAGTGGTCACTGATCAGCTGAGTGAGCTCCAAGGCCAATTCCTCTCCTGTTGAACGCAGGAACCTGAAATTTGAGAGGGCGGGTCAATTGAGAATGCTGAAGGCGCCTGAGTGGCCACTGATCAGCTGAGTGAGCTCCAAGGCCATTTCCTTTCCTGTTGAACGCAGGAAGCTGAAATTCTAGAGGGCGGGTCAATGGAGATTGCTGAAGGTGCCTGAGTGGTCACTGATCAGCTGAGTGAGCTCCAAGGCCATTTCCTCTCCTGTTGAACGCAGGAACCTGAAATTTGAGAGGGCGGGTCAATGGAGAATGCTGAAGGCGCCTGAGTGGTCACTGATCAGTTGAGTGAGCTCCAAGGCCATTTCCTCTCCTGTTGAACGCAGGAAGCTGAAATTTTAGAGGCAGGGTCAAAGGAGAATGCTGAAGGCGCCTGAGTGGTAACTGATAAGCTGAGTGAGCTCCAAGGCCATTTCCTCTCCTGTTGAACGCAGGAACCTGAAATTTGAGAGGGCGGGTCAATGGAGAATGCTGAAGGCGCATGAGTGGTCACTGATCAGCTGAGTGAGCTCCAAGGCCATTTTCTCTTCTGTTGAACGCAGGAAGTTGAAATTTGAGAGGGCGGGTCAATGGAGAATACAGATGGTGGTAGGTGCTATTGATGGAGAACCAGTGATCTATTCAGAAGGGTGATCTATACAGAAAATAATGAACCTTTGAGCAATGATTTGCAGCGTTTTTTGATCTTCTATCGACAATTTAGTCGTGAAAAGGCACAATTGCTGCATAAAATACATTAAGTACGTTCAGCCACTAAAAATCCGACGAAATTATTTGACATCCTCTGTTGGCGTCAAATGTGATTCATTTTTCGTTATAAAATTATACATATAAATTTTATATCACCGATCGCTATCGGTGTGTTTTAACTATACCAATTTTAAAATGGCTTTTTGAGGTGTTTCCAAGGGACGCATTGACATGTTGACGTTGATATTGACGCTCTCATTATTGCAACTGTGGAGTTTCAAGACATGATTGATATCGTCGGTTTAACGGAGAAAGGCACTATGTCCGAAAGTCCCATTTTCAGAAAAACGCATTTCAAGTTGGGAGTGCCTCAAAATCGGGCTATCTTCAGCTTAGAAATTCGCAGATTACTGAAGCCCCGGCTTTAGACTCTTTAACATGTTTTAGTTTATGCTGTAGAATTTCAAAACCATAAATCAACGTTGAGAACCGATTCGAATCATTTCTGACTCAAAAAACCCCGACTTAGTGCCTTTCCCCGGACTAAAAACAGCTTAGTGCTCTTCTCCTGACTATTCTTACTGAATTTCAAAAACATTTTCAATTCCGTGACAGATTTTACTGTGGGTCCCGATCCACTTGACACCGATCCATGGAAACATACTACATTGAGCCCGAGGCGTTGTAAAGGAATTTTTTTTATTTATCAAAAATTAAAACTGTTATAAAATAACACTGTTCATTTTTAATTAAATTTCATTAAAACTGCGATGAAACCACTCTATACAGTAACTGTCCTCTGTCAGTCCTCATCTTCCGATTCTGAAGCTATGTCAGGTTCAGGAGCCTGGTCCTTTGTTGCGGAACTCGAAGGCAGGTTCTCAAACCAAGAGTGGACTACGACAATCGAAGCATTTTCCCGTAATAAATGGCACACTTGACGAAAATCGCAATATTCTCGACAGGAGAAAGGCACTGTCGTCCAGTCTCCGTTTATTACTGGCTTGAGCTTTGACAGGTGAAAGGCACACTTCTCCAAACAATCTTCCTAATGCCTTTCTCATGTAAATATTCAACTGCATTATGACTTAGAGCTTCTTGTAGCTGCGTTTCCTTGGTTTCCTGTTGATCTGACACTAAAATAGACCACACCAATCGAAAGAGCGTGAATATTTACTGTAAGAACAGCAATAACCCGAAAATCGAAAAATTGACATAGTGCCTTTCTCCTGTAAGCCGACGATATGTGGCCTACTTTGTGATTTTGAAAATACTAGATATTTCGTTTTGCCGACATTTAAGTATGTTACAGACAACCTCTCATAAACCAATCTTATTTCGTGATTAGCGTGAACGAACACTTCATCTCAGTCGTTGGCTGAACACAAAATTGCAATATCGTTAGTAAAGAGGTAATTTTTCTTTCAACGGGATATCCTCCATTCTATTTAAAAATATAAGGAAGATGACCGGTCTTAGAGTACTATCCTGAATAAGTTTTTCCCCCCACAGGCTCAACAATGAGCTTTCAATAAAGATGCTGCTTTAAGGTTTCATTCCCGTGTTCCACGTATGCAGGTGCAGTGAATTTGTTCTGCCTGTACGAATAATTTGACTCTGATCGACAAAATTCATTAGAAATGACAAAATGTCAAAATTAAGAAATTAGGCTTATTTCGTCACTTGCAATCAAAAAGATAGCACCATTCAATTCAGCAAGCCAAAATTCATCAAAATTGATGTTCAACATCCAAATTTAAAAAACATGGATCTTTTGCTCCACATTGTGAGCGACCTCTTTTCGACTCATGATATGCCCAGTGGCGTTATACTTAATTAACAATATCCTCACAACTCAGACTAACCAGATATACTAACATTGTTAACGTCATAATAAGTGAATTATTGTTATTGTTTATAGATGGAGCGGGGCTGAGTGATGACACATGAGTGGCGGGAGGAGGTTCCGCCCCTGCCTCCGCCACCCCCTCAATGGCGGTTGGACATGGACTTGCGGCATCACATTCAGCACTGTGCCTGCACTTGTAACCACATGGGATACGGCAATTACATGGATTATCAGGTAAAATAACATGTGGAATGACATATCGGACAAACACTAAAATAACACTCGACTCTGCGACACAATGAGGTAAACAGATACTCGAGTCGTTGATAACTATTGAGCCCCTCGAGATAATTCTTGCAGAAAACCCAATTCAAGTGGGATTCTAAATTCGATTGAAAATGTTCTAAATTGTAACCAGAAGCCCTTCCTGTCACCGGTAGGTACAGTGGCTTGACGAATCGAGCAGATGCCTACCTATTTAAAAATATTTTTGATTTTGAATCTATTTTAAAGTAAATTTTTGAATCAGCTTGAAGAAACCATGAGTTAGCATGGCAATACAATAATTGAGTTACTTGTATCAGTTACTGAATTCATTTGCTTGGTCATTGCTGACGACCAGGTCGCCCGTGTGGCTACGATCGTTGTTTGGCGGTGGACTTTGGACCGACTTCTGTAGGGGTCGTGGGTTCAAGGCTCATCGCCGGAAACGTGCGTTTTTCGGCGTCCGGAGCTCTCATCGCCCCTCTCGTCCCAACCCAGGGCAGTGAGGCAATGGGAAGCCCTGAGCGAAATCATCAGAACAAATTCTGATCTCCCAAGAATGGCAGTCGGTCGAAAATCCAACCTGAAATGATTGTTTACTTTACTACTTACTTTACTTAATATAATTGATATTCTGCTTAAACATACCTACATTGTAACAAGCGATGAAGCCGTTCATTTTGTTTATATTATTACTATTCCTAAGATTATAGTGATAAACAGAAAATGGTGAAAAACAGCAAATTATGGTGAGAAATAGCAAATTTCATCCCACAATAATGGTGGGAACAGTAAATTCCATAGTGAGAAACAGCAAATTCCATTGTGAGAAGCAGCAAATTCTATGGTGAAAAACAGCGAATAGTGATAAACTGCAAATTGCATTCCACAATAACATGTGATAAACTATGTTAAGGAACAACAAATAATGAAAAACAGCAAATGGTAAGAAAAAGTAAATTCCATAGTGAGAAACAACCAATTTCATTCCAAAATATAAGGACAGAAATATCAAATTTACCTATGAAGAGATACAGCAAATTCCATTCCACAATAATTTACCACTATCTGGTAAATCAGGTTGTTAAATTTCAAATGGAACTATCATTCAAGATATCTGTTTATATTTGTTCAAAATAATTATAACCAAACACGTGAGAGGTTTGGGGCGTGCTGCTAGAGTTTCACCTCAGACCTTTGATTCGATCTAGTGACAATTCAAAGGGAATCTTGAATGGGATTTTTCCCCTGACTATAAGAAAAATCGTGTGATATTGATGATTGATGAGGTGTTAGATAAGATGATGCAAACATCCTTACAACGATTGAACCTACAGGCAAAATCAAACGAGAGACTAATTCGAAAAATACTCGTACGTACGGAATATGTAAATAAAAGAGCGGAAGATCTATTCGAATTTTTCAGAAGTAATACTAAATTTGAAAGGATTATTCTGTTAGGGTAGGCTCTAGTACTTTTAATCTCATAGTTAATCTTAATTTTGATATAAATATTGGTTACCTAATATGGAAAAGAACTGTTATTTCAAAATTGGTTTGTTTGTCAGGGAGAAATGCCGCCTCGCCAATATTTGGAAGCTGCCGCCTTTGCGGAATATCAGGTACTTATCCGACATTTTTGATTCAATTCCCTGCACTCACCCTTTCAACCCCCAACCCCCAAAACAACCTCGCACATTTTACTGTTATTTCATTGAAAAGATGTCAAAAGTTGTATAAGTGTCCACATTGAATTGGATTTTCAATATGAACTTATTTTAACGGGTTCAATAATAACTTCAAAGGCTCAAATAAGATTCTTTTGAATAATTGCCCGAATAACATTCTAGAAAAATTGTGTTACCTTTGGAATTAACAAAGGATATCCGTTAAGGTGAGAATACAAGTGATACATATTGGACAAGTTTGGAAATTCTTGTAGCGAAAATCACTGATTTTTTTCATAATTTTTACTGGTAACGTAGGACGTTATACAAGAATGACCAGATGTTCGAGTTTTGGGGTAGACAGTTGTGACCCTCGTGATTTCGTGCCTATTGGCACCCTTTGGGGAATAAATTCCACTTTGGATTGTATCAATAGTGATCTAGTGATCAATAGTCACTAGATACTGGAAGAATGATAATGGATTTTACAATTTTCTTTTCTTCTCGCTTTCTGGATTCTTTATTTTTCTCTTTTTCTATATTTGGAAGAATATGTGGATTTTACATTTTTCATCGCTCAAAAAACAAAGATTTATTTGAGCAACTCAAAGTTTTAGAACATATAACTAGATTCCAAATGGGTCCACAAGTATAATTAATTTCTTCAATATTGGCCAACATTGTTGTGTCCGCGACTACTTTGGCTCAGAAATCCTGGTCAAAACACTGAAAATTAAATGTGAGTGACTAATTATTGTGTCTTGAGCGGTGTTTCATGGACTCAAGGGTACTATCAACACGTGAGGAAGCATCCCATTTAATGGAGGGAATGCGTTTTTGAGTGGAGGTTTAGCAATAACCAATATTTCATCATTCCAAAACAAACACCTCATACCTTGTCAAGTGAGTTGCCGTGATCAAAACTTTTTATAATACGGCTGTGTAATCATGAAATACGAGTACAGTTATCAATTAATTGGTATTCAACTTCAAAAATGGATAAACCCATACTTACTAAACAAATAGTTGGGATTCCTGGATTTAATAAAGTTGATAAACAGATTTAGAGTGCTATTTTTGCTTCACTGTGCCTGATTCTTCAGTAATCAATAAATAAAATAACCTAAAATCACACAGTAATCATAACGACCAAAATACTGCTCTTGTTGATTTTTGTTCTGTAAATCACGCATATTGAATACGATAATGTTCAATTGGGAACGTGCAAGCACTAGGTATGAACAAAAGTTCCTTATTTCAGACTAATAAAGAAGGCTTGCAACTTTACTACTGGTTGGAAAGTACCTAAGCTTCGTTTCCATACTTACGTACTGTATGAA
Organism: Apolygus lucorum; assembly: GCA_009739505.2. NCBI lineage: Eukaryota > Metazoa > Arthropoda > Insecta > Hemiptera > Miridae > Apolygus > Apolygus lucorum. The sequence continues at coordinate 3,253,653 of CM019169.2, forward strand.
ACAGTCTGAGTGAAAAATACAGAATAAATCGAAAAATATTGCAAAAAAATAAGGAAAATTGCAGAACGATTCCCGTATTCAACATCGACAAAAACCTGTGGGATAGGGCATGCAAAAACAACTCTTAAGTCTAGATTACCTTCGTATCTTACCTTTTGGTTTATTATTTTCAATAATAAGCCTTTGGAATCGAGCAAGAAAAAAAAAATTTTAACCCCCCCTCAAAATTTGATGTTTTACGTTTCAAGGTACGTAGAATCCGAAAATCGAATAAAAAAATTTCCGTCCGTCCGCCGTACGCGGCACTTTTCTTAGCAACACTGGACCGATTTGGTTCAAATTTGGTATATGGGCTCCATTTGGGGTCTAGTTGTGCCGCGAAGCTTTTGGTTGATGTAGGTCACTTCTAAGGGGTGAAAATTAAGGGTTGAAATTTTCAAGAGTGCCCTAGCTCGAAAACTCTCGAAATAAAGGTATCGTTTTTTCACCAATTTTAAATAGTACAGAATTTTTAAAAATTTTTGAGACCACCCGGAGCTCTGTAGGACAAACCGTTCGGTCCCTGCGAGTACTTGAAGGTTTTCTTCCGATAAAATAGAATCATGAGTGTGAATCGCAAAAGAGGTCTAATCGCCGTTCAAATTTTATCTGACTAAAATGCGATCGCTGTTCATTTCTTCGAGTTGTATTCAGTTTTGCCTTCTGCGTAACCAGTAATCAAATTTCCATATCAAGCTTTCTATTTTTCGAATCGAGTGTGAAGCGTTTAGTTCTTTCTAATAAACTTGATTCTGAAGGTGTGAAGCCATTATAGTGTGGTAGGTAGTACCTACCAATAGTTGGTAGGTAAAAAAAAATTGGTAGGTAAAACAATGTTTGTAGGTAAAAAAACGCTGCAAATCATTGCTCACTGATCAGCTGAGTGAGCTCCGAAGCCATTTTCAATGTTATTGAATGGAAGTGCTCTTCCAGGCGTCTCCAGCATTCGAGGAGATCTTCTTCACTCCTCACATCACTGATCAGCTGAGTGAGCTCCAAAGCCATTTTCAATCCTATTGAATGGAAGTGCTCTTCCAGGCGTCTCCAGCATTCGAGGAGATCTTCTTCACTCTTCTGATCACTGATCAGTTGAGTGAGCTCCGAAGCCATTTTCAATCCTATTGAACGCAGGAGCTGAAATTTGAGAGGGAAGGTCAAGGGAGAATACAGATGGTGGTAGGTGCTATTGATGGAGAACCAGTGATCTATACAGAAGGGTGATCTATACATAAAATAATAAACCTTTGAGCAATGATTTGCAGCGTTTTTCAGACCAGAGATGATCAAACAGTTGCTTTTTGTCTTACCAACTATCGTTGATTAGGATACTTCAGCTTGCAGCTTTTTTCTCAATGCGAATCAAGCGATGTAACACGACCCTTTTAATAATCCATTGATGAAAAAATCTGTCGAACGCTTTTGATGAAGTTGGTTCGGAGTTTTTCACTGAAAAAAAGAAAAAACATCTCGAAAAAAATTATGTTAGGGAATAAATGACAAATTTTTCATTTTTCTGAAAGAAAAAATTGAACCTGATGGGTAAAATGTGATATAAAAAACTGTAAAAAGTGCTGGAAACGCTTGCATACGAGTCTGCAAGCCATAGGGACATTTTATGTCTTCTTCATAATTTATGCATAAATTTAGGGTCTTTCCAACTAATGGTGAACGATTTTTCTATGAACACGAATAACGAAGATAATATTCCAAAGCAACGACTTGGTTGTAAGTGGAGGTCATTGAAAAACTAACTGAAACGCTTTTTCGTGACCGATTTTGTGACCAATCTTGTGAGGCTTTTTCGTGACGTTTTCTCGTTTATGTTCCAATGTAAAGACATAAAATGACAAAAATAAACCAAAACTAAGTTCTCCCTTGATGGGGGAAAAAGTAGACTGTCGATATGTCTGTTTCTCCCCATTAAGGGAGAAATTAGAAGAAGGTTAATACTTGAAATGAAATAGGAAGATATTGGCAGATTATAAAAAGGTACAATTTTAAGTTAAAGAATATGTTCTAATCTACATTTTTGTATAAAAAATAAAAATAAACAATAAATAGATAACTAAATAAAATATTGTTATTTATGGCACAAAAGTTCAAAATACCTAATGTATATTTTTGCAGCCTAGAAAAACCTATTGGGTTAATAGCTGCAATAGCCCTTCAACCCTCCAGGCCAGCATACTTTCATAGCTTACCGTTTTTCTCCTGACCAAAGTAATTGACCTTTGTATGAACAGTTGCTCCATTTTTTGTTTCTCAATTAGCGTTGACTCGGAGAAAGAGGAAATACGGTTTAAGTTTCTGCGGCTCGACCTTATAAAAACGCAGGTACCTACAGCGTTCTCCCCGACAAAGATCGAGCATAAAAAGCGATGTAACACGACCCTTCTGGCAATCAGTTTAAAAATGAAAACACCTGCTGGATGCTTTTGATAAAGTGGTTCCCGAGTTTTTTTACTGCAAAAAAGAAGAAGAAAAAAAATCCAGTTCGTAGAACTTATTAAACAAAAATATGCTTCCTGGCAATTTAAATTTCAAAAAAAATTCTTATGGGCGTTTTATTAGAAAAAATTAAAACCCGACACCAATTTAATAAAGAGTGATGATGGTTCAGGGAGAGGGTGAGGCAATTAACGGTGATGGCCTTAATGGGCCTGGGAGGAGGCATTCTCCGCTTCCCTCCTCTTCCCTTCTGCAGCTTACACTTTGCTTTCCCGCTCTCTTCTCCGTAGCTTTGCCTCTCTTTTCATGGTAGCTTCGTCGGGTTCTACAGTCTTCCCTTTCTGTACCCCTCCGGCCACAATATTTCCCCTTTTGACCTCCTACATCAACCGCCCCTTTCATTACTTTATCCTTCTCATTTATTAAGAGGGATCATCACAACTCACAATATATGGATGGGTTCTAACAAAACCACGTAACATAAAGAAAAATTATGTTTAAAATCTTGTTTAAATAATTAAATTCAACCGATTTCTTAAAAAAAAGAAAAAAAGGTCTTTATAGAATGAGAGTGACTTATTGAAGAAATTTGATTTTTTATGTTAGATACACTTTTACCCTAAAACGAGTTTAGATAATGAATAAAATGACTCGAATACATTCCTAACAAGATATAAGACGTTACAGAGTAGGTGCGTGGTATCGGGGAGGCGTCTGAGGATCACGGCCAGCTTCAGTAGAAGGCCTTGCAAGATTTTGCAACGCTGTACTAACTTCCTTATTTAGGCTGCTACTAGGGCAATAATCTCCAAGTTGAATCCCAAGTTATTTGTGATAAGAGGTGTGATAGTACAGTACTTGATTGGAAATGCCTAAGTATTGAACTAATTGCCTAAGAATGAAATAATTGTAATAACTAGGAGTGAGGGACAGTCGAACTAAAAGAATTCTAAGTAGATACTCGAGGAAACCTTGCGGGTCTCCCAAAATCAAAGTTTTCTTACGCATTTTGAGTTTCTATGTTTTCTCATGTGCTGCACGAATGGAATTTTTTCCAGGTATGGCTCCCTCAGATTCACCTCACGTCTCTCCTTTTACCTCTTCCTCCTAATGAATTTTGGGGGGCGACGTTTCTCTACCGATGAAGAGCTGGAAAGTGCTATGAACGCATTGTTAGGTCGAATAAGGGGAAGCTGGTGAGAGGAGGGTATAAACCAATTATGTTCAAGGAAGCTGGTAAGAGGAAGGAATAAACAAATTATCTTCAAGGTACCAGAAGTGCTTGGAAGTTGAATGAGACTACGTAAAAATAGCTTACATTTCTGAAAACTAAATACGTAACAAATTTTTTGATAACCATTTTTATTCGATTTAAAATATCTTTGGTATTTACTCTTGGGAATACCCTCGTATTATACAAATAGTTCCTAATTGATAAATTTTCCCAATTTATTCAACGTTGTCCAAATTGATCAATTGTGATGTAGTTCATCAACGCCAGAAAATGTATTTAAAATACATCTAGTCTTTACCTAGGGTATATCCTCAAACGTTAGTAAAATCGCCTAATCGGTCCGAGGAAACGACGTTTTGAAAACCAAATTTTACAAATTTTACATTTTTTTACCTGAAAATATTTTTGAAATTATCGGATCCAAATTTCAATTATTGACGGATATTTGATGGACAAAAACCTATACAACGAGTTCTAAAAACGAAAATGCGAGCGAAATTTATATTTTTGAGACAATTTACTTTGGCAAAACCTACTTAATTGTGCACAACACACATGCTAGCAGGAAGCCAGCATGGCGAGTTTTAAAATCATTTCCGCAACCATGTTAAATGAAGAAGATTCTAATTACTTTTTCGGTTTAAATTTTGATAGAATAAAACTCTGAGAACTTGCTTTTAACGGTAAAACTGAACTATTTGAAGGTAGAAAGGAAATGATTTTCCACGGCTGTAAATGAAATTTCCCAAGGCAGGCGTGAGCTTCCACAGGGGATATAACCCTCTCCCATCGCCAGCTGTAATACTCCACCACCCCTTAATTTACGGGTGGAATCATTTTAAAAGCTTGGGATTCTAAGGGGGAACTTTAGGAGCGAAATATTTCGTGAGCAAATAAAGTAAACTTTCCGCGTTTAAGAGGGTCACGGTAGTTAACCAGCTTGGCACATGATGAAGAGTGTCAACGGTTAACGACTGCAGTTTGTCAAATTTGAATTCGAGTTGCATTTTGACTTTGAACTTGCTGAGCCAAGTAATTATTTTGCTTTTGGTTTATTATTTTCAATAATAAGCCTTTGGAATCGAGCAAGAAAAAAAAAATTTTAACCCCCCCTCAAAATTTGATGTTTTACGTTTCAAGGTACGTAGAATACGAAAATCGAATAAAAAAATTTCCGTCCGTCCGCCGTACGCCGTACGCCGTACGCGGCACTTTTCTTAGCAACACTGGACCGATTTGGTTCAAATTTGGTATATGGGCTCCATTTGGGGTCTAGTTGTGCCGCGAAGCTTTTGGTTGATGTAGGTCACTTCTAAGGGGTGAAAATTAAGGGTTGAAATTTTCTAGAGTGCCCTAGCTCGAAAACTCTCGAAATAAAGGTATCGTTTTTTCACCAATTTTAAATAGTACAGAATTTTTTAAAATTTTTGAGACCACCCGGAGCTCTGTAGGACAAACCGTTCGGTCCCTACGAGTACTTGAAGGTTTTCCTTCGATAAAACAGAATCATGAGTGTGAATCGCAAAAGAGGTCTAATCTCCATTCAAATTTTATCGGACTAAAATGCGATCGCTGTTCATTTCTTCGATTTGTATTCAGTTTTGCCTTCTGCGTAACCAGTAATCAAATTTCCATATGAAGCTTTCTATTTTTCCAATCGGGTGTGAAGCGTTTAGTTCTTTCTAATAAACTTGATTGTGAAGGTGTGAAGCCATTATAGTGTGGTAGGTAGTACCTACCAATAGTTGGTAGGTAAAAAAAAATTGGTAGGTAAAAACAATGTTTGTAGGTAAAAAACGCTGCAAATCATTGCTCAAAGGCTTCTTCACTCTTCAGATCACTGATCAGCTGTTTGAGCTCCGAAGCCATTTTCAATCCTATTGAATGGAAGTGCTCTTCCAGGCGTCTCCAGCATTCGAGGAGATCTTCTTCACTCCTCAGATCACTGATCAGCTGAGTGAGCTCCGAAGCCATTTTCAATCCAATTGAATGGAAGTGCTCTTCCAGGCGTCTCCAGCATTCGAGGAGATCTTCTTCACTCCTCAGATCACTGATCTGCTGAGTGAGCTCCGAAGCCATTTTCAATCCTATTGAATGGAAGTGCTCTTCCAGGCGTCTCCAGCATTCGTGGAGATCTTCTTCACTCCTCAGATCACTGATCAGCTGAGTGAGCTCTAAAGCCATTTTCAATCCTATTGAATGGAAGTGCTCTTCCAGGCGTCTCCAGCATTCGAGGAGATCTTCTTCACTCTTAGATCACTGATCAGCTGAGTGAGCTCTAAAGCCATTTTCAATCCTATTGAATGGAAGTGCTCTTCCAGGCGTCTCCAGCATTCGAGGAGATCTTCTTCACTCCTCAGATCACTGATCAGCTGAGTGAGCTCTAAAGCCATTTTCAATCCTATTGAATGGAAGTGCTCTTCCAGGCGTCTCCAGCATTCGAGGAAATCTTCTTCACTCCTCAGATCACTGATCAGCTGAGTGAGCTCCGAAGCCATGTCAATCCTATTGAACGCAGGAAGCTGAAATTTGAGAGGGAAGGACAAGGGAGAATACAGATGGTGGTAGGTGCTATTGATGGAGAACCAGTGATCTATACAGGAGGGTGATCTATACAGAAAATAATAAACCTTTGAGCAATGATTTGCAGCGTTTTAATTTACGTATTTTGCAATTCAAAGCTGTTTTTCCATCTGTCCGAGGCTAAATCAGTTTTTTGAGCAGTTCCATATGAAAATTTGTGTGATTTCTTGTAATTTTCTAGAAATGCGGGGTTTGTCTCTAGACAGTCCTCTAACACACGATGTGCATGGGAGTAACTGTGAACTCCTTTGAACTAATATTTCTCAGTCCCAACAGTCCAAAATTGCTCGAATTGGCACGGTTTTTCTGGTTTAGACAGTTGCGCGTAAATCCTATTGTAGTTGGATCCGTAAGAGCCGAATTTCTTGTCCAGTGCAAAACAATCATAGCTCATAGCTTCCTCGTATAAGTAACTCGATTGTATGTTATTTTGATTAAGAGAGAGCCGATCCTTCAAATGATCCTATGCAAGGTACGAGTACATAATCTCATTACTTCAATCTCCAACTACCCTACACTACCCTCACAGGGGACCATCAAGCCTTCTACACAATCTCTGAAAATTCCGTCAAAATTGGACAATAACTTCGTATAGTTCTGCAAGTAACAAAAATTTGTGGACACTCTGACCTACATGACAAACAAACATACATAAAACCAAAATTGTTCAGGAAGCTCTAATACGTACTGATAAAGAGAGTGAAAATTAAAGTTTTGGAAAACATTTTTTGGTTTATTATTTTCAATAATAAGCCTTTGGAATCGAGCAAGAAAAAAAAAATTTTAACCCCCCCTCAAAATTTGATGTTTTACGTTTCAAGGTACGTAGAATACGAAAATCGAATAAAAAAATTTCCGTCCGTCCGCCGTACGCCGTACGCCGTACGCCGTACGCCGTACGCCGTACGCCGTACGCCGTACGCGGCACTTTTCTTAGCAACACTGGACCGATTTGGTTCAAATTTGGTACATGGGCTCCATTTGGGGTCTAGTTGTGCCGCGAAGCTTTTGGTTGATGTAGGTCACTTCTAAGGGGTGAAAATTAAGGGTTGAAATTTTCAAGAGTGCCCTAGCTCGAAAACTCTCGAAATAAAGGTATCGTTTTTTCATCAATTTTAAATAGTATTGAATTTTTAAAAATTTTTGAGACCACCCGGAGCTCTGTAGGACAAACCGTTCGGTCCCTACGAGTACTTGAAGGTTTTCCTTCGATAAAACAGAATCATGAGTGTGAATCGCAAAAGAGGTCTAATCTCCATTCAAATTTTATCGGACTAAAATGCGATCGCTGTTCATTCCTTCGATTTGTATACAGTTTTGCCTTCTGCGTAACCAGTAATCAAATTTCCAAATGATGCTTTCTATTTTTCCAATCGAGTGTGAAGCGTTTAGTTCTTTCTAATAAACTTGATTGTGAAGGTGTGAAGCCAGTATGGTGTGGTAGGTAGTACCTAGCTGGTAGGTAAAAAAAAGTTGGTAGGTAAAAAAAATGTTGGTGGGTAATAAACGCTGCAAATCATTGCTCATTTTTTTAACCTCGAAAAGTAAAAACAACGGGTCTCTTGGTAGACTCGGAAGCGAAATGATCTTATTTGATGGCATTTTCTGGTTTCAATGTAACAGCTTATAGGACGCACACCGCATGCATACAACACTTTAAAAAACGCTGCAAATTATCACACAATGGTTTATTATTTTTCTATATAGATCACTCGTCTACAAAGCCACCAACCATCCAACATGAAGAAAAACATCGATCGCATTTCGGTCAGCTAAAATTTGAACGGAGATTAGGCCTCTTTTGCGATTCACACTCGTGTTTCCGATTTATCGTACGTCCAACCCTTAAATTCTCGTAGGGAGCGAACGGTTTGTCCTAAAAAGCTCCGCGAGGTCTCAAAAAATTCTAAAAATTCCATACAATCTTAAATTGATGGAAAAACAATACCTTTATATCAAAATGTTTTGAGTTAGGGCGTTTTCAAAATTTCAAAATTCATTTTGTGACCTTCAGAAGTGACTTACATCAACCAAAATCTTCGGGGCACAACTAGACCCCAAATGGAGCCTACATACCAAATTTCATCAAAATCGGTCAATGCTAAGTGGGGAAAGTGCCGCGTACGGCGGACGGACGGCCAAATTTTTATTCGATTTTTGGATTCTACGTACCTTGAAACGTAAACCAACAAATTTTGAGGGGATGTTAAAAAAATATTTTTCTTGGTCGATTCAAAAGGTTTATTATTGGAAATAATAAACCAAAAACCGCTTAAATCTTGCCAATTATTGATCCTTCTAAAACATCTGTTCCGGAGGATTTGGTCTCCCAATTTTGCTTCAGAATTTTCATTATGTTCGTCAAATTGATGCATAGTTTGTATAGCTGAAATGGTCGAAGGTTCAACCTTCTAATAAATAGCAATTTTTCGTAAAGCCCCGTAAAATGACTTATGATCTATGAAAATGTTTCAGAACTAGTGGGCTGTTCTTTTGAGACACTCCGTGGTGAATTTAAATATAGAATAAATATTGAAAAATAGTATTAGTTGTAATTTTACAGGATAATGGTAGTTGAGAAACTCAAGACGTTGTTTTCTGACTTGTTTTCCTAAATATGACCTCTCGGGGTGATCCACAAATGTACACCAACGAATTTTCGATCTATCACGATCAAGTGTGGTTAGCGCGGTGGATTTTGACTCATTATTAGGGTCGTTATTATCGTACCTCACAGTACCTCGTATACATCCTGCACCTACTACTTTACAATATCCGTTGAATTCATATTTCGAACAACGCGACCATGTCATACCCCGAAAGACATAACTCATAAAGCGACCCAAACCATGAAATCTGTATCCTCTGGTAACACAGATGAAATGGCTGGGATAACGCTAAAAGCCCCATAAAAAGGGTAACATTGGCGCAGGTGGTTCGAGCACTCAGAAGGTTTTAAGGCCGCATTTGTTGGGCCCATAACCTGCCTGTCTCAACTGTCATTTGGTTTCCTGACTGAGCTTTTTCTACCGCTTCGCATTTTCCTGATTTAGCTACAGAGTTCACTGTTATGAGTTCGTGACTTATGGCTTCTCGTGAAACACTTCGTGTTGGACGCAATGTGATGAACTTACCTGCTCAAAGTAATAAAGTAGTCATAAAGATTCTAAAATTTTTTGTCGGAAATGAAAACATCACAATCTGGTAAAGGCAGACAGAGGATGAAGTCACGCCTAAGAGGCTGAACCTCACTCAAATGGACATGCGTGTTGAAGGTAGGTAATTGGAGAGCAAGGATATGGTTTAAAGTACGTGAAGGATTATACGTACAGAGGGGTTGTTTCGTTCTCAGGTTGTACACTATAGAATTCATACTCATACTCACATCAATATAACGTCAATTAAGAAGAAACGCCACCAAGTTGAGTTTTTCCAGCTTTTCTGGAAACAAAAAACAGCTTTATTGCAATCTTTTTTTTTTCATTACTACGCACTTTTTTTCGTGGTGAAAAAAAGTTCGTACTATATTGCAAAATTTGATATTTAATATCAACTTAGCAAATAATTTACGGGTAATTTTTAATCACAACATTGGGTCAAAACAGAAAAACCGGTTGGTAAGCAGTTGATGTAGACCACACAATACAACAACAGTAGTTGTAATTTTACGATTGGTAAGTAATACTTTTTTCAAAGATTCGATGGCATTTCGCTATGACAGATCTAGGTTGTAATTTTAATCATATAAACTAACTTAATTTTGAGAAATGACGCTCGAACTAAAGTCAGAACTTGGACCGAACGACGCAAACAATTAGGCGGAGTTGTCTAAGTTTTGTCAGATAAGATTGGGTGGTATTGCCTTCTCCTGTTTTATTATCTTAATTTCTTGGCTACTATACCATCAGCTATGAATTTTTCGGCTATCGGAACCCCTTTCGTATGACATCTCATTTTAAAGCTTTCAGTCAGACCTTTAATATGAATATACAAAATGGTTCGTAAACGACTCACTGGAAAGTTACAATGGAAGTACGTATTCATTGTACGGATCAATCTCCCCGAAATCAGCCACCACGTTTTAAAACCATTTTCTCTCGTTTTCGACACTTTCTAAAACGCAACATGAACTCCGAAACGGGACCACCACGGATGCTGGTAGAACAGTTTTTGAATGGGCATAGTCCCAGAACAAAAAAATTCAATGTGTTCAGGGGAAAAAATGTCCTACAACACACCGAAAAGTTAGTTATTAGTTAATGTTTTACTTAAGTTACTAGCCTCGTCTCCTTGTCTCGTAGAAGAGAAACACACAGAAGAAATACAAAAGAAATAACCCAAATTTGACTAATGAGAACCGTACCCGCTGTTGGAAATATAATAATTTAATAATTTGTACCAAAGTTCCGTCAATTTGACCAATTTCAAGATGAATAATTGATTAGGTACTGTTTTCGACCTCGGCTCTTAGTCTAACGGAAGGGAAACATACAGAAGAGATACAAAGAAAACAGCTGAAATTCGACAATTTTGAAAATATTTCCACTTATGGAGATAAGATAATATGAATAAATAATAAGTTATTGCAAGTGAATTTATGATAAGCCATCGACTAAATTATTCAACATTTCCAAAACTTTGACAAATTTCCAACACCCATTTTCAAAAGAAGAGGCTTTCAGTGATGAAGATCCGCTTTCCTTTTCACCGCGGAGGACATTAAATGTCCTCCTCTTAAGCAAATTTTGCTTAAGCATTGGTTTATAGCTTTCATTAAAATATTATCGGTTTAGAAGAGCCGGCTCCTAGTCTAACAGGATAGAAAAACGCAGAAGAAGAAGAAGAATACACAGGGGAGAGATGCGAAAGAAACAGCTGGTAGGTCGAGCTGCTCAAATCGCGTGATCTGCCCGCAGCCGGCTCAACAGCCTTTCGTTTCCGGTACGGTTTTTCGGGGTTTCTGTGTTTTATTCTTCAGTTTTATCCTAATATTTATGTAATTGTTGGGAAGGTGGGAAAACTACGTGAGGTAACGAAAAGTGAACGAATTCGAGTGCTTACCGAGTTGAAGAAAGGACTTTAGATGAGCTTTCACGTAAACCAACGGTAGATACACTCCTTATTATTAACTACCTTTGAAAACGTTCTTATTAACATTTATTTTATAATATGGAGCCTTTTCGCGGAAATTCGAATTTGTGTGCTCACTGAGATGAAGAAAAGATTTTTCACGTGAACTGAACGTTCCCAACTAGCCATATCAACGTATACAGTAACTTAATATATTACAGCATTGAACTTAATTTCTTTTATAGTTTAGAGTCTTTATAATATAAAGCGTTGCGCGAAGGGCAACTTGAAGGTTTTTTAAGTTCGTGTTTCTGACGAAATGATGGTCGATCGTTCGCAACACGAATGCTAAGTCATTCATTCGTGCGAATTTTTTTCTCACAGCTTCTTTCATTTCTTATAGCAAGTTAGGATACATAAGTACCTATATAACTTCTCTTACCAATAAAGCACTAACTTTGATTGAATTTATCGAAATTAGAGTTAACCGGACGCTCTTTTTTGAATTACACCACGACGATAGTGGTTTCTGGTTAGATCATGTATAATAATACGGTTTCGTTATAGTATTATTATATCTGTAAACAGGACGCAATGTCCTAGTCGCTTTGTATTCGTTTCTTACCTATCTTTTTATTTGTAAATCAATCTCATTGTCGGTTTCCTACGTAAGTAGAATCTTATCAAGTTGGTAAAAAATATTGGATAATGAACTGTTGTGTGATAATGACCGTTTCCTCATCTTCAATACCAATCTTTATTAAATTTCTAAACTTAAAATACTTTCACGATGCCCTAACAATAAAGAAATACGTAAAGTCGTGATAACAAGGCATTACCTTCAAATTTCGATGAAATTCAGTGATATCCCTGATCAATTTTGGTTTCTTCGTGTCTGTGTCTGTGTGTTAGTGAATCCTTGTAACGGGAAAAACTATACGAATGTATTATCCTATTTTGACGGAACTTTCAGGAATTGTGGTAATAACAGTTTGGATTACCTCCAATAAAATTGGTAGCCTCTGCGCGTGCACCAAGTTGAAACCCTCAATAATCATAACTTCTAAATTTTTCATTCGATATCGATGGGATTTTCAGGGGTTGTATGACTGAGAGTCTGGACAGTTCCCTATAAATGTCATCGTCACGTGATCACCAAGTTTGAAGATTAGTGGTAGGTACTTGGAGATTGAAGGTTTGATTATCTGCTATACGTACTATAATATGATTGAGGTATGATTGACCAATACTAGACTTGTTTTGTGCTTATTCTATATTTGCCCATGACGGAGGAACTAGGGAACTAGGAGGAACTGGGTCCTATTCATATGGTATATGTCTGTCTGCGAAATTGTTTAAACGTAACAGTAGGTATGAAGAACTAGTTCTACAGATAATACACTTTAACCAAAAACGTTGCCTGACAAAAGACAAACAAGACAAGTTTGACAAAAGACAAGTTTGTCTTTTGTCAGGCAACGTTTTTGGTAGATTATTTTGCCACAGTTTCTTACAGTATAATTAAAGTGTATTATCTGTAGAACTAGTTCTTCATACCTACTATTACGTTTATACAATTTCACAGAAAGACATAATATATCTGGTATATTATACCATATGAATAGGACCCAGTTCTTGGGTAGAAACGTCATGGGCAAATAAAGAATAAGCACAAAACAAGTCTAGTATTGGTCAATCATACCTCAATTATACTTCACGTTGACAAGACATCATATCACTCTCATATTATAATATGTATAGATATTATTATTGTATTAGATATACATTAATAACAGGTTATTGTTTGTTACTGATGATGACCTAACCGTCGAAATCGATTTAACTTGTAACTCAATATTTTTGTGGAAATAGACAACGTTCTACTTAACTCCGTTTTTATTAGAACGGTTAGAAGTAAGCTTTCTATATATTTCCCACCCAAAGGAGCATCCCCTGAAATGGGTGCATCATTAGATGATGGTACATTTTATCGTCGTACCTACAATGAGAGGAAATCTTCAAAATTACACCTTATTAAAAATTTTTGATACAAAACGACCCGGATTGGCAACAGCCGCTTATAACGAAGGACCGATTCGACGGGGGTGGTTGGCGTTGACTTGAGTGGAGGATGCCCTGTTGAATACGGTAACGATCCAATTAGTATTCGCAGAGTTCTGTTTAGTTACTGCCGTGGGATGTAATTGTCGGGGAGGAAATTTCAAACTGGTTGCTCAAAACTCATTCTACCTTCTACTGCGATTGGCTTCTGTTGTTCGTAATGAGTAGGTTCCTATTATCGGAAGCAGCGCATATTGGACGAAAAAGTGACTCTACCCTCTATTTCATCCCTATTTAATATGGAAAGACATTTGTCTCCGAATATCCAATAATTGTGTTTGGTAGACTATCTGGTGTTGCCTTCAGATCTTCAATACAATCACTCGGGGTTTCATAGACCTTTTTCAAAATCTTGCAACATCCAGATTGTTTTCTGCTTCCTCAACCAATACTTACTTTCATCAGTTGAGCAAATTGACATTTTGCTTGTTTTCACATAACGAAAGTATGAAGGTATAAACAATTACATTTTAGACCGATTTTTGACAAAATGTTGAGGGATTGGGAAGATTGCGTCTCATAATTATGTCCTCTATCAATTTCGCGCTAAGGATAAATTCACCAGACCTCATTTTCCTTTTACTTCTTTTTTCGATTAAGCGCTAAACAAGACGGGTGCTACGAGACGGGGTGCTTAAGTCAAATATGAATAATAAGGACGGACTATCAACGATTCTCGTTTGAAACTTGGCAATGAAGGTGACAGCTATATGGGTTCCATCAATGTCAAACTACCGTACTTGCAGATACTCCAGGCTCCTGAAATATATATTTTTAAACTTTTTCATCCTGACCTATATCCACTGCTTAAAAAAGGGCTCTGAACGACGTGCAGTAGGTACTCCAGTTTCAAGTTGATGAGGGTAGGTATGTCCTTATCATGAATTCAAGTATCCTGAATGCTCAATTACTGAAAACTTGATCAAAGATGTTCATCTGACTTTTTAACAAGAGCCAAAGATCTTTCACAGTTGAGCATGATGAAGAACCAGACCGTCTATAACATTCAAACTGAATCAGTAAACTTCCGGCGATTGTTTTTGCTCTACGTTTGGAAACGCTCGACGTTGCAGGCTCTTTTTAAACATGAAGGTGGCAGGAGATTTCCCCTTCATAATCATACTGCTGCTATCATAGCAGACCTCATTGTTTGTTTCCATGATCGATTGGCACTTATGGAGGAAAAAAAGGTAAACAAGAAGTGATGACAAAGGCTTTGTCGTGAGCTTGGGGAAGACCCTAAATAAAATCCCGTTCGCCCTGAGATAAATCTGCCTTTCTCCCCCTACCTCAATTGTGTGGCCCTTGATATGAAACAAGATTTAATAGCCCTCGAGGTCTAACAAAGAGGTGTCTGGCGAGCCTCAAACACGCAGCCCTCGTTGATGGATCTAGATCGATATCGGGCCCCTGAGAAACTACATCACTTCATCTCACGTTTTGAAAGAAGATAGGCGAATGTGGTGAGATTGGTAATTTATTGTATTTTTTGGATCAACGGGATCGAAGGTGTTTTACACTTCTTAGACTCGGTTTTGTAGAGTTGGTCCTGGGAAATTTCCCTCGCACTCCTTTCAGAAGCAGCGAGTTTATGATAGATATTTTAGGATTGTTTCCAATGTTTAAAGGTTTTAATGAAAACCCATAAGAGAGCGACTATTTGGTTTAATTAATGATTTTACTTCCATCAAAATTACACTGCCAACAAATTTTAAACCAAGTTCGGTGGAAATTACAGCTTTCTTACATAAAATGATGAGAACATGAAATTTCGTTGGAGTGAAAATTCTTTGATGTGTTATTAAGCAATACCACTGAGAAACTCCCTATTATGAAAGCTGGACAAATATAAATACGATTGTCAAATTGTTTGCGATATTTTGATATTTTTTTTCAAATGTATCGTGGTTCTTACTGATCGGATCTTGATGAAATCAATCCAAAACCGTGTCTGACAGTCTTTCAGTCGCCAATTTCTTGCTCCCGGCACAACTATACAATGTATGTACGAACCAGCGTTTCAAAATTGATGATTTCAAATGAAGAAATCAGCATCTCAGTAACAGTTTTGTTGTGTGTTTGTGGGCAATTGTCTGCGTTGACTACCGTTTTCCGGCACATGAAATTTGTTCTTTACACCCAAATTAAATAGGAAGAGGATGAGGGATTGCAATCTAAACCTGAAATAGTCAATAATGATAATTATGATAGATTAACATGCATATTAATAATGTTTATCTCTTTGTTTCAGGGTGAGGTGCCACCGTGCAACTGCATGGATTGCGCCAACTATATGGAGTATCAGGTACTTCGCTATACTTTCTTGATCATATAAATTATCTCATTTTTATCATTACGTTCATGTACTTACCTGTATTTACTGAGAACTTGTTATTATTTATCATTAATAATTTTACCTGGTAACTAGGAGTTTTGCCTCAGTTGATAGGAAAATGTAATAGGCTGCAATAACGTCTGACAGAAGGGGACAAAATGGGTTAATTTTCAACTAGGTTTTGACTTCTTTTACTTTCTACTATTCAATTACAATATAAAGAATACTGAATGCAAAATTTGCATTTAATGACATTTAATGTCATTTAATGACATTAAATACTTACCTATGTCATTTAATGTCATTTAATGACATTAAATACTTACCTATGTCATTTAATGTCATTTAATGACATTAAATAAGTACCTATGTCATTTAATGACATAGGTACTTATTGATCGTTTTGTGTTGAATGGTCGACTGTAGGTATAATTTTTCTCCAATAACCTATAAAAGCTGTCAAAATCAGTTTAAGCTGTCAAATTAACCTAGAAAAGCTGTTAAAATAATCATTCAAATCTATATGGATTGAATAATTTGAAGTACTAATTGGGAGCTCGGTATTTGCGCCACTTGGATCCACTACCAGAGTCGACACAACAAACAGCCTCCCAACAAGCAAAATAGTTCTTCGTGAAAGACATCCCAGTTCAGTTGGATTGTGTACCGCAAATATCATGAGTTTTGGTGTTTTACTGGAAAATGACCATACGAGGGATTCGCGGTCTCTTCAGACTAGAATCCATTACCAGAGGGCACAACACAAACGACCTCTGGACCTCACCGTTGGATCGTTAACAAAAGAAAGAGATTAGCGCCAACAGGACTCCTAAGCTGAATCATTAATAAGAGGCTAAGAGATTAAAAGTTGGGGAAAACGTCGGCTAATTTGATAAAGCCAACCTTGACACATTGCTGCGGAAGTTCCAACGGGCGATCCGTTGCTGCTACATAGTTAATCTGAGTTACCCTGTAGTTAACCTTCGATTTAGACAGAAACTGGGTCAACTCCTACTGTTTAACTTGCTTCAAGTTGGAAATGAGTTGGAGAATTTCGGATGGTGGGTTTTTGGTCCTGAGAAGGCGTCCTCAGTAGTTAGATTTTTGTGATCGGATCACCAACCGTACCTTTAAGCTATGTGGCACAAAGCTCGTATCTTCGAAGAAACTATGTGCCACACCCAAATTGGTGGAATTTTTTTGGGTAGTTATTTACGGCTTTTCCAGCTCGAAACAAAACTTTGACCTTCATGAATAGGTACCTGTAAAAAACATATTTGTTAGTGTTAGGTATTTAGCTACTTATTTAAATGGGGAATTTGCCTCACATTTTTTTTTTTCGAATAAGGGTTTATTTTTATGGAATAAAACCATAGTGAGCTGCTCGAAAACGCATCCAAAAATTTAGAGAATTTAAGGAAGATGGAAATTTTAAATGTGGTGGCAATGAGTAAGAGGCAGCCATGTTTGGAACGTAACGGATATTCTACCAATCTGACTTCAAAGGAGGTTCTGTGGCGCTTACCACAGAAGCGGAACATACACGAACTTTTAGCTTACAACTAGTGCGCACAACAGTGCGCCGCGAACTGGCAGGAAGAACCCAGACACAAAAGTGACCAAAAGAAACAATATTACTCACTTTTTTACAATACGATTCTACCTACTAGTTTATCAAGCATTATTAGTCTTCATCTTCTCTTATTTAGTTTCAAGATTTGAATCACATTATTCGAATAGCCATTTCACTGGATCTTTTCGTGTGGCGGTGCTAGAACTCTGTCTGTTGTCGGAGTTGTTTTCGCGTCGTTTTTTTGCTTCCGAGTCTACTAAGGTAGCGGAAGCTTTGTTTTCACTTTTCAAGGACGAAAAAAAAAAGTTCTCCAAAATCAAAATTTTCACTCGCGTTTTGCGTTTTAGACCTTTCTGAACAATTTTGGTTCAGTGTCTGTGTGTCTGTGTGTCTGTCTGTCTATCTGTCTGTCTGTCATGAATTCCTTGTAACGCGCATAACTATACGAAGTTATTGTCCGATTTAAATGAAATTTTCAGGGATTGTGCGGGTTGGTGTGTAGACGGTCCCCTATGAAAATCATCATCCCCGGACTGATAGAAGCGACTGCGCATGCGCAAACGTGAATTCCTTGTAACGGCCATAACTTCCACATTTTCCATCCGATTTCAATGAAATTTTCAGGGATTGTGCGGGTTGGTGTGTAGACGGTCCCCTATGAAAATCATTATCCCCGGACTGATAGAAGCGACTGCGCATGCGCAAACGTGAATTTCCTGGTAACGTCCATAATTTCTACATTTGCTATCCGATTTCAGAGAATTTTTCAGGGATGTTACAGATTAACTTGTTTTGATGTTTTGAGATTAACTACCTACTATGCATCGTATCATCTATACAATCGGGTTATGGATACGAGGAAGCTATGTGCCACACCCACTTGGCAGACTTTTTTTTCGTATGACGTCAACAATATTCCTCGATTTTTGCGGTGTTTTGTAACAGAGGCTTCATTTGTTTAGGCATTTTCTCCTACGGTAATTTTTTCCCCTTGGTTATTCCTAGTGTGAAACGTTATTCTAGGGCCCTATTGTAGGATTTGACTTGAAATTCCAGAATCTAAAATTGAGGCAAAGTCCCCATTACTTACTAAAATCTGTGAAATCCTTGGAACATGAATAATTTAAACCATTTTCTTACACAGATCATATGGGATTTGTGCCAATTAGCCCTTCAACTGTCCCTTAATTACAACGGAAGTTGAATTTCCTTCAAACAAACCATTCATCACAATTTAATGGCCCGATACCGCTCAAAGTTCTTTAGATGGATAGGCCTTAGACGATTTCTCATGGATATTAGCCGTAGGAAAATCAACATAATTGGGATCAAATGTCTATTGTCGATGTTTGTTGAGTCAGGAAACTGTCAATATGATCGTAATAGAATAATAATTTATTTACCAAACTAATGCACCAATTTGATGTTGAGCTCATGAGAACCTGGTCGTAATACAAATTCCGATACTTCACGATCTAGTGAGTCTAATTTTGCTTAAACTTTTAGGGTTGTGTTGTCTAGTTTTCTGATGATATTTGATCCAGTTCCGATCTGTAATATCCCATAGGAGTACTTTCCCCCAACCATCACATCCCAACTGTCTGACATACTTGAAATAGCTTGAAGTTCCAATTTTGGGATAAAGTCAGTATTGATAGCGTGATCCAGGTTGACTGAGGAACACCTTTTTACTGAATCCTGCTGAGTATTCCATCACGGTCACAAGTTAGCGAGGGAATTTGCTATTCCTTTTTTCAAACGAGTGGTGGTCAGGATGGTTCGTTAGGTATTCATAGAACGAATCACTTGGTCGGTTCCAACGCGACTGTTTTTCTTTCGACGGTCCACTATGGCGTTTTTATGCTATGCACCTACTAGAGCCAATCAAAAAATTCACAGAACTGGAGCTTACGAGTAATAACAGGGTTTTAACCGGAAGCAATGCGAGTTTATAACAGGAAACAAGCTCGTAAAAAGCTGTGAGGTCGTCATGGTAAATATGGTGGAAATATCATGGTGGAAATATTGAGGATTCACACTACCTTAATTCACCTGTGGAAATCCAAATCTTCGTTTGCTTCAATATTCTTGGAGTTTCATGAAATATCCTTCTGGAGGCGAGGAGACATTACCTTCTGGGGGAACGCAATGTCAGAATCAATTTTAACCCGGAAATTTTGTACATTGGAAACTTTGCCTGCAAGTTGCCAAGATGCTCAAGTTTACGTTCCAAGCTGTGTAGAACCCGAGATTCGAATGAAAATTTTCCATCCGTATGCCGCACTTTGCCCTGTTTCCATGAGCAGATTATTATGAAATTTGGTGTAACGGCTCTATTTGGGGTCTAGTTGTAACTCGAAGATTTTTTCTAATTTAAATATAGAATATTGATTTTTCATCAATTTAAAACAGTGATGATTCGTTAAAATCTAACGGAACCGCTTAGAGTTCATTAGGTCTGACCGTTCGCTTCTCATGAGGATGAATTATGCAAGGTCTAGTTAAATTAATGATCAATTTACTCGTGATCAGATTCTCGGTAGCCACTGCGCCCTTCCAATTGTGAAATCCTTATTATGCGCAACTTCTAGGTTTGTGACTCTACCTACATCCTCGCGGGTGCGCCGTGATATAGTCATGTATAAGTATATTAATAATATAGTATATTAATATAGCATATCGCACATCCGGAGTAAGACTGGTATAAGTCAAAAAACCCAACTGATGGGAAATCGCATTTAAAGATTTTCGACTTCTTTGTTGTTCTATAACAGTCATCTGAACGAATTTTTTTAATATCTCAAGGGTCTACGGCACTCATATACTATTTAACTATCATGTGCTATACCAAAATTGCTTCGTTACCTCTTCATTTGCGACCAGCATGCTTAAATTGATCAAATTCCTATGATGTACCACTATTACCCCAAGAAATAGTGGAACATCTCAAAATAAACCAGAGTTGTAATTCTAAAAGTGGAACCAATACATGACTTTTCGGATCAAAAGTGGTACATCTCATATTATACCAACGTTACAACATGCAGACCAAAGAGAAATTCCATTTTGTTTTGGAGAAATACTGGTGCATCTCAAAATAAACCAGTATTGCAAATTTAAAACTCTAATTATTGTTGGATCAAAAGCGGTACATCTGATATATACCAGTATTACACATATCTTAAGTTCATCACACTTCGGCGTCTGGCGCATAACTGAAGTGATCCAGTCTTGCTCCGACGCCATGGTAGAAGAATGGCTCAGAACCATACTGGTTTATCTGCTCTCTAGCGGCCAGTAACTAAGTTATCGTTAAACCCGTTCTACCCCCGTGTAGAGCTCGACGAGAGCTATCTGGTGGAATATATAACTCAAAACCGCCAATTTCGGACTTATACCAGTCTTACTCCGGATGTGCGATATGTATAGTATATGCATAAATAGTCATAATAAGGTCTATAAGTGTGAGAAAAGTGGTGCGTTTTATGTTCTCAGATTAAGTAGGTCGGATACTTTACGGGGTTACAAGTGGGCGGTGACTGTTGCAATTTCTCTTGGATATAAAAGAGGTCGGTTTCAAGAGCCGTAAAACGGCCCTGGAGTTTTAGAATAAAAGCCCAAAGGGTCCTTAGAATCGAAGTTCTTCTCTCAAGATACCCTCGAATTGTTACCTTCGGGAAACACACGCCCGAATCACGCAAACTTATCCGTAACGGATCAGCGGTTCGTAGTAGGTCGGTATTCCAACCAGAGACGCTTTTTGCCGATGTCGTTTTCGGGGAAGGCCGTTAAAGAAGGAACCGAGTTGGTTTTCCGAGAGGGAAAAATGGGTTCCCTAGTCGTTAACCCAAGGCCGTTAACCCGGGGTTAAATACCGTCGGTCAAGTTGACCCTTCACCGTCTGCGTGGCGACGTCTAATCGGCGCCACATTGTCTCGAAGGGGACTAACTTTAATCAGAGAGTTAACGGAAGGGTTCTCCACTTAGGGCAACTAACTTTCCACGAGGGTCCTGTTGCTCTTGGGATTCCAGTTAATTGCGCCTGGTTGTTCAATACATACAATGTTATTGGGATCACCGTTTCAGTTGAATAGTGTAATACGATCCTTATTCTCCTGCCCGAAGGATAAACGCCTAAAGTAGCAAATCTCGATGATCAACAAAACAAAATCTTGTTCGATTCCCATGTTTCATTATTGAAAATGACAAACCAAAACAGTTTACAATGGTTGTTTTAAATCTAGTTAGTCCGTCAGCAACTAACATTCACAAATTTTATGGACATGATTATCCTCATTTTTCGACAATCATTATCAAAATGAATAATTAGTGCAAGTTAACAACTTTCACTTTGTCCAGTATACGCCATCTACTTCAACTAGATTTACCTAATCCAAGTAAATAGGTTTGTGTGCATTTGGTTGAATCTGTCTTTTCGCTCCCTTACAGTCGAGTATCGGGAAGCTTCATTATGCAAATTATTACTACATTATGCTATATTATGCAAATTATTACACAACGGTTTCGCTTCGAGTCTACCAAGTTAGCAAATGTTTTCATTTTTCTAGGATAAAAAAGTACTTTAAACTCAAAATTTCAACTCGCGTTCATCTTTAATAATGTTTTGTTACCTTCCTGAAAAATATTGGTTTACTGTCTGTCTCGGTTTCTGCAAATCCTTAGAACGGGGAAAACTATACGAAGTCTCTGTCTGATTTTGATGAAAATTTCAGGGATTGTTAGTATGGAAACTAGACGGTGTCATCAATTTTGTTGTAATCGTATGAAGGATAGCCACTGCGGATGCGCTAACATGATATTTTTGATAAGCATAACTTCCACAGTTTTCAATCGATTTCGATTCGATGGAACTGGGTTTGAGACTAGGTGATTTTGGTAGACTCCCTACGAAAATGACATCGTCATGATGTGCTTAATTTGGAAGGTACCTAGAAATTGAGGTTGTCTAATATGATCATCGGGTCATTTATAGAATCGGGTTATGAATACGAGAAAATTGTGCCGCACCCACTTGGCATTTTTTTTTCTTGCTCAATTCAAAACGTTCATTAGGTATTAAAAATTTAAAAAAAATTAAGTTTTATTTTAAAACGTCTGTTAAGTTGAGTTGGCTTATAAAGAACAACATGGTCATACAGAATTTGTGCGAAAATTAATTATCAAAGCACAATTCTTAACACAATTGTTAACTAAATATTTATTTAATAATCTTATGGGTTTCCTCGATGAATGGAGAGGTTTTAGAACATTTCTTACAGCTTACTACCTCTAGAGGTACTTAGCCATCGTATTGCAAAAACCCCCATCGAAACCGTAACACATAAACGCAACAATCAACAATTTATTACACTGTATGGTATTGTTATGAAACTTCTGAAAAGTAAGTAAATACGAAAGAAATTAAAATTTCAGAGAATATAGTTCGAATATAGAGTAAGACATTAATCGCAAGAACAAGGTTTCCGCAGCTTCAGTGAGGAAGCAAAATATTGACGATTCCAAGTTTTTGGTAGAAGAAAATCCTGGAAGTGAGCTTCTAAATTAAGTGTTACGAAAGGAAACAAACAAAAGCCCACTCAATATTAACTACGTTAAGGGTAAGCGTTTAAGCTGTGTAAACGTTAATTCGGGAACGAATAAGCTCGTGCCAGAGGTGGAGGTGAGCGCTTCATTACCGGCCTTTTCAAATTTATGACGGCGCTGACACAATTTAACATTCTAACGGTTATAGGAGCCTTTCGTATCGACTAAACCCCTCGAGCCAGCGTAGCGAAGGGTAATTGTAGGGGTGGGAAGAATGGGGTTGCAAAGTAAACAGTGAAATATGACCTCGATCCACCTTCCGTCTACTCTTCCGTTCGTTTACACTATTTCTGTGATTAACTTCCAAGTCTCGTATACATCGTAAAGATAAGACAGACATAGAACAACACGTCAGCCAAATTGAATGTGAGGCACTCAGCTTCTTGGTAGACTCTGAAACGTTGATTCTTGGTAGATACTGAAAAATAGCTTCTTGGTAGACACTGAAACGTCATACGAGAAGTTCTGGAGGGTCAGTATACTCGAATTAGTTTACACGAATAGTCCTGTGATGATGATGTACGAGACATCTAACCTCAGAAACTATACATTCGTCTGATTAACAACTCCTTGATGGATCCAACCCAATGAAGAGGGATGATAAATGGATACATGTAGTATGTGGGAAATATAGATTGATTTATTATCCTTTAAGCAATCAGGGTTTTATCTAAGTATTGTGGAGGAGAAGAACCAACAGATATTGCTTTCTATATCTTTGGATTTGAACCACGGCGGTAAGGGAAATGAATGAAAGTAGGTTGGTACAAATCGTTGCACGGGATAAGACGGTGGGTGGGGGAGTTAGGGTATCAAATCACGACTCGGATGTCAACTACTGTTCCTCCATCACATTCCATATATGAGAGTAACTATCTATAGATTATTCGATCACCATTAACCAAGGGGACATCCCTAACAATATTCACAAGTTTCATTCAAATATGTTGAAAATGTTGAAAGAAAGGGATGTGCATAGCAGGCAGAGTCGTACGCCCTAAAACATACATATCAATTTTGGTTTATTACGAGATATATTTGGTTTAATACGAGAAATATTTATTCGTATTTTCAATAACGAAGCTTTGGAACCGAGCAAGAAAAAAGTATCACCCGCTTTTCCTTTCAAAATTTGATGGCTTACGTTTCAAAGTAGGTAAGTAAAGCCCAAATATTGAATCAGAATTTTACCATCCTTTACCAAGTTCCTATGGACCGATTTTGGTAAAATTTGGTATCCTGTTGGCTCTTTCTGACTAGTTACAGGGAGGTTCCTGTCCCCGTTGCTCCTTAGGTTGGAAGAATGAAAATCAAAAACACGAGTGAGAATCGCTTATCAACTTTCTCTGACAGAGTGTGCAAGAAAAAAGTATACCCTCCCCCCTCCCCTCCATAATTTGGTGGTTCACATTTCAAGGTAGGTACCTTGAATCCGAAAATCGAATGCAAATTTTCTCGTCCGTCCTCTGCAGTTGGTAAGTTCCCGCGGACCGTTTTTAATAAAATTTGATATTATTATCAGCTCCATTTGGGGTCTAGCTGTCGAGAGGTTCCTGTCTCCGTTGCTCGGCAGGTTGAAAGAAAGAAAATCAGAAACACGAGTGTGAATCGCTTATGAACGTTCACTGACTGAAATGGGGCTGTGGTTATGACGCTGAGCAAATTTCAGCTGAAAAATGCGATATTTTGGAAATGGGTGATCTTTACTGAAAAATAATTAACCGTTGTGTAATATTTTGCAAGCAAGGGTTTTCTGAAGCTATCGGGGACACTCTTCTAACATTACACTTTGTCAACTTCATACATCACTATAACTTCATTAATTTGATTCAATGTTAGGCTTATAATGAAAATCATTATTTTGGTTGACATAACATAGTCTTAAACATTACACTTCAATTACAATCGGAAATGATTTGGAGAGTAAATTAATGCTGTTTGGCACGAAACCTTAATTGTTTTATAACCAGGCCTGTCAAAGCTACTCCCCCTCGGCAAACTGCTTGTGACATCTTCTTGCGGCAGGCAAACCGGGTATCTGACGTTTCCATTTCAGAACCTGTTTTGAATAGAGAACCTGAATAATTTCCTCAGATGCTCCAGTGCGATGGGATTACTTTATTGCAACCGAGACCCATCAGAGATTCTCAGCTCAAATTCTCTGCTCAAATATTCTTCCACCAGAGTGTCTTTAATGTCAGTCAGATCATGTGGAGAGATTCATTATACAGATATATTATTGTCTTGAACAAATAACATTATTTTTCAAGTTCGTTCTCATGAAAAATAACACCGTTAACTGAGGATTCGTATACATCCTTATGCAGCCGAAAATCTTGTTAGGGTACCTGACGTATCCTTCTGGGAGCCAGCTCTGGCCACAAACCAGGCCAGAAACTTTCACTTCCCCAAATGCCAAAATGAGACGGATATTGTTGTATTGTATCTGTTATCCGTTATAAATGAAGCTGCTTGATAATACCGGCATCTGCACAGCTTTCATGAGGTACCTAGTGAGTGCTTCTTCTCTTTTATGGTAATATACTTTGAATATTACTATCTTCCTAACACTAATAGTTATGGGACCTCCTAATATCCAACCACTAACCCCTACAGTGGGATGAAGGGTAATAATGCGGGCAAACGGTAAAGGATAAAATGGGACCCGGAGGTTTCAGGGTAAACAGTGAAATACAACCCTGATCTATCGTCGACGCTCCAGTTTTCCGCCTTTCATTCGCACCATTTTCCGCCTTGTCTCACCCTCGACCATTTTGGGCATCAGCCCTAACATCCATCCCTTACGAATGTAACTGTCCGGGGAAACCTCATGGAAATTATTGCCAATTTCACTCTCCCTAGCGTTCTCTGGTGAATAACTGCGAAATTAAAACCTCTTCTCACTTTCCAGCTTTTTCCCGGGGTTCCCTCTGACGTATTCAGAAATATATTGCCGTGCAGGCGCAGTCATGAAAATCACAGTTTAGCATTCATCACGTTGAAGCTCTATAAATATGTCGTCCTACAGTCCCCTCCTGGATGTAATCTATCTTTCCTGCGACTCGCATCACTGTTGTACCTAATAACTTTGTCTGGTTTTCATCTGACATCTCGTTCGTATGCGAGGACTTGGCTTTGTCCCCAACTCTGGTGTGAATGTCGATTAGGTTCGTTCTGGTTTCAAATGAAATTGCATGTTTGTCAATATATTCAAATTGAATTCCGTTATTAATTTCGAATTTTTGGAACCAAAGCACTGGTGGTGTCTTGAAAAACTAGATTGGGATTTATTATGAGGATCGTGCTCCGAATGAAATTGTTCGGACTGATACCATATACCAGCTTTTGTAACCCATTTCTCACTGAGCAACATGGCCACGTTTATGCTGAAAGACTGGTGTGCCACGTTGCAGTTAATCGGTTCCAGAAACCTCCCAAATCAAATTTTGGAATAGGCAATGAAAAAATGTGATTATTGGTGTTTGTGATGTTCTGCATATGGATGGACATCCTGAAAAACTGGGGCAAATAGAACTTGGTCAATAACAAAAGGAATTTCACATAGAATGACAAAAACCTTGGAAACAGAACGTTATTGAACATCAATGACAATCTGCTCATCGCTGGGAAGCAGACCAGCGGAGGATGTGGCCATGTCTTTTCCCGTCACACTATCTTAACAATACGATTACTTATTAATCAGTTCTTCATCATTCGGTTAGAATTAGTTGTTTTCAGAATGCAGGATTGTCAATTCTTGATGATTATTGAAACTCTCATAGTCATATTCAGGTAGAGAAAAATCTATGGTATGAATCGTATCTATGGCCTCCTACTAATGGTGAAAGCTATAAGGTCTAAAAATTGTAATTACTCAAATTAAACCAGGTCCCCCTTGTAGGAAAACTGATCGAATCCGAGTCATCTCCATTTTCAGACTAGTTGAACCAATCCGCTTAGTGCTACCCTTTGTGATATAATTGTCTATTTGACTCTTAAGAATAACACCATGACGTTTTACTTTTGTTTCAGATGCAAATGGAAATGTGCAGGGTAAGTAGTTAATTTACTCGCAATTTTGCCTGTTATTTCTTCGTTTCTTCATGATTATTAATCTACAGTTTGCTAATTCTACGTAGTCAATGTGACTTACCTGCAGGTGCCCTTCCACAAAATGCAACGACTCACCAACACATGTTTGTGTTGTTCGTATTATTCTCGATTGCTCCAGGAAGTGTGAGCAGTAACAGAAAGAATAGAGCAGGGCCGAGATAATAGGATCGTTTGTTCGGGACATAGCATTCTTACACACTTTTGGTGATAGCCTCTAGTTAAGTTGCCTATGAGTAGGTACTGTTCTGTGTTGGTCGATTCGACTCAAGTTTGGGTCTTCTTCCTAATTAAAAAAAGGGAACGTAGGTTTTACTTTTTTAATAGCGATAGTTTCGCAGTAAACCTCTCCAGCATGTTCAGGTTAAAACATTAAGTTACAACAAATCAATATTATATAACAAAATTTTGGTGTTTGGCACATCAATCCAAATTAAAAACACATAGGGTAAAACCACCAATAGTCGGCACTGTTAAGCCCGATCTTCAACTTCAAAACGCAGTTATAAATCAGTTTTGAGTGCTAATCCATTATTTTTTTTTCTTTACGTAGATAAACATCTGTACTTCATTTAAAAAAATACTAGGAAACTTCATAACAACTTTTGAATCGAGTTGTTAGGCAATTCTACACAAACAACAGATTTCCTAGTAGCCGGCACCCATTTTGCCATCAATCGGCACGGCTTTTAACCAATAGTGGGCACCAGTCCACTATTGATGGGCACTGCTCACTACTAATAGTTGGCACCTGCCAACTGCCAATTCAACGCTGCCATACTAATAGTTGGAACAGGTTTAGATTCTGGTGAGGGATAGAAAAAAACGTAAAATGGTAACGAAAGGTAAAATAACGTTTTTATTTCAATCAGCCTTTAAGGTTAACTGTGAGTTACCGAGGTACCGACCTACTGTGCAGTGAAATACCAGGTTTTCCTCGACAAAATTTGGTGTTTAACACTCTAATTATTTTGACATATCACATAAATTAAGTCCCAAACGATAGAGGTGAACGGATGAGACAAGAAATATCACAAAAGTTTGAATAGGTATAAAAGGAAATCAAATGTTGGTTTCAAACTAGGTATAAAGTTAAAATTTAATATTTTATATTAAATACCAAGTGGGTGTGGCACATAGCTTCCTCGTATCCATAACCCGATTATATAGATGATCCGATGCATAGTAGTTAATCTCAAAACACCAATCTCTAAGTACCTTACACTACCATCATAGGGGACCATCTACACGCTAATCTGGACAATCCTAGAAAATTTCATAAAATTCGGATGAAAAATGTAAGTTTATGGCTGTTACAAGGAATTCACGTTCGCGCATGCGCATCAGCTACTATCAGTCCGGGGGTGATGATTTTCATAGGGGAGCATCTACAACGTAATCCGCATAGTCACTGAAAATTTCATCGAAATCGGGTAGAAAATGTGGACGTTATGGCTGTTACAAGGAATTCACGTTTGCTCATGCGCAGAGGCTACTATCAGTCCGAAGGTGGTGATTTTCATAGGGGACCATCTAAATACCAATCTGTAACATTCCTGAAAATTTCATCGAAATCGGATGGAAAATGTAGAAGTTATGGCCGTTACAAGGAATTCACGTTTGTGTATGCGCAGTCGCTTCTATCAGTCCGGGGCTTCTGTAAATTTTAAGGCCTTGATTTTCATAGGGGACCGTCTACACACCAACCCAATCCCTGAAAATTTCATAGAAATCGGACAATAACTTCGTATAGTTATGCCCGTTACAAGGAATTCATGACAGACAGACACGGAACCCATATTGTTCAGAAAGGTCTAAAACGCAAAACGCGAGTGAAAACTTTGATTTTGGAGATCTTTTTTTTCATCCTTGAAAAGTGAAAACAAAACTTCCGCTACCTTGGTAGACTCGGAAGCAATTTAAGTCTCAAAATAGGTACCCCCCACCCTCCCCCACTCACCTCAGCAAAAAATACCTAGCGATCACCTCCAGTGTTAATAACGGGCACTGCCGACTATTGAATACTGGGCATGCTGATTATTGGGTTCTACCAATAGTCGGCATGCCAGTTATTGAATGATCGGCACTGCCCATTATTAGTTTTATGGTGTGCCGAAATCTGGATAGAGCTACGGAATAACAATTTAAACTTTAGAAATTATGTTTGGTTACGAAAATTGATCAATTCAGATCAAAAGACTTCATGATGACAAATGCATGCCGAAATCCAATAGTGGGCACCCCAAGCCAATTATTGAAATTGAGGTTAATTTTTATCCAGAACTGGGCACATCTGCGATCCCCAATATAATTAGATAAAACGTATCAAAAAATAATGCAAATGAAAGCTTGAAAGCTGGAGAATGCAACAGAATCGGAAAAAGTACGAAAGAATCAATTACCAGCGAGCAGTACCCAAATCAGCACTGTCAGTCCTTAAGAAAAAAATAGCGGGAGGTCTGTTACGAGGACGCGCAATGGGTACTGTCAAAAAATGTTTTTCCATCTGATTTTACTCCTGCTCACGGCCCACAAACAAGCTGACGAGCTTGGTATTCAGTTGTAGCCCGTGAAAATATTTTTTTAAGCCTCCTAGGTCACTCCCAAGTCTTATTCTTGACCAGAATGTGTTAAGAGTGCCGACTATTAGGGGGGGTGCTGGTTATTGGTGGTTTTACCCTACCTACTTAAATTACATCATAAATTCAAATTATGTTCTTCACCTTGTCACACAAAGAACAACATTAAATGTTAAAACTAAAACTAAAATTAAAAAAAAAACTACTAAAACTACTAATTACTAAAACTAAAACTACTAAAATTTTTAGTTTCCTGACAAATGTCTCAAATTAAAAAAATGTTCGCTCCATCATAAAACATAGTTTATATTGATGACACTGTCACTTGTCATAATTTTATTTAGACAACTTTTGGAAGAATGACCATTTCCGTAATTATGTCCACTACTTTATAAATTCTGGATAATACTTTCTGGAATCTAGAAATTCGAAATCCTTTGTGGTGTTTTTGAACCTTCAATTACCACCGAATAAATTTATTGTTCATGGTTAACTCCAATGAATGAAATCTCTTGATGACAATCACAGTTGTTCTACACTTTATCTTACTATCACTTCAAGTAAACAGCTCGTAAGAAATAAAATGGTATAAGAAAGAGAAGAAGAAGGAGATGAATTACAGAGAAATAGAGTCGAGAAGAAGTGCAGCGTTGTGGAAAATGTTAATATGGATCATGGAAACTGAAAAAGGAAAAGAAGTACCTAGTAATAACATTATTTTCAAATGTGCCCTGTGACTCAGTGTTGGTGGGTATCTTTTGAAATGGAGACAATGAAGTTTTTCATATTCTGGGCTACTCTGTGTTTTCAGAGCTGCATCGGTAACGAAGTGGTAGGTAGCAGAGAGAAGAGGATTATATTCGGGGCACCGTTGCTTTCCTCCACACACTATGACGTAACCGGTTTCTACGTACGTATAGACGATGCCGTACATTTGTCTTGGCTTTTTCGATACTTAGTTCACCCAGGTAAAGGGAAAGAACGGTGTGGAGGAGCAGCTTTGACTCCACACGTCGTTCAAACCGCTTGCCACTGCATCGCTGCAAAATGGAGCGCACCGGTAGTCTGGGAGACTTACGAATACGAATATCCAATCGTGATAAACGGATGGGAGAATATGATGATCCTTCACCACGGACATCAAACGGAATTACAAATGAACGACGGAGTTTGGTCACGGAAATTCATCGTTCACGAAAATTGTAGGAAACTACAAGGTAGTACTTCTCACGATATTGGGTGGATTGTGACTAGAGAAGAGCTTAAGCAATCCAATAATGTTTTGGTAAAGTACAGTTTTGCTCCTCTGTACACACAAGCAGATATAGTCAGGCAGTATAACAGAAACATGAAACGAGAACTTATATGCCTGTATGTTGGGTTTGGAAGTTATTATTATGAACAAACGAAACCTACAGCTATTTACGCTGGCGTTCCTACAATCCTTCAACATGGATGGCGCACCCTTCGAAATTATTGGCAGTGTTACATCCATACTGAATTATATTTGCAAGATTGGTACGGGAGACCGTTCTATGCATCGATTCCACTCAACTATTCTCGGGATGGCACTTGGGCCTGTACCACGTTCTTCGGCAAAGAGCGAGCCATCACAGGTCCTGGAGACTCGGGGGGTCCTGTGTCTTGCGGAGGGGTGTATTTCGGCCTCGTGCAGTCTTCTCAAGGCGACTTCATTAGCGAAAGCAGCGACAGTTGGGAATATATAGCCCTCATAGCGTTTGCCATATTTGAGAATGCAGCTGAGTACAGAGAGGCCATGGAGCATCATTTGTGGGCTATTTGGGGAAGGCCGGACGAGCCAGTCCCTGGAGTTTTAGGTCGTTCGACGATCGACCCGTTTCATCCCGACGCCTTCTACTCCACAGTAGTTCCATTCGACCAAGAATAATTAGTTTCAAAAATCCTTGGCCGGATAATTCTGCAAAAAAATATTATTACAAAAATAGTATCCGTTCTACATTAATAAAGTTCGTTATGCAACAGTTTATGTAGCTACCGACTAACTGTTCTTCCAAGTTTTCATTCTGTACCGTAGCTTACAGCTCGTGATGACATAACCAAGGCTGATTTTGTTCGGAAGTTTGTGCACAATGAGAGACAAGTTCAAATACCTCATCCAAGGTTGCAAAATGAATGAACTGGACTTTCATACGTTCTTTGACTTCAATTTTCCTTTTATTCTCGACCGATTTTGCTTCAGTGTCTACCAAGGTAGTGGAAGCTTTGTTCCCACTTTAACGTTGAAAAAGAAAAAAAAATTCTCCAAAATCAAAATTTCCATTTGCGTTTTAAGTTTCTCCATTTCCAATCTGATTTCGATGACATTTTCAGAAATTGTGCGAGTTGGGTTCGAGATGGTCCCTTATGAAAATCATGGAAACGCGAAGTCCTTTTAACAGCCCTAACTTCTACATTTTCCAAAAATATTCAAAAATTGTGCGGGTTGACGTGTAGATGGTCACCTATGAAGGTTTTGCAAGAGAGCGTGCAATTAGAGATTGATGTTTACAGATTAACTACTACGCATCGGATCATCTACACAATCGGGTTATGGATACAAGGAAGCTATTTTTATCAATAACAGAGCTATTCTAAAGCTATTCTATCAATGATCGATGTTTCGAATCGAGCAAGAAAAAACTGAACCTCCTCCCGCCCCAAAATATGATGGTTTCCGTACATTTATGTTCAAATAGTCAGGTTTTCAAAAATTTGACGAAGCCACCCAGAGCTGTTTGGTACCAACTGTTTGGATAATTAATTAATTACTAAATTCGTAAATGTCCCATGATGTTTTTCCATCCATTTAGGACAGTGATCAATTTTTAGAAATGTGGGAATCATTTAGACGATCATAAATAATCATTGAATATTCGTTTCTAGTATAATTAGTCAGAACACATGGGTCCTGCGAATGGAGCCTCTATGGTCCCAAACCCCTCTTCCATCTCACATATCCCTGGTCATAATAACGTAGTTGACTGTTCTTTCGCTTCCGGAAGTGAGCCAAATTTCAGATGAAGAAATGCGATCTTTTCTCGCTCCTTCAAATAGAATTTTGTATCAACCAGTTGAATTTCCTTAAGAGTCAACAAATTGGTCGAGGACTCCAGTTTTTGTCGGAAGGGATTTGCCAAAAGTTCAAATTGAGTTACCAAAAGTTCAAATTCGTATGCCAAAAGAATAATATTTCTTACATAAATTAGTTTCCGGTCCTTAACATGGGGCAACCTGTATAAGCTGTGTTATCTATGGTGAACCATCACTTCTTGTTTGTTACTGATGATTACGTTCTACTTGACTCCTTTTTGTTGAAACGGGTTTCCACAATTCCGTCGCGAGTGATTTAATTCGTGGTTGAGTACTCTCTCACATAGCTATAACATAATATTTCGATTTTAGTTCATTATTTTCAATAATGCACCTTTGGGATCGACCAAAAAAAAAGTTAACCCCCCCCCTCAAATTTGTTGTTTTACGTTTCAAGGTACGTAGAATCCGTCCGTCGGCCGTACGCGGCACTTTTCATAGCAACCGAGGACCGATTTGGTTGGAATTTGGTACATAGGCTCCATTTAGGGTCTAATTGTGCCGCGAAGCTTTTGGTTGATGTCAGTCACTTCTAAGGGGTGAAAATTAAGGGTTGAAATGTTCAACAGTGCCATAGCTCTATAACTCTCGAAATATAGGTATTGTATTTTTAGAATTTTAAAATACCACCCAGAGCTCTGTAGGACAATCCGTTCGCCCCCCACGAGTAGATACTTAAGGGTTGGACTTACGATAAATCAAAATCGCGAGTGTAAATCACCAAAGAGGTCAAATCTCCTTTGAAATTTTAGCTAAATAAAATGCGATCGCTATTCGTTTCATCGAGTTGTATTCATTTTTGCTTCCTCAGCAACCAGTAATCAAATTTCCATAAGAAGGAACCACTAGGTACTCCCTATTTTTGAATCGTGAGTGAAGCGTTTATTTCTTCCGAATAAATTTGAAGTGAAGGTGTGAAGATAGTATTAAATACTAATAAATACTCGTAGTATTAAATACTACAAATTTTGTAGTACTACAAATCCCAGGTACCTACTACCTACCTTCTTAGGTACTACCTACCTACTCATGTATGTAGTAGATACCTGGAATAGTTGGTAGGAAATAAAAGTCACATTTGGTTGGTGATCTTTGCAGACGAGTGATCTATACAGAAAAATAATAAATCTGTGTGTAATAATACGCATTGTTTTTTTTACGCTTTCTTTAAAAATTTGCTCATTAACTCCCGATTATGAATGGATTTTTTCTCTAAAAAAATCACCAATTGTGGTCGGTATTTTGATTTTTGAGTGTGCGAATCTTCCCTTGCTCATCATCAACCACCTCATCAGACATCCACTCTATTTGGAGTTATCACAGTCTTGTTCATGCAACGTCGCTTTTTTAATTCCGCAATCGTTTTCCGAGTGTTTCCTTTGGCGACATCATACATCCTCATCGTAAATTCATTTGAATCACGCGGAGGTCCCAAAGCTAACATTTAGGCTTCCAGGGGTGGTATCGCCTGGTCGTATCTCCAACGAAATTTCACAAGCCTCGTATGAATCCGATGGAACGGACCAGTGCCTCCCTAGTGACTGATTCAGTAAATTCTCCCTTCCCACCCTCGTCGAGTAAATTCGCTCTCAGCTCGGTAAAATTCTCCCTCGACCATGATTCCGCGATAGGTCCTATGGGTTACCGATTGCCCCATAACACTTCAGTCGGGTAGGTTTTCTGCTATAAACCCCTTCCTCTGCACTCATACGCCCAAAACGGACACCCTTCGGTTGGCTTTTATGATGATGGAAACGTGAACTCCCTGCAAATGTACCTCCCCTCATCACGAACCCCCTTCCCTGGAGCCCTCTAATGGAAAATAAGAGCTTCCTGGGAGTCTGAATGAAGCGCTGGACAAGAATGATGGTGGAGGTGCGGGGGTTCGAACTGGGGTTGTAATGGAGTGAAGGGGGGCAATCCTGGATGGACTGCAGGGTGAAATCAGTGAAGAGGGCAACGAGGGCAGTAAAAAAACATTTCACAATCCACCTACTGGCTGGGCTCGACAATTAAATTTCGAGAGCTTCTGCCGTGAAATCAAACCAAAGAAATTGGAAGTCTGATCGATTTTTTTTTTCATAAAACTCACGTGATAAAAAAACCTCCTACTTGCAGCAATCACACGGCTGGTCGTAACGAGAGTTTTCGCCTCGTCACGCTAGACGAATCGAGATCGTGACGACTCGAGACAGATGAGGCCGTAGATACCAACTTTTGGTTTATGATTTTCAATAATGAACCTTGGGAATCGACCAAGAAAAAAAATTAACCCCCCCCCACAACAAAATTTGTTGGTTTGCGTTTCAAGGTACCTACTTAGAATCCGAAAATCGAATAAAAATATTTCTGTCTTCCCACCGTCCACCGTACGCGGCACTTCCCTTAGTTCGCATGGAACAATTTTGATGAAAGTTGGTATATGTGCTCCATTTGCGGTCTAGTCGTGCCGCGAAGCTTTTGGTTGATGTCAGTCACTTCTAAGGGGTGAAAATTAAGGGTTGAAATTTTCAGACGCGTGACAGAAAATAAAAGATGATAAACCGTCGTGAAATAATTTGCAGCGCTTTTTGAAGCATTGTTCACCATTACACTACATAGGAGCGCAAAACAGCAACTGAGCTTTTAAAAAAAATCTGGTCCTTTTGAATAAGCGGAGCGCTCAGAACCGTTTTCTAGGTGAGCCAGCTTCCCAGCTCTATCCAGTGAAGTCACTCGAAAATTTTGGTTAGCGGACAGCTGAAACAGACTCCGAGGGGTTTGATTGTGTGATGAAAGTCAAACTGGTAATAAGCAACTATAGTAAGCAAATCTGACTGACGCCAACATTACTGACAAGTAAAAATTCTCGAAATAAATTTCTCATTATGAAAATTGGATTATTACGATTTTTATTCGTCACATTGAACAAATTAATTATTTCATGGATATAATAGGTACCTACTCAAATCCATATCTAGCCATCCAATACGATATAACACCTTCCTACCCACTGATAACTTGATCGTATTCACCTTTAGAAAGCTAGATTATGGGTAGATGTAGTGCTGACTAAGAACCTACGTTTTTCCCAGAGTTCTTCTCAAATACCTATCAACTACCGATTTTGCAAAAGTTATCTGCTGGTTCTTTGTGTGTCTAACAACACGGCCGTAACACATCTCTTGATAATATAGAGCAGGAAGGTACTTCGTTTCTTCCTACCACGGTAGTACTACAGCTCTACAGATATGTGGACTTATAGACCCAACTAATACATTTTCGGCGTTCCTGAACAATTTTGGTTCCATATCGGTCTGTCATGAATTCCTTGTTTAAGCCATAACTGTAGATCGTCCCTCATGAAAATCATGGTTCCCGGACTGATAGTAGCCGCTGTGCACACTCCCCCCCCCCTTTTTGATATTCAAGAAGAACTATCTAAATTGAAATTGAAGTCAAATTTCATCTTTCCAAATATTTATTCATATGAACGATTAAATTATCAATAATTAATTTCAATCGAGTGACGGGCGTTGTTATTTTCAAATCGAGTCGAGGGAGCCAATGCTTCTATCTTGAGGTGAAGATGGTTTCCTTTTCTTTTGTGAAATTCTCTGATTCCTCCTGCCGCCTCTACCCGCTCCAGTCTCCTAACGCTTTTTGCCTTTCCTCTTCCTGAATACATGGCGTCGATGAAGTTGAAGAGGGGACATGGCCAATCAGAGGTCTGATTGACCATTTCCTGCCCATACAAGGCAATGTTTTGGGACTGGAGCAGGAAGGTAAAGTGGTGGACTTCTCAGCATCAAAGGTCGTAGCCTCTCTTCTTTGTTAAAAAATATGTGAGGCTTTAAATTGGACCTCACAATATGTATTAACGTGACATCAAATAGATTATAACGTAGAGTCGAATGAACGAAATTGTATATTCATGATCGTCATAATTCATAATTGACAGATTCTAATCTTGAACAAATTCTAAGTACACGTCAGCCACGTCCAGTCGCGCCTTGGTGCTTGATGGTAACTAGGCAACTAAACTCATTATAAAAACCGAGTCACCACAGTTCTCCCACGCTTAATTTGGAATAATTTTGAAAATTTGAACAAGTTATGTATAAATGAAAGTAAATATTGAAGAATAGTTAATGAAAGGAGGATCCAAAATGTTGAGGAGGTCTTCGAATCCTTCCTGACCGTCGCAGAAGGGCAGATGGATCTGGGCGAACAACAAGATCAGTCCTGGGGTGTTCAGCCTCTTCATGTTGATCCAGAATTGCAGAATTTCTCAGGTCGGAAGACCTAGGTATTTCTCGAATTTCGGGATTGAGTTTGAAGCGAACTGTCTTCTCAACTTCTGTGCTTCTAAGCTGATTTATGTGCCGCTTGAGAGTGTACCCTTCGTCCAAGTCTATCAAGTAGTGCAATCTTCCAAGAACTTTTCGGACCGTGCCCCGTTTCCACATGACATTCGTTTGGTATACTCTTGCTTGCACCCTATCTCCCACGCTTAGATTTTTAGCCTTCGGTTGGGAAGCATTATTTCTAAGGGAACATCGAGGTCGGAGGAAATCCAATTCAATCCGTAGTTGACGTCCGAGGTACAACTCTGATGGAGATTTTCCGCAAGCCAAGGGAGTTGCTCTGAATCTCAGGAGTATCTCGTATAATTTTTCTTGTACTGGTCTGGGGTCGTCTGTCATTGCTTTCAACTTGTCTTTGAATGTCTGTACGTGTCGTTCAGCTAGACCATTGGTGGCTGGGTGACCAGGTGCTATGAAGAGCTGCGTTATTCCGCATGTACTACAGAAATGGGCAAACTCATCGCTCTTGAAGATTGCTGCATTGTCTGAAACGAGTATCTCAGGGAATCCATGACGTGAGAAGATGTTTCTGAGAAGAGTGATGGTCGATGCTGAAGTTGGAGCTTTAGTTTGAGAAATAACTTCGGGCCATTTCGACTTAGCATCGATTAGAATGAAAAAATGGTGTCCCTGAAACAGTCCCGCATAATCCATATGAACTCTCTGGAAGTTGTGAGCAGGTTGTTCCCAAATGTGGAGGGTTGTTTTGCAGGATTCTTTCTCGTTTCAGAGCAGTTTTGACACGACTTTACCATTGTTTCAATTTCTTTGTCGATATTGGGCCAGTAGCAATAACGACGTGCAAGTTGTTTCATTTTCGTGATGCCTATGTGTGTTCGATGGAGTTCTTTTAAGACGTTTATCCTCATGCTTGTGGGTATGAAGACCCGCTGTCCACGTAGGATCACTCCATTTTGCAAACTGAATTCAGTATTGAACATTTTTCCAGTGAGAAGGTCGTTCTTGATCTTTGAAAGCTCTTCATCAGCAGCTGTCTCTTCCGCTATATTGAAGTCAGATCCAACTGAAATTTGGTCAATTGTTTGATTGTTAAAAGTGTCAATAACATCAGCTTCGGATTCTTGAACTGGCAGAGGTGCACGTGATAAGCAGTCAACATTCTCGTGGAGTTCGGATTTTCGGTGTTTGATTTGGTAGTCGAATTCGCCAATAAATGCTGCATAACGAAGTAAACGAGCTGAGGTCATGGGTGGCAGGCTTGAGTCATGTCCAAAAATTCTTGATAATGGTTTGTTGTCTGTGATTAGAGTGAAGGTTCTCCCGTATGTATAAACCATGAACTTTTTTAGAGTCCAGTAAATACTTAAAGCTTCTCGGTCGAGCTGGGAGTAGTTTTGTTCAGAGGAGCTCAATGATCGAGATATGAAGGCAATTGGTTTTTCTGTCCCATTGAATGAATGCGATAGAACACCTGCAATTCCATAAGGGCTAGCATCACAGGCTACGATGATTGGGAGGTTGGGATCGAAAGGAGTAAGAACGCGATCGCTGACGATTTCTCTCTTCAGTTTGGCAAAGGCTTCTTCACATTCGGCCGACCAGTGAAATTTGACATTTTTTTGTTGTAATCTTCTAAGTGGGTATGTTATTGTAGATACATTAGGTATAAATTTTGAATAATATGCTATTAAACCCAAAAATCGTTTGATATCCTGTACATTTTGGGGACGGGGAACACTCATGATAGCATCGATTTTTCCAGGTGCTTTTTCAACACCTCGACTGCTGATCACATAACCGAGATATTCTGTTTTTGTTTCAAAAAATTTGCATTTCATCTTGTTCACGTGTAAGTTAAATGCCCTTAATCTCTCTAGGCAGGCTGTAAGGTTTGCCTGGCATTCTTCTATTGTGGAACCGAAAATCAGAAAATCGTCAAAATATGTGATTACCCCATGCAGTCCTGCCAAAATTTGATCCAAGATTCGATGGAATTCGCCTGGGGCCGTTTTCACTCCAAAACTTAATCTATTGACTCGATAGGTCCCTCGATGAGTGGACATAGTTTGAAGAATCTGACTTTCTGGAGATACAGCTACATGCAGGTACGCCTTATGAAGATCTATGCTACAAAAATATTTGGCATTTCTTATGTTATGAAGGGCTTCTTCGATGTTTGGGATTGGATGGTGTGAATCCTCCAGCTGATGGTTCAATGTAGGCTTATAATCTACACAAATTCTCACCTTACCATCAGGTTTTGGGATTACCACAAGTGGGGAGCCCCAGTCAGAGATAGCGACTTTTGTTATTATACCTTGCTGTTCCAAAGAATCGAGTTCCTCGTCAACTTTATCTCTTAAAGCAAAAGGAATAGTACGGTGCTTCAAGAAACGAGGTGTAGCATTTTGTCTTAGTTTTAGGGAACATTGCACGTTTGGTATGCAGCCCACCGTTGGTTTGAAAATATCCTCGAATGGTGCTAGAATTTTCTCAATATCAATTGAAGGCGAGTTGATGGCATGGATTGAGCAAGTAGAAACGTAACTGGATTTGTCAAGGTCTTCAAGGTTGATTTTAAGTTTCCTAATCCAAGATCGACCTAGCAGAGGTGTAAAATCTTCCTGGATGATGTAAAGTTCGTCCGTTGTTGAAATTCCATTGAAAGCTATAGGAACCACGGCTTTCCCGATGGGTGTAAATAACTCTTTGGTGTATGATCTGAGCTGAACTTTTGTTGGTCTGATTTTGCTATTCATTCCTAGGCTATCAAAACAGGATTTTGGGAGTATGGTGATTCCAGCCCCTGAGTCTACTTCGAATTTTTGAAAGTGACTGCCAATTTTGACGGTTGCATAGTAACGTTCCGAAGTTTTGTTGGCGTTGTTTGATGTTAATTTCCCTATTTCATAGATATCTAGTACATTGATCTCGTCATCTATGCTTTCGGTGTCAATTTCGTGAACATTTTTTCTTCCCCTAGTCTTTGTTAATGTAGTGATACAAACTTTGCTGATGTGTCCTGTTTTGAAACACTCATCACATTTCAGTTTAGAGGGGACAATTTGACAGCTGTGAGTCTTGTGATTATTTTTACCGCACCTCAAGCACAAACCGTCAATTCCAAGTTCTTCAAAGTTTATTTGATTTCTGAATCTTGAGCGAAATGGTGAGGGGGGCCGTTCTATTGATTTACTCCGAAATTTGCGATAGTCTTGTTGATTTCTTGATTGCGAAATTTTATTGATAGTTGTTGATGGATATGACGTTGAAGATAATTCAATATTATCTACTTTAGATGACTCGAGCGTTTTGGCCAATTCAAGAGCAGTGTCAAATTTTAGATCTTTTGCAGGAATTAGGAGTAATTTTTCTCTGATTGTATTGTCCCTTATCCCTCGAATGAATTGTGCCCTCAAGAAAATATCTGCGATGGATTTCCCACAGAATTCGTCGGGGCATTTAAATTCGCAAGTAGTAGTGAGGCTAAGTAACTTCACAGCAAACTGGGCAACAGTTTCATCAGGTTGTTGAAAAACAGAGAGGAACCTGTGTTGCTCTACGACTGGGTTGGGTTTGGGACACAGATGTTTCTCTAGGATGGTAATGAGCTCATCGTACGACTTATTAGTAGGTAAGTCTGGAGATATTAATGTGGCTACAAGTTGATAATATTTACTACCAATTGAATTGAGCAGTACTCTTGGGCGTGTAGGGGAGTCCTCCAAAATTCCTCGTAACTCTAAAAAATTGTTGATCCTACTTTTATAGCTTGTGAACGGCTCCTTTGACTCATCAAAAGCTTCAAATTGAAGCGAAACAGTGTTGTGAGACGAAATAGATTGAGCTTGAGAGTGAACAGCTAAAGCAGAGACGAGCTTATTAATATTTGCAGTAAGTTCGGCAAGATCGGATTTTTCTTCTTCTGCCTTCCTTCGACTTTTAGCCATTTTGATATGAATATAAGTCCACTTACGTGTTGAACGCGTAGCTCACCCTCTTCGTCGCCATTTAACGTGACATCAAATAGATTATAACGTAGAGTCGAATGAACGAAATTGTATATTCATGATCGTCATAATTCATAATTGACAGATTCTAATCTTGAACAAATTCTAAGTACACGTCAGCCACGTCCAGTCGCGCCTTGGTGCTTGATGGTAACTAGGCAACTAAACTCATTATAAAAACCGAGTCACCACATGTATGTAAGTATGTAGTTTTGTAAAAATTACGATCGTGTTATTTTATGTGAGTAAGCGAAAATCCACCCTTCCCCCTTACTTGGTGAACTTTTAAAAAATTTGCTATTGTTGGGCAAAATAAATTGAATATAGAAATACTCGTTTTTATTTACGCAGGATTATAACGGTGAAATCGAGTGAAGAAGGATTACCTACGGCAAATTCCCGCGAAAATCATTTCAGTTACTCGGCTTAACCTTGAGGGCATTTTCGCTCAGTGAATCTGGTAATACTATAATTCCTCCTCAGCGTATCTCTCATAGCCGTTACTCCCCGCGGAGAGGCTTCGGGAACAGGCGCGAAAAGTTCCAGTGAACAGTGAAATTGGAACGTTCACGGTTAGTTTGGCACCGGAACCGGTCGGAGGGGTGTGGCGGGTAGCAGAACAAGAGTGGCGAAGGGGATGGAAGGGGCTTAGGGAAAATTGAAATGAGTTGAAGCGAAAAAAGGAACGCGAGAGCGGTTTTCCTCGCACTTGGAGATGGAAGAAGAATTCGCCCCGCAGCGTCGGTTCTTCAACTTTTCCCCGGCAAAGTCGCCGCCCGAAAATGCGATCTTCTGATGAAGCCGTGACGGTCTTCCCTTTCGAAGGAAATAATTAAGTGTCGTAAAGTCGGCTTCTCTTCACAATCATTAGAGCGACGGTCTGTTGAGCTTTCCCATAATCTTCAGTAAGGGTGGTTTCAGGTAGGGATGGGTATCGACCAACGAATAATCGATTAATTAAATCAACCATTATTTCATCTGGATTAATCGATTCACAAACTAATCGAACTCTTAAACAACGATTAATCGATTATAACAAACATCGATTAATCGATTCACAAAATAATTGAACTCTTAAACATCGATTAATCGATTATAACAAAAATCTTTGGATATAATTGGGTAGGAACAATCAAAACAACAAACTCAACGTACAACTTATTTCCGAAAATTAAAATTACATCCCAAGTAAGAGTGAAAAAAAAGTAAATGATTCAAAATTGAAAAGAAATAATGAAAGTACAATGATTTAATTACTTGCTCCAATATTTTTCATCAATGTTCTTCAGAAAGGTCCATTCATGCAGCATGAATTAATGAGCGAATCTTAACAGAAATATATATTTTTTTACACTCTTCAGGGATCGTTTAAATGTTTCAAAACGGTTTCAGTAAAGACATTTTTCGATAAAGTTCATTCTAAAAATTTTAGGGCCATCGCAATAGCTTCATTTTTTTTAAAATTCGCTAAAAGGGCTGAACGCTGAAATTGCACGGGCTATGATCTGGAGATGTAAGGAGTTCACATTCATGTTCTACAGGTCTCCAGGAGCTCATGGTGTACCCACACGGCTATTGTTGGGTTTTTCGATTTTCTGCATACCATACCAACATACCCATTGTATGCACAGAGTATGCTTTCAAAATTTCAAGAGTCTATATTCACGTTCAACTCGTCTCCACGAACTCATAGAGTACCCACACGGCTATCGATGGTTTTTTCGATTTTCAGTATATCAAACGAACATACTACAAGCACAGTGAATGCTATGGAGATGTTATGGGTCCATATTCACGTTCTACTCGTCTTCATGAACTCATAGAGTACCCAAACGGCTACTTCATTTCTGGATTCAGCAAATATACGCACGTTTTTATCATATATATAACAATATATACTTTTTCAATTTTTGGACAATTTTCATTTTTAAGAAATGCATTGGTTTCAGCAATTTTGTGCTGAATCCAAATATACCATATATTACTATGATAGTGAATGTAATAACTACATAAACTGTTGTGTCTTTTTGTTAGTTGTTACGAATATTTTGGCTAAAACTTAAAATTTTTGATAAACAATTACTACTCAAGTTATCGAGCGGAGTGACGCATACCTATACTATATGATATTTAATATAATAATATCAGATATTATTGTAATACTTGAATTACAATTTTATATTATGAGAACAGAAAATCACGAATCACATTTCAAATTCTGTATTAATACTAGGGATGGCAACGATATATCGATATATGAAATATATCGATATATTACGTTTGATATATCGATATATTTATATCGATATAGAGAACCGATATTATCGGTCAATATCGATATATTTAACGATATATCGCGACCTGTTTTCAAGTTTAAAAAAAAAAAATTTTAGTAAAAATTGAATATTGAAATGAATGGACGAGAAGGGACGCCTGTACTTGTAAAAACATCAAGTAATTCTATTCCAAATTTTGTAGGTACCTACTGATGGGTTGATTTCAGACTGTTGACTTCAGCTCAGACATAGTATTCATAGTGTACATAGTATTCACCTACAGTGGCTCTCAAGGCTCAAATACTTGACTTAAGCGAAAATTAATGGAGGCTCGTCCAGCTTAAAACTACCTACCTACTATACGAAGTGAAGCAGGTTTTCACAACAATTATTTTCAATTTTGAAGGATCATGATCGTCCA
This sequence comes from Apolygus lucorum, assembly GCA_009739505.2. Classification (NCBI taxonomy): domain Eukaryota; kingdom Metazoa; phylum Arthropoda; class Insecta; order Hemiptera; family Miridae; genus Apolygus; species Apolygus lucorum. Next base: position 3,297,474 of record CM019169.2, read on the forward strand.
CAGTACCTATACCCCTGTCAATTTATAAATTGAATTAACATTGCAATGACATTTTCGCACTTTTTTCCAGTTTTTAAACAATGAATTTCGATCATTCATACCCAGTAACTTTTGAAAGTAGGTTAATACATATTTCACACGGTTTTTCCAAATAGATCTTCCGATATGTCGAGTATATCGTTAATATTTCCTCCAAAATGATGTTAGTAACTTTTCAATTCACCTACCTACTTACTTCTTCAAGTTTTTCCAAGTAGATACTCCGATATGTCCATAAATGTCATCCTAAATTATTTTTATTTTGTTTTCAAACTACATATTAAATTCACCTACCTACTTCACATGAAGTAGATCTTCCGATACATCGAAAAATCGATACATTTTCTCCGATATATCGAAATATTGATATATTTTCTCCGATATATCGAAGGTATCGATATCTCATTGACGATATATCATTTGATCGATATATCGATATATTTCATTCGATATGCCATCCCTAATTAATACTCATTTCATTCATTCCGTTTACATTCGTTGCTATGGTATTACTTGACAGCTTAGTAACTGGAGTGAGCTCGTTACACTCCTCCTCACTGAGATTGATCTTCTTCTTGGAAAATACTTCAGAACATTCTTAATGGCTGCTGCTTGTTCTCTTCCTTCATCATCTCTGTAAAATATGGATTTAGGGTAGTCATCCATCCGTGCAATTCTTGTTATTCTGAATGGTCCTTTAATATTTGGTACTTTGTTGTAAAATCCTGACTGTACTAAAATCTGATCACCTTCCAAGAGGCAGGGCACAGTTTTTGAATGGTGATTGTCAAAGTTTTTCTTCATCCTCTCTTGATACCTCATCTTCTCTTCAGGCGAATATGGTTCCTCCTCAATCATATCGGCATTAACATCATGGGATTCGTCTGCTGGGTAAAGTGATACTTTCCCGAATGCCATGAAATGTGGAGAACAACCGATTCCTGACGAGTGCGACCGATTGAGGTGTTTTACTGCTGCCTCCAAACAACTTTTCCACCCTCCTTTGAATTGAGGATACATGGCGAGGAACTGCTTGATGTCTCTTATTTTTCGTTCTGCCAAGCCATTCCCAGCAGAATGGTAGGGTGTAGTGTGGACAAGGCTAATCCCTCTCTCTTGAGCAAATCTTTGCAATGACCTTGAGGTAAACTGCGCACCATTGTCTGTAACCAGCTTTTTAACCTTATCTATCACTGGCAAATCTCGTAAATATTTGATCACCGATGCAGATGTCTCCGACATGCTTTTTGCAAACGAATACCGAGAATATTCGTCGATGGCCACCAGAAACGATTTAGTTGACTGGTGTTCTTCAGATTTCTTGCAAAGCTCCCCAAAATCTAGGTGAAGTGTGTGGAATGAACTGGGTGCTGTATGAGGTATTATCATCGTGTCAGGCTTGGGGCGATATTTGAACTTCAGTACCTGGCATTGGTGACAGCTTCTGATAAACTTCGCAATATCTCCTTTCATTTTCGGCCAATGAAACCTCTGCCTAATCTTCAAATATGTCCTCATGAAACCGTCATGACCACCAGAATCCGGATTATCGTGGTAAGTCCGTAGCAATTCATCTCTATTTGCTGGATCAATATGGATTTTGCCTTTATTGTTCTTTACAACGGCATTGATGTCGACCACTTGTGGGGTTGCTGGCATTGATATACAAAGCCTCGATATCGCATCAGCGTCCTCCAACTCCAATCCTTTCCTATGATTGATCTTGGTGTTGAATCCCATAAGGAACATTTGCCAACGAGCTAATCGTCCTTTAGCCTCTTTGAGATTCAAGATATAGCTCAACGCCTGATGATCGGAATGAATGACGAATTCTCTGCCTTCTAGGTAAGATTGGAAATATTTTATCGCTTTTACAACAGCCAGCCCTTCTTTTTCTGTAACGCTGTAGTTTATCTCTGGCTTCGAGAAAGAATACGAATAATATCCTATCACCCTCAGTTGTAGCTTTTTTTGGTTTTGAAGCATCCCTCTGGTACAAAACTGCACCACATCCGTAGTGAGAAGAGTCAGTACATGAAAATATACAGCCTTTGTCCTACCTTTTGGGCACTTTGAGTTCAACCGATTGCCGTTCGGGTGGAAAAATTCTCCACCGAAATTATCATATAGTATATGCGTCACTCCGCTTGATAACTCGCTCATACATTATATTATAAACATATGATTTTTGGAAAAACTTCAGGGATCGATCCAGAATGTTCCAAAACGGATTTCAGTGAGAAAATTTTTCGAAAAATTCCATTCCAAAATTTTTGAGCTCATTGCAATAGCAATGACAAATTCGCTAAAAGATGTTTGATGGCCAAGTCGGTGGTTCAGAAAAAAATCTTTCTGAAGCAACAGTGGTAGCCACAACAGGCTCGAACCTATATCAAGCCAATTTCAGAAACCTCAGGAAACGTCTCTGCCATCTGTTTCCAATATGATACCAGGTTTTGCTGGATTTTTACGAAGTTACTTATTACAAAATGCATTTTACAATAACGTATGTATGTAATAATAGGTGAAAAATAACGTAACAGGTGGAGTAACTCAGTGATAATTATTGATGACGTGAGGTGAGAATAACCGTTGAATAAACGTTACAAATTAATCGATTACCTACCCGATTAATCATTGGGAATCGATTAAAATAGCATCGTTTATTTGACCAGCTAATCGATTTCGAAGTAGTCGTAATTTAGTTATGGTAATTTAGTAATCGTTATTTAGTTATGATGAGTGACTAAAAGATAAATCACCTGTTTGAAATATTCACACAACAAAAAAACTGGCCAAGTATTTTATTTTTCTGGCTCAATTAGCGCTTTTAAAAAAGGTTCTTCGTGGGGATACCCGACGAGTGAAGTTTACAGAAAATTCTGAAAATTGTCATCCCAAGGGAAATTTACGCTAAGAAGTAAAACGCTGCAAATTATTACACATCGCCCGTTTGAGACAGATCGCATTTGCCAGCTGAAATTCGCCTCACTTCATTCAGTGAACGTTCATATACGATTCTCACTCGTGTTTCTGATTCATCATTAGTCCAACGAACGGAACAACGGCTCCAAACTCCGTTCAATTGCCCGAAGATGACTAAGACTATGGAGGGTGAGGCTCTTCTCTGGCTACCTTGGGAGAACTAACACATGGTTCTGTTAAAGTGCACAGTAATTGCTCATATAACGATAGTTGATCTGCTAAATGGTTTCATTCGTTTCAACAGATTGAACGATATCTTAACTAGATGAAAAAACGTCATAGGACAAGTGAAAGAAAGTCATAGGTGATTAATTATCCTTATTAATCAATTGGTTGGTTCCATAGAGCTCCACAGTAAATTGGTTGGTTCCACAGAGATCTGAGTAGTTTCATTGAATTCTTGAATGATATTCAAGAATTCAAGACCATATTATGGTCTATTTTAATTAATGAGAAACATTACTTTTTTATAAAAAATTAAAAATAAAATAATGAATAGATTTTGATCGACCAAAATCTTTGGGACACAACAAGACCCCGAATGGAGCTGATATACCAAATTCCATTTGGTACACTGTACATTTGGTACATGGTAACTGGGGAAAGTGCTGCGTACAGCATACGGTGGACGAATGGCAACATTTTTGTTCGAATTGAGTTTTGTCCATGTTCACGCTAGATTATTACACTAAAGACGCTCAAGTATCACTGAGGGATTCCTGAAAACGAGAAAAATACCCTAAATGGCATCAAAATCGTCTGACAATGTTTTCCCCAACTTAAAATTAAATTAATTTCAGAGAAAGAAATCAAGAATCAACATATGAGGTATAGGATACCTTGATGGGATTATCATCGCAAACGTCGCAACAAAATATGTTTGGAGTCCACATGTATCTCACAGGTCTACGATGTTGTTTCATTCATTCTAGTCACGGAATAGCGAAAAAAATACGCCCAACTGCTGGAAAAGCACATCTCAACGGGGCTGGAGGGGGCCCCATTTACGAGGCAATAACAGTAAAAACACCCAGAGACACGTCCCTATTGAGCATGCGCGAGTGTTTTTTTTCTTCCTTTTTGTTTCAACAAGTCTGCGTTGAGGTGGTAGTAAGATAAAAATTTTAGGGGCGGCACGTACGCCGCAGACAGTTATGATTGTGGGTACGGGAACGGTTCTTCCTCCATGGGCGACGAGGGAATAAGCGCATTAGCTAGTAAAGAACGTGTTTCATATCCTTTCAACCTCAAATTTAGGTTCGGGTCTTTATATCGAATGTTAGGTTTTGGGACAAACCTCATGCCAAAGTGTTGGACACTCTTTAGGCAGGTGAATGAATGAATTACACGTTTAATTTTATGGAAATGTAACTTAGTAAGTTCGTAAAACATGAGTTTTTTAAACCGCCAGCGGGAAATCCGTTCATTATACATGAATTAAACCCACAAAATAACATGATGAGATGAAATGATCCTGGTTTACATTATAAAGAATACGATAACATATACGACTTTAAGACACCTACTTTACTAATACGTAAAATGAAACCTAGCTTATTTTTCCTAATCAATTATTTTCCTCATTTGAATGTATGGAATAATTTGGAGCCGTGTACTTTGTACATCATTCTCTAAATACAGCTACAGATTTATTATGAATAAAAATAAAAACTAGTTTATTATTAAAGTAGTTAAATTTTCCTACAATATATTCCCTACGTTGCTCTGTAATACTCACACAGATGGTTCGAATTTTGTGTCCACCAACTCGTCTACATTACCGAGGAACATGTTCCTTTAGCATCCAAGTATTGCGAAGGTGGAACTGCCATTCAAAAATTCTGCTTGTCTGCAGCTATACTTTTGTGCTCTGGGTGGTGTATTCCTTAAATGATCTAATCGTTTCTTTCAGAGTAACTCCAATTTCGGAACAATTGGGAATGTTCTGGCTCTTTTAGATTTTAAAGGTCTCCTGTAGTGTTTGTACATAATTTATGTATAATATATGAGTACTTCATAATTTACACCATTCGTCTGGGTCCTAGCAGTGACGGGGATTGTTACAATTTCTGCAACAATGTTCAACACCTTGACTTCACAACTAACTCCCGAGCTTAAGATTTTTGCGGTATCGACACCTCGAAGCTGCGGTTTGTTTGAGAAAAGGCGCCTCTCGAGTTTCAATCCGACCCTTGAATTCGCTCTTAAAAGAAGTGAAGAATGTCAGGAATGAATTCATTCAAACAGGTTTCCATCTGAGATTCCCAAACTCACCAGCGCCTTCAAAAACAGGATTCAGGATTGTTTAGAGTTATGGATGTACTCACACCAATTATTCATAATTTGAAAATCGTTCGGTTCTTTGAGATAGTTACCTATCTACAGTGTCTTACTTCACTATTATTATTATTATCACGCATTACTCAGGTGATCAGGTGTTAGAGAGTGAGAGTTTTCGTTTAATAAAAGCATTCTTGTTTGGATCATACTTTATGCTAATGAAGTGTTCTTCTTAATAATTTATTTATATCTTAGCTATACTATCAAGATCCATCTCAAATTAGCTTGAAACTTTTAATCGGTTCATCTCTTTGATTAAAACTATAGAAATAGGTAACTTAGAGCAGTTATGCCCGAGGTAAGAACTTATCGCAGACAGACAGGGAACCAAACTTGTTCTAGATGCTCTAAAACTCAAAATTATTGTGGAAATTTAGAATTTGACAGACTCGAATAGGTTTGACCTGCTGCACGAATAAAAGCTTGAAATATACTCCAATGTAATTATATTAATTTATGAGTACATACTAATTTATTAGTATAATATACTAATAAATATAACATACTAGTATAATATACTATTTGTATATAGTATTTATACTATTTATATATAAAAGCACGAATAAAAGCTTGAAATATACTCCAATGTAATTATATTAATTTATGCACGAATAAAAGCTTGAAATATACTCCAATGTAATTATATTAATTTATGAGTACATACTAATTTATTAGTATAATATACTAATAAATATAATATACTAGTATAATATAGGTACTATTTATACATAGTATATACTATTTATATATAGTATTTATTAGTATAATATACTAATAAATATAATATACTAGTATAATATACTAGTATAATATTATTATACAGAATACATACAGTGAAATTGCTTAATCTTAATCCAATCATAACTTGTGTTAGTTACTTACTGAAAAAAAGTGGGTTTGTAGAATTTATTAATTTTTGTACAAAGAAAGGTAGGTATCTTTGATTGTGCTTGAAAAGTTTGGGATGACAAAGAATAACAAGTCAAGAAGAACTGTGAAAATTTCCCAATACTATTCATTTCTGCAATAGCTTCGTTTTTCCCCTTCATAATAATAACCTTGCCTTTGTTTGAGCCCTCTTTCACTTTGCCTTGATTGGAATTAGTGATTCCTCCCGACCCCTTCCACACTCCTTTCCAATTATATCTGCACCCGATTGAGCAACCTTCACTTTCTCCACCAAATGGGATTCAAGTTCACTTTCTCCTGTGTCTGTTTAAACTTCGATTTCTCTGCGATTCACCTTAAGCTCTTGTTTGCTAATGGAAGTGACAACCGTCAAAACCAATTCAACTTTGTCTCATTTTCATTTACTCTTATTTTCTTATTAAAAATGTTCCTACATTAATTTTTCCCAATCACAATTCAATTTATTGCAAAAAGTAGTCACTCGTCAAGAAATGAGCTGAACGAGTTATGGTAAAGTTATATAATGTACTTTATATGCAATAGGTCCCTCGATAATGACCTAGTATTTATCATGATTGTGATGAGAAAATGGTTTTTGACTATTCTCATAATCCAAAAGCTGAAAAGGTCTAACTTGTTCATTCTAGAATAAATTTAGCTACTCTAGACCTATATCCTTGGATTCTTCCCTTTGATTCAGAATGGATCGAGCGTAGATTTCATAAAATATTAAAATATGGGGTGTGTTGAACTGCTCTGAGACAGTTTTTTAGAATTTGAAGTCACTCCTCACAAGACAGACGGGTGGCTAGTGAGAAAAAATCCGATGAACCATTGTCCTGGTGTTAACAGTTAACAACATTATATCGGTGTAATAATGTCGAGTTGTCTAAGAACTTTGATACAATAAGTGACTTACAACTCTGAGCGGTAAGAAGCTTTCACTGTAGAACACTCCTTAGGATACCTCGGTTTTGATAGGATTTTTACCTGAAGTAGAGGCCGTCTTGACTCATTATATAGTGCATTTTCTCAAATTAGGTTGGTAAATAATTAATTTTATTCATAATATGAATAAAATTGCAAAATAAACGATTGCAAAATGAACATTATTATGAACATATTATGTTCATAATAATGTTCATTTTGCAATCGTTTATGTAGCATCTGATATTGAAAAGGTCGAATCTGAATGATGATTCAAATTCAATTTTTCAACAATTTTTTTCTCAACCAATATTTTAAAGCTGGCTAAGTCAGGAAAGCTAAACTGTCAGCTTTCCAACAGCATAATCGAAAAAAAGTGTGGGTACTCCATTTCAGGGAGACGAGTAGAACACGAATATTCATGGACTCCAAACTTCATCAAACCATACCTTTTGCATACATTGGTTGGTACGGTATACTGGAAATCGAGAAAAAAATCACAATATACGTCCATTGAACGATATCTTACGTGTGGGTACTCTATGAGTTTGGGGTGACAAGAAGAGTATTTCTTGAGGTTTTTTTAAAAATATTTAACCTAGAGGTTGATGGAATAATTTTGACGGTTCGTGCTTTGTTCCACACTCTATAGACTGACTGCTCTGTCATACAGTTAATATTAGATTTTCTGAAACTGGTTTAAAGATTTCTTTGAAAATTCGCTCATTAACTCATGCTGCATGAATGGAATTTATTTTTCAACAAATATCAACATACTATATGCGTAGAGTAAGTTTCAACAATTTTGGTAGTCCTTATCCACGCTCTCCTCGTCACCCCATACCCCGTAGTATCAGTTTTTTTTTGATTTTCAATATACTGTATTCCCAGGGTTTAGTTTGGAAGATATTAAGAGTCCCTATTCAAGTAAACTTGTTAAGAACATTGAGTTTTAGAGAGAGAAAAAGAGTTCTTCTCTTCTGAGTTTTTCTCTGGAATATGGAAGGTTGACTCCCAGTATCACTCACAGATCATTCGCGTCTAACAAAGCTCAACTTGACTCGTCCTCCCATCAACCACCCAGTTCATGCTCGACTTTTTCTAACAATCGAAGGTGAAAACAAGCCTTTTAAGAGGTCTTTTCTCTCGAGTAAACTAACAAGTTTCGATGATTTTAACGTTCATTCTCGACTTTTTTAAGCAATCGAAGGTGAAAACAAGCCTTTGAAGAGGTGTATTCTCTCGAGTAAACCAACAAGTTTTTATTATTTAAACGTTCATTCTTGACTTTTTCAAACAATCGTAGGTGAAAACAAGCCTTTGAAGTAGTCGTTTCTTTTGAGGAAACAAACAAGGTTCGATGAAAATAACGTTACCTAATTCTAGACTTTATCCGAGAATCGAAGTCTCTGTTGTGTCTGTCATGAAATCCTTGTAAACGGCATAACTATTCGAAGTTATTCTTCGATTTCGCTGAAATATTCAGGGCGTATTGGTCTGTAGATGATTCCCTATGAAAATAATCACCCACTGACTGAAACTGCCGATCCTACAGTTTCCGTCCTATATTTCGATGACATTTTTAGGGATTATGCGGATAGGGGTGCAGATGGTCCCCTATGAAAATCATTGCCCCGGTCTGATGTTTTGAGATTAGCTACAATGCATGACAATGACACCCACATAGTTTTTTCATTTCCAGTGCTTTTTCATTCCAAAATGTCCTTAAAACCCTGAATTTTAAGAAATTATGATCACATTTTTTATATTTTAGTTCATTTAGAACCCTGGAAAAAGTCGAAAATTGACCCCAGAAAACCTGGAAAACTCGGGGAATTTTTTTTTTCGGGGAATCGCTGGACACCCTGTCTTAAAATCGAAGGATAAACCTGCCCATCAAATTCAAACAAAAACTGAGAAGAGAGTTTAATTTTTTCCCCAGTCATTATACTAAACTAAACGCTGTAGACGAGATTAGAGGTGTGTCGGTACAGCTGTACCGGGACTGTGGAACCGAGTATCAGGTTGGAACGGTTCCACGCAGTGACAAAATCTCGACCCTTACCGGTCCAGTTCCACGGACTGATAAGATATCTTGAAATGGCTTTGGACCGGGAAGAGAATCTTTTCCATCGGTTCAGTTCCATCCTCACCAATCACAATGATCTGATCAATCATCTCATCAATCTGATCATCCTGATTGGTGAGGATGGAACTGGACTGGTAAGGATGGAACCGGACCAATAAGATATCATAGAGAATGGTTCAATGGCTCTGGACCGGTAAGCATGGATCTTGTTCTCAGTTCTGTTCCATGTTGTACCTGGAAGCGCCCTTACTACTTCCATGGACTGAGAATGGTTCATGGAATGGCTCTTGAGCGGGAAGTTATCTTCTGGACTGGTTAGCATGGAAGTTGTCTCCATTATTATTAATTTATTATTGTCATGTTAAGTTCTTAAACTGCAACGTCATTATTCTTTCCTTGAATTGTTTGGTAACTATTATTTATAATAAATTGCCTCTTTTGTTACACTTGTTCAAATTCCTTCCTTTTAGCGAATTGTCAAATAAAATGATGCTATTGTATTGCAAGTTGAGATCATAAGCGAAGGACGATAGGGATTTGACTGCCTGCTTCATCCATGCCATGTGAGTGGGATTTGATCGCCTGTACCGGTAATGGAACTGTACCGGTAATTTGGAACGGTTATATCTTTGTCACCATAAAAAATAACCGTTGGAACCGTTCCAGGGAAATACCTGGATCGACACACCCCTAGACGAGATAAGACTCAGGTTACTCCTGTGCGAGAACCATACCTCTAATGAACGGGTGTTAATAATAATAACAACAGGTGATGAATATTTATAATTTATATTATTGATTTCCAAATGAATGAAAAATATGTAAAACAGCTGACTGCCTCCGGCTGATCATAATGGAACATTCACGTCCTTCCATCACTAGGGATGGCATATCGAATGAAATATATCGATATATCGATCAAATGATATATCGTCAATGAGATATCGATACCTTCGATATATCGGGGAAAATATATCGATATTTCGATATATCGGAGAAAATATATCGACATTTTGATGTATCGGAAGATCTACTTTAAAAAACATGTGAAGTAGGTAGGTGAATATAATAGTTTTAAAACAATATAAAAATCATTTAGGATGACATTTATAGACATATCAGAGTATCTACTTGGAAAAACTTGAAGAAGTAAGTAGGTAGGTGAATTGAAAAGTTACTAACATCATTTTGGAGGAAATATTATCGATACACTCGACATATCGGAAGATCTATTTGGAAACTGCAACACATTGGGACATTTTCATGTCAACCACTACACAACAAGGTAGTGAAGTAAGGTTGTTAGTTCATGTACCCAAGCATCAAAATAAGAAAACAGTTGATTGTTCTCTACGCAACACAGTGAGTCTATTTTATTTATTTATTGGTCGCGTGAGCAAGATTTGCTTAGTTTTCGTGACGATTTTTCAGTTTATGTGCCAAAGCAAAGACATGAAAATGTCAAAACCGTGTGAAATAAGTATTAACCTACTTTCAAAAGTTACTGGGTATGAATGATCAAAATTCATTGTTTAAAAACTGGGAAAAAGTGCGAAAATGTCATTGCAATGTTAAATTAATTTATAAATTGACAGGGGTATTGGTACTGTAGACGATCATGATCCTTCAAATTGAAAATAATTGTTGTGAAAACCTGCTTCACTTCGTATAGTAGGTAGTTTTAAGCTGGACGAGCCTCCATTAATTTTGGCTTAAGTCAAGTAATTGAGCCTTGGGAGCCACTGTAGGTGAATACTATGTACACAATCATGTCTGAGTTGAAGTCAAAAGTCTGAAATTAACCCATCACTAGGTACCTACAAAATTTGGAATAAAATTACTTGATGTTTTTACAAGTACAGGCCTCTCTTCTCGTCTATTCATTTCAATATTTAATTTTTACTAAAAAAAAAAAAAAAATGTTTTTACTTGAAAACAGGTCGCGATATATCGGTAAATATATCGATATTGACCGATAATATCGGTTCTCCATATCGATATAAATATATCGATATATCAAACTTAATATATCGATATGTTTCATATATCGATATATCGTTGCCATCCCTATCCATCACAAGGAAAGGAGATCAAAAACAATAGTAGGTCGAACTAGGGCACTCTTGAAAATGTCAACCCTTATTTTTCACCTTTTAGAAGTGACTGACATCAACCAAAAGTTTCGCGGCACAGCTAGACCCCAAATGGAGCCCATATACCAAATTTCAACCAAATCGGTCCACGGTTGGTAAGAAAAGTGCTGCGTACGGAGTACGGCAGACGGACGGATTTTTTAAAATTCGATTATCGGTTAACAACTAATCGGTTAACAATTAAAAAAAAATTAAAATTATTATCACAGTAAAAAGGAATAAAATACTTACTCAATTAAATTTTAAAAAACAGGATTCAATCTCCAAAATAATGTTTTGATTGTACTCTATTTTGTAGGTACTTAATCATCAATAGGTATTTTTCGTTGCAACCATTTGTAAATGTCTGCCTCTGTAATGTTTTGGTGAATAATTATGTTTTCAATGCAATTATGTTATGAAACTTTTCTCGAGCAGTTTCAGTTAGGTACTTGAAAAATGAGTGTCTTACATTATTCTCAAAAATTTATTGTGGAACTCCGGTCCTGATCCCGAAAAATCCCACCATCGCTTTATTTCCTCCGTGAGAAAAAAGAATGACCCTGCACCCCCATTTAACCTTATTTCCTCGACTCTGAAACGTAACAAGCAATTAAAAACTCCGTTCTGCTCAGTCCCACTCGAGCTGTATAATCAAAGATGCCCCAACCTCTCTAACAACTCCGCTACAACTTGTAGAGAAGGGGGTTATTTTCCACCATTTCTAATTTATTAAACCGGATTATGAATATTATAATTTGGTCGCCATTTTACCTCCACCCCTCTCATCTCACCTCCTCCAAAAGAGTTTTCTTCCTCGTTAAATTACAGTTTTACTTGTTCTCTTTTATTTTTCTTAGTCCATCTGTTAATTTACAAAGTTGGGGAAAGAACGGGAGGTAAACAAGCTACCGTATAATTGGAACTGTCCCTGAATGAAAATTTATTCTATCAACTTTACAACGACTTTCATCCTTTTTATTTGACCTCGTTTCTTGATAATTTTGCTTATTTTTTTCTGCATTGTTTACGATTAACGTCCATGAGCTTAATCCTTCCTTTCATGGACTTAAAGTTACCAAATCGCTCCAATTCATATGGTTTCCAAGTTCAACCTTTTCACTCCCGACGGGGCATAATGCTGTTTTAGCCTGGAAAATATCAAATTGGAACGGCAATCGTCCCCTTTATGCCAAAAACATGAATGTCCAAAACAAACGATTCGAGAAAAATTGTAAAAGCTTATTTCAAATTTTGTTTGAATTCGACAAAGTGTAGTGTTGTAAGAGATAATTTTTTTCCACCTTTTGGTCAACCTTGCTATCTCTTTTTTCACGACCATATCTTTCCTCCTCTTTACTTTACCTCTTTACATTCCGTGGTTTTGACATACGAAATCCAAGATGAATACATCGTTTTCATTGTTTTGGCATATCAAATTTCACATGAAACTATACAGCAAAAACCCCCTACATTTTTTCGATCAACGTTTCATCCTACTTTCGCAATTTGTTGGCTTGAAGTCTTAGGATACAGTTACGTTAAAACTCAGATAAAATTAAACATAGCTACTGGTTTAAAAATGGTTTTTATCCTAATGAAAGCAAAAAACGGTTGAGAAAACAGAAAAATTGGTAAGTAAAGAATAAAAATGATTAAAATGGTTCGAAAATTTTAAAAAGAACATTCCTGCAGCATGAGTTGATGAGAGAATTTTTAAAAAACCATTAAAGCTATGGTTAATAAAATTGAAATATTAGTTTATGAGAGGAGTCAATCTTGTGGGTGTTGCACATAGCACGAATATTTAAAATTATAGAATCAATCCCGAGGTTGAAATTTTTTTTAAACTTCAAAAAATACTTTTTTTTTGTCATTCCGAACTAATTGAGTAACCACTCATATATTGTCATTTCTATTTTTGATTTTAAATATAGTTACCATATCAACATACTGTCTGCAAAGGGTAGGTATGTTTGGAAGATGTTAAGAATCCATATGCATGTTCTACTCGTCCCCACAAAGAGTACTCACTCGGTTAAGTATTACATGTTTGGGTATAATGGATGAATATAGGATTGTGCTTACTATTGTCATCACAAATCATCACACATAGTAGTAATTCATTGTTTGCATCCCACTTATTTATTATAAATAACCATATATGATTTGGTCGAGACACCGACATTCAGCCTTTTATGGTCTACTTACGTAATAGCTAAAAACAAAAACAAAATAGCTCCTAGCCTAGGTATGGCATTTTTAAGATAGGCACAAAGCACTTGGGTAAACACAGAACAAGGATTTATGAATGTGAAACAGAAGTAGTTGTAAGAAAATTTGCAGAAGTATCCGGCCAAGGATTGTTGAAACTAATTATTCTTGGTCGAATGGAACTACTGTGGAGTAGAAGGCGTCGGGATTGAACGGGTTGATCGTCGAACGACCTAAAACTCCAGGGACTGGCTCGTCCGGCCTTCCCCAAATGGCCCACAAATGATGCTCCATGGCTTCCCTGTACTCAGCTGCATTCTCAAATATGGCAAACGCTATGAGTGCTATATGTTCCCAACTTTTGCCAGTTTCGCTAATGAAGTCGCCTACTGAAGACTGCACGAGGCCGAAATACACCCCTCCGCAAGTCACTGGACCCCCTGAGTCTCCAGGACCTGTAATGGCTCGCTCTTTGCCGAAGAACGTGGTACAGGCCCAAGTGCCATCCCGAGAATAGTTGAGTGGAATCGATGCATAGAACGGTTTCCCGTACCAATCTTGCAAATATGATTCAGTATGGACGTAACACTGCCAATAATTTCGAAGGGTGCGCCATCCATGTTGAAGGATTGAAGGAACGCCAGCGTAAATAGCTTCAGGTTTTACTTTTTCATAATAATACCTTCCAAACCCAACATACAGGCATATAAGTTCTCGTTTCATATTTCTGTTATACTGCCTGACTATATCTGCTTGCGTGTACAGAGGAGCAAAACTGTACTTTACCAAAACATTATTGGATTGCTTAAGCTCTTCCCTAGTCACAATCCACCCAATATCGTGAGAAAGAGCCTTTCCTTCTCCTACGGTTCTGCAATTTTCGTGAACGATGAATTTCCGTGACCAAATTCCGTCGTTCATTTGTAACTCCGTCTGATGTCCGTGATGAAGGATCATCATATTCTCCCATCCGTTTCTTACTATTGGATATTCGTATTCGTAAGTCTTCCAGACTACCGGTTCGCTCCATTTTGCAGCGATGCAGTGACAAGCGGTTTGCACGACGTGTGGAGTCAAAGCGGCTCCTCCACACCATTGCTTCCCTTTACTTGGGTGAACGAAGTATCGAAAAAGCCAAGACAAATGTACGGCATCGTCTATACGTACGTAGAAACCGGTTACGTCATAGTGTGTGGAGGAAAGCAACGGTGCCCCGAATATAATCCTCTTCTGTCTACCTTCCACTACATTACCGACGTACCTCTCAACACATAGAGCAGCCCAGAATATAAAAAAAATCATGGTCTCCATTCTAATTGATACACACAAAGACTGCTTCATGAAACACGGAGCACAATTACAAATATTATATTACTATTTCTATTTCATTTTCTGTTTCCATGATCCATAGTAGATTGTTTCCATGACACAGCACTTCTTCTCCTTTCTATTTCTTTCTCCTTCTCCTTCTTCTTTTCTTTTCTATACCACGTTACTACTTACGAGGGTCTTTACTTGATGTGATCGTTAGAAAATAAAAAAAACTTAGAACAATCACATAGTAAAACTAAAATTTATTCTGTGGTAATTGAGCGATGAAAACTCTGCAAATTCTTATACAACGGTATTAAATGAAAGAGGTTGGTACCACTAGAATAAGAAAAAAATGATTGTTTACATACCTTACGAGAGAATCCATCGTAACCAGCAAGTCAATCGTGACAGAAAGTCCTCGCAGGAAAGTATCTCTATCCCAAAGTTGTGGGTTGCCTTCATTGCGAAATTTGGTTTTCAGTTGTTTGACAGGCAACTGAGTGACTAAACATTCTATCAGAAGAATGATCTCATCAGTTATAGCTATCTACAGCTCAATACGGTCATCAAAGAGATGAGGAAAATGGAAGGGGTGGATGGAGTTGAGGAATCTCAAGGGAAGCCCTCGTGAGGGTCATAATATGACTGCATATTATGCAGTCACCTATAATTAATTTAACAATAAATTCGGATTCGTTTCTGAAGCTTGAAAACCATCCTGAATTAATTAAAAAGTAAGTAATTATGTATTCAGCAATTAAATAATTAATTATTCTCATAGGAAGTCAACGGTTGGTCCCACAGAACTATGAATAGTATGATTTTGGTTTATTATTTTCAATAACAAGCCTTTGGAATCGAGCAAGAAAAAAAATTTTAACACCCCCTCAATATTTGATGTTTCACGTTTCAAGGTACGTAGAATACGAAAATCGAATAAAAAAATTTCCGTCCGTCCGCCGTACGCCGTACGCTTTCAATAGGATTGAAAATGGCTTCGGAGCTCACTCAGCTGATCAGTGATCTGAAGAGTGAAGAAGATCTTCTCGAATGATGGAGACGCCTGGAAGAGCACTGATCAGCTGAGTGAGCTCCGAAGCCATTTTCAATCCTATTGAACGCAGGAAGCTGAAATTTGAGAGGGAAGGTCAAGGGACAATGCAGATGGTGGTAGGTGCTACTGATGGAGAACCAGTGATCTATACAGAAGGGTGATCTATACAGAAAATAATAAACCTTTGAGCAATGATTTGCAGCGTTTTTAAATAGGTATTTAGAAAACAATACCTGATGTTTTTTGTGCGTTTTTGAGCTGGGGCATTTTAAAAATGTTTTCCTCCACCTTTCATCTTTTAGATGTGTCTGACCGAAACCTCGGTGGCACGACTAGCCCCTAAATGGAGCTGGTATACCAAATTTCATCACAAAAGGTCCGTGGTACATAAATGTGCAAAGTGCTGCAGACGGAAAATTTATTATCAAATTTTCGGTTTCTGCATTATCTTGAAACGTATACCACTAAATTTTGATAGGGGTAACTTTTTGACATTTTATGTCTTTACTATGGCACATAAATGAAAAATAGTCACGCGGGGATCGTCACGCGGGGAGCGTTATGATGGGGGCGTTACGAGGGGAGCGTTACGCAGAAATTTCTGATGATTTTCACGTACAACCAATCGTTCCTAGGGAAAACTTACTTCCTCATTTTCCACCCCACAAAAATCGTTCACCACTCATTGGAAAGCTCTCAATTTATTAAACATAAGACATAAAATGTCTCTCGTGGTTGCGTACTTGTACGAAAGCTGTATCCACCGTTTGTGTTCATTTATGTGCCATAGTTTTTTCTTGCTCGATTCCAAAGGTCCATTTTAGAAAATTAATAATAATAATATCAGCCCGGTTTCCTCCTCATAGAAATAGTTAGTTAAAAACAAACAAAAGACACCAAAAGGCTGCAATTTAAAACTTCTTTTTAAAGTGTCTATTGGGGAATTCCTTCCTATTTAATGCTCAAAAGTAGAACTTAGGATTGGGAACTCAACACTTTAATCGTTAGTGGACTGTGATTTATAGGTACCTACGGGTGGTGTGTGGAAGAGCGTAATAAATTTAATGTGCAAAGAACATTCATCAGAAATTGGCGAACTTTTGAAAAATAAAAGGGGACTTACAAGTTCTGCAGATCTGCGAAGCTTCCCGGCGCCGGGTGCGACGTTCCTGGACGACGAGGGGGCCGTACTCGCGAGAAAAGTAGCCAATTTGTTAAATTTATAATTCAACTATGCAATGAGACGCTACCACTTGGTCACAACCCGTTGGATTTATAGTTTTAGGGCTTGAAATATTGAAATAAATTGTTTGATCGCTGATTATACGCGGAGAGGTTTGAGAGAAGAGGGAACGAGCTCGAGCCAGATTAGAAGTGATAAATAATCGAGGAATCGGGCAGGCGATTCCTGGAATCAGCGCTACCTTCGGTGGTTCGACAAAACAATAAGGCGCCGAATTCAAACGGCGGAAACACCGCCCACTCAAAATTTAACTAAATTTTGCCAAGAGAGAGAAAACGTTAACAAGCAACAATAATGAAAATATTAGCAAAATTACCAAAAACACAAGTTAGTTAACAAACTAGTAGGTGAGTAGAAAGAAAACAATAGTTTAATAAATAAATTTACCCACCCAGAACAACGTACAAAATTTAATTGTCTATAGGTAGAGGTATCAACCTAGCTACTGGTCTAGTGTAGCAACCAGCACTAGTACGGACCTCGGCAACTCTATCCACACCATCACGTCCAGGAATCAGCTTGGTGACCACTCCCAATGGCCAATACAATGGTCTTGTGTCTTCCTTGGAAATGTAGACCGGCTGTCCTACTCGGAGAGGTTCGCGCGGGGTATTCCATTTTTTCCTCTGAATAAGCGTATTCAGGTACTCCGTCGACCAACGTTTCCAAAATTCTTGACTGGCACGTTGCACAAGTTGCCAGCGAGCCAAGTGATTCTCTGGCACTGGAATGAGATCATTTTCAGGCGGACATAAAAGGGCTGATCCAACCAAAAAATGACCTGGACTCAAAAATTCAACATTATCTGAGGGATCATCGTTAATCGGGCATAACGGCCGACTATTCAATACTGCCTCAACTCTTGCGAGGAAAGTTGACATTTCTTCGTAAGTCAACGAGCGGTGGAGCGTAATTTTGGTGAGGTGGTGTTTAAAAGACTTGACAGCCGCCTCCCAAATTCCACCCATCCAAGGAGATGCTGGAGGGTTGAACGTATACTGGATTTCACGTGAAGACAAGTACTCTGCCAGTGCTGGCTCCGATTCTAACAAGAACTTCTTGATGGTTTTGGCCTCATTCGATGCACCAACAAAGTTTGTGCCTCTGTCACAAAACACTTGAGAACAAAGACCACGACGTGCCACAAAACGATCGAGTGCCGCCTGATATGCGGCCGTCGAGAGATCGCTCACCAGTTCAAGATGAACCGCTTTTGAGGCCATACATACAAAAACACAAACATAGGCCTTAAGTTTTTGTGCGTTCCTTCGTGTGCTCTCTTTCACGAATAAGGGTCCTGCAAAATCCACAGCCGTATTCGAAAAGGCCCGAAGTGAACTGTTTACACGGGAAGGTGGTAGATCACTCATGATGGGATGTTTCATCTTCGCCTTTGACTTAAAACAAATCAAGCACTTGTGGATACGTTTGCGGAGGAGTGGGCGGAGAGATAAAATCCAAAATTGCGACTGAATCATTGCCTGTGTTGCTTGAGGCCCAGCATGAAGCAGGTATACGTGATAATAATCACAAATCAATTTAGATAAACAGGCCTGTTGAGGTAGTAACAGTGGATGCTTAGCGTTGGGTGCCAAGTTAGAATGAGTTAGACGACCTCCGACTCGCAAAAAACCTTTAGAATCAACATAAGGTGAGAAAGAGAGCAACTTTTTTGATACTAAGCGCCCTTTATGTATGGCCCTTATGTCACTGGCGAAGTATTGTTGCTGAGTGGACTTTATACAAATATTGAAAGCGTTTTGTATTTCAAACACTTTCAACGGACCAGAAGTACGTTTTATTTTTGCAAGCCGACAGTTCTTAGTAAAACGTAAGACGTAGGCAACTACACGTTTAAGTTTCGTTAAGGAGGAGAACGTTGAAATTGCGTTGACAATAGAGTTGCGAGACGTTAAAGATTTCGAAACCGTTAGGACTTGTTGCTGTGAATCCGCAGTCTTTTTCAACTCTTGGGAATAATGAGCTGGTAATAAGGTTGACGTTGGCGGCGGCCAATCAGATTCGGGATACATCAAAAATTCCGGTCCCGCCCACCATGACGAATTATTCAAGAGTTGTATCGGTGACATACCTCGAGATGCACAATCTGCACCATTCATGGCAGAAGGTACGTGTCTCCATTGCTCAAGCGGTGCTGATTCTAACAGAGAGACCACTCTGTTGGCCACATACGTTTTCAACTGATACCTGGGTGTACGTAACCAAGAAAGGACAGTAGAAGCATCGGTAAACAAAATAGTCTCAGAAATACCTAGTTCTCTTGTAACAATGTCCAGCGACTTGATCAATCTGGCCAGCAATAAAGCACCGTTCAACTCTAGCCGTGGCACCGTCTGCACCTTCAAGGGAGCGACTTTCGTTTTAGATTTCAGGAGGTGAACCGATACATCTGTGTTTTCTTCAGAATAACATCGTAGATAAACAACTGCTCCATATCCTAAGGTTGAACCATCGCAAAATCCAATTAATTGTCGTTTTGGTAGAATCGAAGAAACACAGAGACGTGGGATTCTGACAAGGGAAAGATGCACCAATTCGTTCGAAAATTCCGCCCACCGTGTCGCATAATCGTCGTGCAGCGGAGTATCCCAGTCAAAGCCACTAGACCAAAGTTCCTGCAGAAAACATTTTGCCCAAAATACTGTGGGTGCCAACCATCCGAGCGGGTCAAAAATTGACGCCACTTGCGACAAAATGGTACGTTTGGAGTTGGCAGAACCAGGAATTTTGATTTTGTAGGAGAACATGTCCTCATGAGGATACCATTGCAGACCCAAAATCATGAGGGACTCCATTTCGTTGGGACGAAGACTTAACACTTTGGCACGATGATCAATCGGAATATCTTCTAGTACTTCCTCATGACTGGAAGACCACTTTCGTAGTTCAAAGTGTGCTTTGGATAACAGTGATATCAACTGATTCTTGAAATCAATCGCCTGCTGAACGGTATCAACTGACCAACAAACGTCATCCATCAAACAACTGTTCGTTATTGCTTTCGAGGCTTCAGGAAATGGATCTCCTTCATCGTTAACAAGTTGAGCTAATACACGTTGAGCGAGGAACGGAGCTGAAGAGAGACCATACGTTACAGTACGTAGCTCGAATTCGTTGAGGGGCTGTTCAGGAGATTCACGCCACAGCACATGCTGAAATTTGCAGTCATCTTCGTGGAGCCAAATTTTCCTGTACATCATCTTGATGTCCGTTGTGATGGCGACTGGTTTCATACGGAAATACGTTAAAACTTCGGTGATATCCTTCTGTAGGGGAGGACCTGGTAGCAATCACTCGTTTAGTGATACATTAGAGGTATCTCGACAAGAACCGTCGAATACGACTCGAAGAGGAGAAGTCGCTGAATCTCGAGTTATTCCAAAGTGCGGAATGACATAGGCAGCAGATCTTGTAGTGGGAATCATGTGACCAAGCGACAAATATTCACGCATGAATGAATTATATGCATCATGAAAAGCTGGGTTTTTTCGGAGTTTGGCTTCAACGTTATACCAGCGACGTGTAGCTATTTCTCTACTCTCCCCGATAGGTGGAAAGTGACCACTTGTCTTGAAGGGAAGTCGAACACAGTAAGAACCATCAGCCAAACGTGAATGCGTTTCTTGGAAATGCTTCTCGGCTATCAAGTGCAGCGGATCACAGTGAACTACAGAAGCGACCTCCTCGACTTCCCAAAAA
Organism: Apolygus lucorum; assembly: GCA_009739505.2. Taxonomy (NCBI): domain Eukaryota; kingdom Metazoa; phylum Arthropoda; class Insecta; order Hemiptera; family Miridae; genus Apolygus; species Apolygus lucorum. The sequence continues at coordinate 3,318,440 of CM019169.2, forward strand.
CGTTGAACAAGTTTATCAAGGTTACTTTCGGAAGGGTGCGTCGCTACGTTTACGTTGAGAGTAACTGAGGGAGAAACGTTGACGTTACCAAAAATCACCCATCCAAAAATAGTTCTGATCGCAGCCGGTTCACCATGAATCACCTCATATCCAGGTTTGAACAATTCGGAGTACAAACCGGCCCCTAGAAGGAAATCAACAGCGCCTCGTTGATGGAACGTTTTATCTGCCAATTCAAGATGTGAATATTTTTCGTACAATGCAGAAGGCAGAGATATCGTTGGAGCATCGGAACAGACTCTGGAAACGACGACGGCGGAAGCACACAAACTAGAAACATCGTTGGGAGCAGGAGATAGGACGCAGGATACCAAACCGTTAGATGTTCCAACTACCTGTTCCATAGCACCTGAAAGTTCGGTTGTTCTTCGAATGACAGGCAAACCCAAACGTTGAACGCAGTCACTGGAAATTAAATTGACTTGAGAACCAATGTCTATGACCAGCCGAATCGGAGACCAGGAACCCCACCGGTTTCTGAGAAAAGCCTGGGCGGTTCCAAGAAGTACGTAAGTAGCCTTCGCCGACGGTCCTGTAATTAGGGTTTGCATGTTCGAATTTGAAGGTGCTGAATTTGTGTCCGTTTGACCAGGTGCATTGGATTGTACCGAGACGTTAGTTAACATAGAAGAGTTGTTAATATTATTAGTATTAACACCGTTATTAGACGTTGATGGAGATCGTTGAGAAATATTGTCATTGTGTAGTGTAGAATGATGTCTAGTACTCTGGCAAGTACCACATTTTCCTCTAGACTTGCAATTCACCCTGGAGTGTCTGCCAAGGCACCGAAAACACCTGTGGAAACTGCTGGAAATAAGAGGTCTTCAATGAGTGACTCTTACCCTGTGACGTCATACAGTTCATGTGGTCATGTACCGAGTACCCATAACACATGGTGTATTGTTGCATTTTGGTAAAAAGCATATTGTATTTCGTTTCTGAATATTTTCTAATATGAAAATATTTATACAATATAATGTACCCATTCGCATAACATGTTCTTGCTATAAGCTTTGAAATTGTGTAACTTCAATCAGGATTAGCTTAACCTTCATCCGCTCGCGCCCCCCTGAGTCACACTAGCGATCGCGGGGCGGCTGATAGCCGCCCGTCACATTTTTCCTTATTTCAATGGATTTTTTGGTACTTCAACTCGATAACGACAAGGATTTGGGTTGGTCATCTTGTAAGTGAGTTCATACACATTATTTAGAATGAAAAACTTTTATTGAAAATAATTATAAACTTTGGTAAACAAAAATTAAAAAAAATAACGTCATAATATTCTTTCTGGGCTTACTGCCTAATGACCAAACTATCACACTCTGTTCAATAAATCAAATTGTTCTTCCCTAAAAAACAAACAAACTGATAAATAAAATGAATAAAGGCGTTTAATTTTTTTATGCTCTAAGGCATTCATGTTGAAACGCTCTGAAACTAGGTTTGAAAGTGTGTACATACAAAAACTTATTTATTTGTACAATACATTTTCAAGATAAAATTGGCAAAAAATATTTCAAATGAATATAATTGGAAGAAGTGACATAGAAAAGTAAAAACAATGATTCGCTACCCTAATAGATTCAGAAGCAATACGAGTAGGTACCAAAGCAAACATCACAAATGATAAATGAAACTCAGGTTTTTATCGGCATTTCTTCCGAAACATACATAGCTACTCATAAGGAAGCTGAATGAAGTAAAAAAATATACTTACATTTCACCGTGGACGTTCAAAAAAATGTTGCACTGCCGATCGCGGGGCGGCAGTTAGCCGCCAAACTTAGTCACTCAAACTTTGAACGTGTACTGACAGCCACCAACATAACGCAGGAGGAAAAGGTTAACGACATCTTGCGGAGGAAAGTCCAACTAGAGAATACAACTGCACTTTCCCGATCTCTTGCGTGCCAGTTATGTTTTGCCACGCAAAATTCATCGAGGGCGGCAGTTTGCCGCCCACGCGAGCGGATGAAGGTTAAGCCGAATCATGTGGCTGGTAACATTGTACGCGATCTTCAGCTGTCAGCTGCTTATCGCTTGGCTTCTAATTCATTCGCTTCTCGCTTGGTTTCCAACCCTCTTGTGTGAATAGCTTGATCCGTGTCTTACAAACTGCTCTCTTTGCTTTGCATTTCCAATCTTGTTCCGAGTCATTCAATATCTTATTGAATTAACTATTATCAGTTTTAGAATCATATTCGAGTCATTCAATATTCATTGAATAAACTAATCAAATTCAAATCGCTGTTTTGTCTACATATTTTCGATTCCCCATCTCCAGACCTTCGTTTTAACGGTGAGTTCGTTTCATAATGTATGATGCATGATACGTATGGTTATTAGTGTTTGCACCTTACTTAAACTCAGGTCTTTTGGTTAAATTGGTGAATCTCAATATTCCGTATTGCTCGTTGAAGCTTACAGCCGATACGATATCGTAGGATCCTGGCTAATCCACGTAAAAATACGAGTAGAATTGTTTTTAAATCCGTGATCCCAGTGAAATGCCCAATTCTAACTTCGATCGTTCGATTTCCGATCCAGAAGGGTCGATAAAGTTCTTTTCCTCGCCATTTTGGATTTTCTCGCATCTCACGGGAATATCGCTCGAGCCGAGTTGTGACGTAAGCATTTCAAATTGGCTGCGATCACAGCTGGGCCCACAACTATGCACCGCCCGTTCATGTCCGATCCACTTCCATGGATCAGCGGGTGATAACGCTAAACTCCGCCCTCCTTCGTGTCTGGATTTCCATGGAGTGTGGATACTATTTACCTTTGGAAACCTTATTCCTTTCCGCCTTACTCCATGTCTGGAACTCCATGGATCAGAGGGTGGATGTCTTTTTTTGTTGTCGGAATATTCTTCTTCCATTATCTCCTTTCCTATTTTCTCTTACTTCCATCTAGTTCGTGATAACGAATTCGATTTTCGGTTTGTTGTTGTCCTCGTTTGTTTTGATCGAGAATTCTGGCAGTACGGCGTTTGCAGTAGGGAAATTCTTTCTTTTAAGGGAAGCTTGTTCCAATTAATCCGAGTTATTTTGTGTTGTGTCGATAGTGATTTGGTGGTTTCGTATGCCAGAGGAATGGCCAGCCTCTGATAGTTTGCTTTGATTCATACACAAACTTGTCAAGTTTCCCGATTAAGAAGATTATCGGGAAATGTTCCTCAGTCTCCAGCGTTGTGAAAACGAAGTTCATTTGTTCTGAGCCCAACAGAACAAATAGAGCGAAGAAATAATGCGATGGTAATTTGTTTTGTGAATTGTTAAAAACCAGCCCGAGTTGAACGGAAATCAGTCTTAGGTGTGCACATATTTTTAAATTAATTCTATCAGAATTGACCTCAGACTGATGAGTGCACATTCAGTTTTAGTTCAGCGATAAATAGGGTACCCGGTACTATGCTTTGTGTTTAGATATGTTCCTCATAGTACCCAGCAGCGGTCGTGACAAGCGACGACGGAAATGCTATGGGCCATTATTTCGATAGGGAATTTTTGGATCGGGCCTAAGAATTCCCACGGAGTTAAAGTCGATAGTCACTTGTGCGATCGTGTTAGTAATCGTAGTATACACTACTTTTACATAAAAACATGATTTAGTGTCTGAATTACGTATTCGACGCTGAGAGATGACAAGTTAATAATAAAAGGAAACCACCAAGAGAAAAAGAACTTTATCGACGCCTAGGATTTAGTTTGAGAAATCGTAGTTGGGTCTGTTATCAATCGAGTTTTATTCTCTCTGAAAGAGGGATGGACTTGATTAGTTCACATGTAAACAAACATGTTAAAACTGAATCGAGACCTTTTGTTTATTATGTCTCATGTCATCCTGTCGCACAGATTGAATGAAGCAGTAGGTTGCAAGTTTGTTCAACTAAGTTTTATTCGTTTTTGAATTTTTGGTTTTTCATGTACAAATAGGTGCATGCTGAATAATTTTTAAAGGTGTAGCTTTGTGCTGTTTACACTCAATATTTTGATTTTTCGCTTACACAAGGGTCCGATTAATCGATAATTTGAATATTATCTTATTTTACTTTTGAATCAGAATCTGACCTTTGTGAGGCGAATAATTATCGGGGCTTCGAATCTCTTAACCCCTGAGTCGTTGAACTTTTATTTTCGCTCACTTGCAACTGAAGGTAGTCACTTTGTCTCAAAGTTGTTTTACACCAATACCGATTGATGTCAGAGATCGTTGTTGTTAGTCGGGACGAACGTACATCGGATATCGGCCACCAATAGTGCACAATTGAATGGCAAAATTTAAAAATCAGATTCATGACACCAATTTATTAAAACCAATAAAAACTAATAAAAATTCTTAAGGTAACCATTCATGCAATAAAAACATGTCAATTCATTTGTTTACTAATAAAAACATCTGTATAGTTCGACAACCAGATGCCAACAGAAGAACTGAACGCCGGCCGGCAGCTTACAAGAAACTCGTGCGGGATATTTGCATCATTTTTGAGTCACAATGTTTTGGTCCGCAAATTATCCAACAACGCACTAGGTCCCTTTTAATACTAGTATTAACTAAGTATTTATGTGTTTTTGGGTTCTGAGGACCTACAAGCTCTTGTAGCAGTAAGAAACTTCATAGAATAAGTTGGATCCTGTATGAACTATTGACATGTGCAGTACCAAGCTGATTCTGTCTCTGTGGGTTACAGGTGACTCTTGAGCCCTACTAATCTCCGAATCAGAAGATACCATAATTGAGCAAAAATGACTCCTTCCTCTCCGACGACATCTTCCTTTGATGAAGACTTGGCGAGGCATATGTTCGACGAAGGCGCTGCCAACGTCGGTGCGGCTGACGAGCCCCACCATGTACCTGATCCTGAGACACTTCGGATTCAGGCTGCCAAGTGGTCTGATGAGGTATTGGTATGGTATCTTGGGGAGCTTAAGCAGCTGATGAAAGTGAGTTTCAACCAACTTATATCTAAGTTAGTAGACCTGAATAATAAGTACACCGAACTGTCCCAGTATTTTTCGGTAGGTCATTCGTTTCAGCCTATATGGCTATTTCTCCTTCATCTAATGTTGCTTTGTCCCTAACTGCGACTCAGGTTTTGCCAACTTTTAGTACTGTTGATTTAATTTTTGAAATCTTAGTACCTCTTCAGGACTCTGATTTAAACATGGAGGTTAATACACCAGTAGTTGTTCCCACAGCTGGGAACTCAGAATTATTCGCCAAAAAAAAAAAAAAAAAAAAAAAAGGACCTTCCTTCTGCTTATTCCATGTTTTAAAAACACTTGTTCACTCTGCTCTATGATAGGCATGTGTTCCATCCTTGTGATGAACCCTATAGGGCTCGGAAAAATAGTTTTTATCAAGTTTCATTCTTTGAATAAGAGACTTGATTAAGAGGAACATGTTAAATACGGGAAAAGGAATATTGTGAGTTGAATCGACACACAAGATTGCATCTTCTTGTTTGACCCTTCCGAAGTTGCCCCTCAGGCTCTTTCACCAAATAATGTTGGGATTACAAGATGGAAGGTATGATGTTTCATTATTGAATCTCTGTCCCCATACTTCCATAACTTAGTCCAGGATCTGACAGATCCCAAAAATATTATGGACAAGTTTCAGAGTGTCTGCAATCCCTTAGCAACATTTCAACTAGAACTTTTGGTAAATGATTCCATTCGGTTCGACCCCAAATCAGCTGTCAGGAGTGCTTTGTGAAAGAGAGTTGCCTCTTCTGGGGGTCTGGGAAATCATCAAGGAAGCAGAGGAGGCAAGGGTGGTCAAAGTACTGGTCAAATACTGGTGGTCAAGTTACCACTTTCGTGAATCCGGGTAAATTTATCTCCAAAATCAGAATTGTGATTTCCAAGTCCAAAAATGTTCACAAAAAGTCCTACTGTGTTTATTGTAAGAAGAGGGGGCACTCTAGAGAATCTTGCTTTAGAGCAAACAATTTGCTACAATTGTGGCAAATCCGATTCTCATGTCGCTGCTAATTGTTCCTCTTCCACCCCAATCCTCGGAGCCTCAACGACTAAAATCCGTCGTTAACAGCAATGCTACCTCTGCCGAAAAGGCAGGTCCCGTTCGGTATAAGGCATCCGCGCAGATTGAAAGGCCTAAGCTTTTCAGAATGCCTCTGGGTCAGGCTAGACGCCTAGGGCAACAATTTCGTTCTTATTCGACTCGCTTTTTGCTGTTATAGGTCTGCTGGATGTTCTAGAATCTGAGGACATATTGGGTTCTAAGGGGAGTGAAGAAGAGCAACATGCTGCCACTCTAATTTGGTTAATTTTAGAGCAATTGTCACATCATAGAATTTTTTTTTTTTTTTTTTTTTTTTAAATGTGCCAATAATGTTGATAGACGGTCTCACGGTGTTGCAGAGTGGATACATTCATTTTATTAATAATGAACGAGTATCAAAACTGCAAAATGTACTGTATACACCGGGACTTTCCTCAAATCTCTTCTCCATTCGAAAAATAACCCAAGCTGGAATTAATGTGCTATTTTCCAAAGATAGAGTCCAATTCGTTCAAGCTACTACCGGTAAAACCATTAAAGAAGGTTATTTTCAGAATAATCTTTGGTGGATTGATCTTCCATTAGTGTCACCCCTATCTAAGAGTGTGGAAAATCCGATGCTGCCTTGTCAGTCTAAACGATTTAAGTTCGATTCCGTTCTGACTTCTCTTGGACAGCCTTGTAGTTCCACGGATTCTTCTAACTTAGAATCTACTTCTGAGAAAATGGGAGGGAGCATTACATCCACTGTAGGTGGCCAACCAGTCGCGGACCCTATTCGGCTGGGAGGGAGAATGAGAGAGAAGTCTGAAGGAAAGCCAAATGTAATTGAGAATCCTATTGAATCTAAATCTAAGAAACTTAAATCTAATAATATTGATTTTGAGATTTCGAAATTCGATCATGAGAATTTAAATAATAAGCTTAGCCCATGGCAGGAGACAGGAATCCTCTGGCACTTGCGTTTGAATCATGCTTCTAAATCATATTTGGAGGCGGCCAGAAGGTTCTTGCCTGAACTTAAATATGTTAAATTTACTAATGACTTTTCACGGTATACTTTTGCTTATACTCTTAAAAATAAGAAAGAGGTTCACTTGGCATTCCAACAATGTTTACAAGAAATTAGTTCGCTCACCTCACAAGACAAGAATGTCTTTAGATTGCGTTCCGATCGAGGTCTAGAATTTCAAACTAAGAAAATGAAGACATTGTCTGAGATCCAAGTCAACTGCACGCCCCACAGTAGAATAGATGTGCAGAAAGAGTAAATCAAGAAATTAAGCATAAGGTCAGAGTAAATTTAAGTTCTCTAAAATGCCTCCGTCATTCTGGGGCCATGCTTTAAATTATGTAACTTTTGTGCATAATAGAATGCCTCATCCGTCTAATAATTTTATGAGTCCCTTTGAAAAGGCCAGAGAGTATGCTCCTAAAATTAAATTTCTAAGATGATTTGGATGCCTTGTACACTGCGTCGACGTGGGTCAAAAATCTAAATTTGCCCCAAATGCGAAGAAAGGTTTCTTGCTTGAGTGTAATGAAACAGGTTATGTTATATTTTCGGAGCAACATAAAACTCTCGTAAATTCGTGTGACGTTAAGTTTATTGAGTCTATTGTGTACGGTGATAGGATTAAAGATTATCCAAAACAGCTTGAACAAATCTTAGATATGGAAGGCAACACAGATCAATGTGAAACAAGTAATGAAAATCAAATTGATAAAGTAGCTTTACAAAAAGAATATGAATATAGAGAATCTGCTTCATATCAAGAAGCTATGGATAGCCCAGACAGGATGTTTTGGGAAGAAGCTATTCATAATGAATTAGTCACTTGAAGAAATAAAAACTTGGGATTTAATTCCTAAGTCGAGCCTACCTCAAGGTACTAAAGTCATTAAGTCTCATTGGGTTCATAAACGTAAAACTGAGCCGGATGGATCTTATAAGTATAAGAGCCGTCTGGTAATTAAAGGTTTTGCAGATTCGAATGAATACTTAATTTCCGAAATATTTGCGCCTGTCGCACGCCTTGGAGATGTCAGACTTTTTCTGTCAGTTGTAAATCGACTGGGTCTTCATCTCTATCAGTTGGACGTTGTCACCGCTTTTCTTCATGGATCTTTGGAGAAATCGGTATACATGAGTGTTCCTGAAGGTGTTGAAATCTCTCAGCAACTAAAGATGACTCATGTGTGCGCTCTCTAAAGATCACTGTATGGTTTGAAAGTGTCTCCAAATCTTTGGTACAAGAAATTCGGTGGCATCCTGCAGCAGCTAGGATTTGAGGCCTATCCCTTTCAGACTTGCATTTTTAAATGGCAGCAGGGAACGAAGTATGCGTTGCTTATCATTTATGTAGATCTCTTAGCTTCAAATGACAGCAACAAGGCCTGCGACGTAATTAAGGAACTTAAGAAAGAAATTCGAATCAAAAATTTGGGTACTCCTAAAAAGTTCTTGGGTTTTCGAAATAATAAGAAACGAATCTAGGAGGGAGCTATTCATTCACCGAAGAACTGCTATTGAGAGTTTAATTTCCAAATTTCTCCCACTTGACAGTGCTGTTAGTGAGATTCCTATGAGTCCAACTACGTGCACATTCACTGGACAAATTAGCTCCACAGAGAACTCAGAGGCATCACCCTGTGTTCACTATAGGGAAGTGATAGGTTCTTTGTTATATATCCAAAATTGGACTAGACCTGATATTTCCTTTGCCGTGAATTTCATGAGTCGGGCACAGGTTGGATATACTTTTTCATATTGAAAATGGGTATTAAAAAATTCTAAAGTACCTTAAAGGAACTATGAATTATGGAATTTCGTTTACTGGTAACACCAATGATCTTGTGGCACATTATGACTCATCATTGGGACTAAACGATCTAAACAGGAAATTCTCTACGGGATTTTCAGTCAAAATTCTTGGGGACTTAGTATCGTGGAAATCTAAGAAACAAAGCCACGTCGCTCTTTCAACTTGTGAAGCCGAGTACATTGTTATGTCAGAGGCCTGCAAGGGACTAGTTAACGTTCGTAGCCTTTGCAACTTCTTGATTGGTCTTGACATTTATCCGAATTTAAAATGTGACTGTTCTCCGGCTACAGCAGTTGCAATGACTAACGATTCCAGAACACTGAAACATGTGGTAAAGCTGTGTATGCACTATGTGCATGAACTATATAAGAATAAAAGAGTAAACATAGAATGGGTTTTTACAAATGATCAACTCGCAGATTGTTTTACTAAAGCTTTGCCACATAACAAATTTGTGCAATTTAGAGAATCTTTGTTAACATGTCTCTAATCTGGTGTTCTGTTTCCCCAAAAAGCAGGTGATGACGAGCCTTGGAACTGAGAACGTCGAATCTCCGACTCTCCTCGTCTCATCTCCACGACATTAATGGAATCTCTGCTTCAGCCTCAGTTGAATTTCGCGCATTATTCAATTAGATAAATTCCATTTCTCAACATGTCATTAGCTTTTCAAATGTAAATTCCTTTCGCATCTCATTTGCATTTACATCTGTATAAATGTAAATTCCTTCGCATCTCATTTGCATTTGCAGTTGTATAAATGTAAATTCACTTGTTTCAATCTTACATTTTTGCTTTGTCGTAAATTCAAAGTCATGAAGATTAACTATTGTTTGCGAATCCTTGACAAAGTTTGTTTATTTAATCTTCATTAGAGTCACATGTTCACTTTGATAGATTGAATTTTTGATTTGTGAAAAATGCAATAATATCCGTTGTGATCATTGCCTGAAATATGAGCTCAGGCAAAAACAATTTTTACGGAATGTGTGTATCATATGACTCACTGACTCTTGAGCATTTCTGAATAATTATTTCGGAGCATGACCCGTTTTGGGCATACTATTCGGAAATGGTTGAGGGTTCCCCTTCAGTGAGGCTTCACCCATTGAAGAGGAGGGAGTGCTGGAAATAAGAGGTCTTCAATGAGTGACTCTTACCCTGTGACGTCATACAGTTCATGTGGTCATGTACCGAGTACCCATAACACATGGTGTATTGTTGCATTTTGGTAAAAAGCATATTGTATTTCGTTTCTGAATATTTTCTAATATGAAAATATTTATACAATATAATGTACCCATTCGCATAACATGTTCTTGCTATAAGCTTTGAAATTGTGTAACTTCAATCAGGATTAGCTTAAGCCGAATCATGTGGCTGGTAACATTGTACGCGATCTTCAGCTGTCAGCTGCTTATCGCTTGGCTTCTAATTCATTCGCTTCTCGCTTGGTTTCCAACCCTCTTGTGTGAATAGCTTGATCCGTGTCTTACAAACTGCTCTCTTTGCTTTGCATTTCCAATCTTGTTCCGAGTCATTCAATATCTTATTGAATTAACTATTATCAGTTTTAGAATCATATTCGAGTCATTCAATATTCATTGAATAAACTAATCAAATTCAAATCGCTGTTTTGTCTACATATTTTCGATTCCCCATCTCCAGACCTTCGTTTTAACGGTGAGTTCGTTTCATAATGTATGATGCATGATACGTATGGTTATTAGTGTTTGCACCTTACTTAAACTCAGGTCTTTTGGTTAAATTGGTGAATCTCAATATTCCGTATTGCTCGTTGAAGCTTACAGCCGATAGAAACCTTTGATGAGGTCATAACGTTGAGAAGGTTCCATATTACTATACTTTTCACAACTGTAAATACCGTGATTTCCTTGGCATACTGGACATTCATTGGAAAATGTATTGTGCGGAATGGGATTCGAAGAAGGAGCAGGTAATGAGGAGTTGTTACTAGAGGAACTGCTACTTGAAGAACTATTCGTTGCGGAACTGTTATTGTTCGTATCATTCACTAATAATGATGTTGCCTTTGAAAATTGAGACTTGGGCGAGGGAAACTTCGAAATTTTATTACTATTTACGTTGACATTATTCGGAACACTTGAAGTCGTTGGCATGAAGAATTCTTTAATCCTGCATTGTTCACGAATAAAAGTAATAAGATCCATAAATGAAGGAACTCCAGTTTTAGACGATACCGATCGTTCAAAAAGTATTCGTAATGAAGAAGGAAGCGCGCGCAATGCGCATTGAAATACGAAGAAATCCGAATGTGAGCGTATGTCCAAATTCTGAAACGCCTTATAATTCGTATCAAAAACGGTCAAAAATGATCGGAGATCAGAAACTGATTCACGAGTTAACGTTTTGAAATCAAGCATACTATCAACATGATATGCAGTAAGTACTCGATGATTTGCATACATGTCCTCAATTTTACCATATGCAAGTGCATAATTCACATCAGATATCTCTAAGGTTTCTATGAGCTTGAGTGGTGGTCCAGATATCAGAGATCGTAAGTATGCAAATTTTGCAGTGTTTGTGTATGACCCTTTATGCACTATAGAATTATAAAGTGCCCACCAATTATGGAACGTTTGTAATTGGCCATCCCAAACTGGAACATCGATTCGTGGTAACCTAATTTCAGAAACCGGAGTGAATTTTGTCTCAAATTTTGATCGAATATTACCCTCAAGTGCCCGTACTTCGTAATAAATTGTATCAAAGGACGTTAAAACATTCGTTACATCGAGAAAGTGTTCAGAAGGCAACATTACGTTCAATTCTGTGATCGCATCACAATATCCATAAAAACGATCGCGCATATCGTTGAGGTCATTACATCGCGCCAAAAATTGAGAAATGGATCCAGCACCAACAGCTTTAGAAGCGTCAAAAGTAGCCTGCAACTGGGTAAATGCATTTTCACGGAGATTTTTATAGTACTCCTGCTTGGCCAAGTGCTCTGCAAACTCGTTTGGATCATCTTGGTTGTTGGCCATGTTCGTTGATGTTCGTTGAAGGAATTGAAAACGAAGCTAGGTTTTGATTGGCGGAGAATGATGTTGATGCGAATTCGTTGGGCTTAGGGCCAATGAGAATGAACGTTGGAAAGACTACGTCACCAATACAGTTAACTTGCAAATACTTGTGAAAAATTGAAGGCAAAATTGAAACTTTGACACTAAAATGGCGTCTGAGCAATTACCTGTAATTTCGACGTGACCTTAAGATTTTGTCATAAAACCACCTGCGCGATCTCTACAGAACACTTGATACGAATTTCAATGATCAAAATACGAAGTAGAGTTATAATTTGTTAGTTTAAGATCAAGAAATAAATGACTTTATGGTAATTTATTAACAAAATAACGTTGAGAAGAAAAATCGTCCCTCTCAATCACGTGCAGCGACCAAGACGTTGAATTAAAACGTTGAATGAAGAGCAAGACGTTAAATGAATAAATTCACGTTAATTTAACACTACAAAATTACAATTTGGCTCGTTAGGACCATTAATATTGGGGAATTCCTTCCTATTTAATGCTCAAAAGTAGAACTTAGGATTGGGAACTCAACACTTTAATCGTTAGTGGACTGTGATTTATAGGTACCTACGGGTGGTGTGTGGAAGAGCGTAATAAATTTAATGTGCAAAGAACATTCATCAGAAATTGGCGAACTTTTGAAAAATAAAAGGGGACTTACAAGTTCTGCAGATCTGCGAAGCTTCCCGGCGCCGGGTGCGACGTTCCTGGACGACGAGGGGGCCGTACTCGCGAGAAAAGTAGCCAATTTGTTAAATTTATAATTCAACTATGCAATGAGACGCTACCACTTGGTCACAACCCGTTGGATTTATAGTTTTAGGGCTTGAAATATTGAAATAAATTGTTTGATCGCTGATTATACGCGGAGAGGTTTGAGAGAAGAGGGAACGAGCTCGAGCCAGATTAGAAGTGATAAATAATCGAGGAATCGGGCAGGCGATTCCTGGAATCAGCGCTACCTTCGGTGGTTCGACAAAACAATAAGGCGCCGAATTCAAACGGCGGAAACAGTGTCTATTCAGAGCAATACGAATTCCGTAAAAAAGTCCGCCATGAGGGTGAGGCACATAGCCTCCTCGTGTTGTCTAGTAGATAATCAAATCTTCAATAGCCAGTCCCTACAAATGCCCTTCAATTTTGGTGTTATGATTCCGATGACATTTAGAGGAAACCATCCAACGCCTTAAACACGCAATCCCTGAAAATTCCTTCGAATTCGAATGTAAACCGTAAACGTTATGTTTATCTGAACTAACCACTTATCGGCTCCGGACTCGCCACCCACCAGAAGCAGAGAAGGAACTGTTGAGATATGTCATGATTCCAACAAAATTTTGTTGTACTTAATAGGGAATCTGGCGATGTTAGCAATTCTAATGTTTAGAAATATAATTTAAAATGTCTGCCAAGTGGGTTTGGCACATCACTTCCTCGTATCCATAACCTGATTTTTTAGAGAATCCTATGCATAATAGCTAATATCAAAACATCCTCCTTCGCGCCAATCGTCGATTCAAAAGAATCGAATGAAAAATTTTCCTTCCGTCCGCCGTACGTCGTACTTTTCTGAGCAACACTGTATCGATTTGGTTGAAGTTTGGTATGTGGGCTCCATTCGGAGTCTAGTTGTGCCGCGAAGCTTTTGGTTGATGTCAATCGCTTCTAAGGGGTGAAAATTAAGGGTTGCAATTTTCAGCTGTGCTCGAAAACGCTCGAAATGGAGGTATTGTCTTTCACCAATTTGAAATAGTATTCAATTTTTAAAAATTTTTGAGACCACCCGGAGCTTTGCAGGACAAACCGATCGCTCCCTACGAGTACTTAAGTGTCGGACTTATGATATATCAGAAACGCGAGTGTGAATCACCAAAGAGGTCTAATCTCCGTTGAAATGTTAGCTACCCAAAATGCGATCGCTGTTCGTTTCTTTGAATAATTTATTATACTTAATTATACTCCCTTAGCAACCAGTAATCAAATTCCCATATGAAGGTCTCTATTTCTTCAAATCGAGTGTGAAGTATTTAGTTCTTCTTAATAAATTTGATTGTGAAGTTATGAAGGCAGTATGGTGTGGTAGGTGGTAGGTACCAAAGAATGATAGGTAAAAAAAAACGCAGCAAATTATTACACAAAGGTTTATTATCTTCTGTATATATCACTCTTCTGCAAAGATCACAGCATTGCCATTGTCACTTGCCATGTTAATTTTTTGTTTTTTATCTACAAACCATAGCTACTACCTACTAGGGCATTTTTGAAAATTTCAACCCTTCATTTTGGAATGAAAATGGAAATTAAGGGTTGAAATTTTCAAAAATGCCCTAGTAGGTAGGTAGTAGGTACTTATGGTTGGCAGGTAAAAACCAAAAAATAAATAAATATAGACAATAGCAAAGCTGTGATCTTTGCAGACGAATGATCTATACTGGAAAATAATAGACCTTCGTGAAATATTCTGCAGCGTTTTTATTATGGTTTTTTTATTACTCGCGTTCTGGAGTTAATCTTGTGCATTTTTCATTAATATGAATGAAAGTTCATAAGGTCACCCAGTAAGATGCTAGTACAACAGGATGTTCCGAAGTAAATCTCTTCTAAGTTTGCTGAGCGGGTCGATTCAGCAGAGAGCGGATGTTCTTGCAAAGAGAATGAGTAACTTTAACTTAATTTCAGTCTAAAAGGGAAGATCTAAGGGAGGGGAGGGAGTTAGAACCCCGAAACCCTTTCTAGGCCTTTCGCATCAGAAACCACTTATTTTCATCGCTGTCTTTTCATAAAACGAGGGCATCCGGGAAATTTCAGAGGACGCTCCTCCAAGACTGAAGACGAGAGAGGAGAGGAAAAGTCTTGGAGGTTTACGTCGTCTGAGGAAAAGGGGCCTTGATTGTTAAAGATAAAGTAGTGAGGATGGGGGGGACTTTATAAAGTTATATTGGGTGAGATTTGACGGCCGGGTTTTTAGGGCCTAAATAGCAGAAGAGGGTTGGTTAACAAGTTGCTGCGCGATGGAGATGCTACAAAATGAAAGGGCGGACTTGGCACGATGCAGCGTTACCAACATATGATTTATTCTAACTTAGGCAATCCTAGACATACCACGGCTGCCTACCATTCACTGTTACTGGCGTGGAACTAGCCACCGCTTGTCTAATTGTGTTGATATTGAACACTGCCATCATATTAATGCTGTCTAAACCCATATTGTTCCCATCAAGCAGATCCTTTAATCCCTCATTGTACAGTCTCTCACGTTCGGGTTCCATCTCAATCTTAGCAACATTTTTGTAAAGATTTTGATTCCCAAAGTACTACTGATTGGTTTTGGGACATCCTGTATAATAAAAAACGTTGCAAATGATTACACAATGGTTCATTATTTTTCAGTATTGATCACTAAAATGCAACGAACACGGCTTTTTTATTAGCAGTACCTACCAAACATATTTTCGCTCAAGTTGCACCATCGAAACCTACCTCCCAAATGTTTGCTTTAATATCAATTTTGGAAAAGTAAATGGTTCAAACTCGATTCGAATAAACTATTGGAGAGTTTGATTATTGGTTGCTAAGGACGCAGAACTGAATAAAACTCAAAGAAATGCACAGTGAACTAGGGATGGCATATCGAATGAAATGTATCGATGTACTGATCAAATGATATATCGTCAATGAGATTTCGATACCTACGATATATCGGAGAAAATATATCGATATTTCGATATATCGGAAGATCCAGCTTGGAAAAACTTGTTGAAGTAGATAGGTACGTGAGGTAAAACGTTTTAAAGCAATATAAACATCATTTTGGAATAAATTTATCGTTATACTCGATATGTCGGAAGATTTACTTGGAAAAACTCTTTGAAGTTAGTATTTAATCCTCTTACAAGTTTGATGGTTTACGTTCAAGGTATGTAGGGATGGCAAATCGAGTGAAATATATCGAAACATCTATTTGGAAAATCTTATTTAAGTAAGGAGAAAACGTTGAAGCGTTACTAATATCATTTTGGAAGAAATACATCGATATACTCGACATATCGGAAGATCTACTTGGAAAAACGGTTGATATCCAACCTGCTTCAAAAAGTTACTAGGAAAAAGTGCGAAAAAGTCATGATTGTCAGAGCACAACGACTGTAGCACAGAGTTCTTGGGTTTACCAATTTGGGGACAAACTACCCTCAGGAGTCCTAAAACATACTCTCGATACTCTCGCCATAGCAATGTTTCATTAATTATTTATAAATTGCTTCAACTCGTATAAGTATTAGGTAGTTTCAATCTGTACGCGCCTCCATTACTTTTGGCTCAAGTCAAGTAATTGAGACTGAGCGCCACTGTAGTGGCTGATGTACCTAGTTGAGCTGAAGTCAACAGTCTGAAATCAACTTATCACCTAAGTAGGTACCTACAAAATTTGGAATAAAATCACCTACTTGATGTTTTTACAGGTACTTACAGGCTTCCCTTCTCATCTATTAATTTTAACAGTTAATTTTTAGGTGTTGAAAACAATTCGCGATATATCGGTAAATACATCAATATTGATCGATAATATCAGTTCTCTATATCGATATAAATATATCGATATATCAAGCGTAATGTATCGATATATTTTATATATCGATATATCGTTGCCATCCCTACAGTGAACGCATTTTGGTCAGTAGTTACAGTCTGGATTGAGTTAAGCCTCTTTACCGATTCACGGTCGTGTTTCCAATTTATCATAAGTCAAACCATAAAGTCCTTAAGGGATGCAACTATTTGTTCTACAGAGCTCTGGGTGGCCTTATTTGATTCTAAAAATTCAATCTATTATAAATTGGTCGCTTTATATCGAGAGTTTTCGAGCCAAGGCGCGTTGAAAATGACAACCCCTATTTTCGACCCCTTAGACGTTACTGACACTAACCAAAAGCTTCGCGGCACAACTAGACCCCAAATGGAGCCCATATACCAAATTTGAACCTAATCGGTCCAGAGTTGCTAAGAAAAGTGCCGCGTACGGGACTTCTCTACGTACGACACGGCACACGGGCAAAAAAACGGGCGATTTTCGGATTCTACGTATCAAGAAACGTGAACTATTGATTTTTGAGGGGAGGGGGGGGGTACAAATGTCTTCTCTTGCTCGATTCCAAGGGTTCATTGTTGAGAATAATAAACCAAAAGAGAGAATTTCCTGAAAGTGTTATGGAACCCGCTCAACTTGAAACTGCTGAAAATAAGGTCTAACGCACCTATCTAATCAACGTCGTCTCTTTGATGCTCTAGTCAATAGTCCAAATATAGCCCAAAAAGGGTTTAAAGTGTGAAGGTCGAGATGAGAAATTCGATCAATTTTGAGAAAAAACGCCTCAATTACGTGTTAGTTCGGTAGAAACGCCTGAACGAGTGGTGGAAACTTTGACTAGCTTGTTTTGTTGAATATTTGTATGCAACCAAGAATAAGTCCTTTATCCCTGGTTTGAGGGTTGAGTTGTAGGCTTAGTCAACAAAGACTTTTTCAAATGTTCACGCAGTTGACAATATCTTTATCACCCTAAAAAAAGAAAATTCGACTTGAAGTACTTAATTTCGGTCAACGGGAAAATTAAAGGGGGGTAAGGTATCATTAATCAAAATTTTATGAAAATGTTGTATAGTTGGCAAACGCTTGTCATGTTGTTATCATACAGGGGAAGTTTTGTGTATGAAAGTGTCCGAGAGAATTTATGGTAATCGTTTGACAGTAATTACACTAAACTGAGTTACATAGAGGAACGTTAATTTCGGGGTCACCGAGTATTCGAGAGAAATCGGATACCTGAAGGCCTGTGACCTCATAATGAATGGAAGGAGTGTGTTTGAGTTAGTGTGTGCCCGTGAGTGGAATAAGTATAAGTACATTTACGTGTCGGGTGTGTGTTAGTGTTACTTATATACCGAGGGTTGGCTCTATGTAGTTGTGAGGAATTACCATACGTAGTGAACTTCGGTCCCCAGTCCCCATGTCTGAATCCACAAGGTAATTTGATGAATTAATCGAAGATAATTAACATCGCTAATCATAATTGTTGTACACCCCGTCCGCTTTCAGGGTTGCTTAATGTTAAATTGAGCTCTTGAATCCAATTTGCATAAGTTATAGAATATTAATTCATGAATAATATCATTAGGGAGCTTTCAAAACCCCGCGAAATATCAGATTTTCATGTAGTCAATCAAGCTTTTATAGGCACGTTGAGGTGCCAGGTTGAGGAGACAAAGCAAAATCCTTATTTTCTGTAAGTTCCTCGTTGTTGGTTTCATCAAAAGCCTGGTTGACTACAATGAATAGAAGAGGTTAAGAATCATCCACCACACTACTGATGTGGCCTCCTCCTCATCAGTTCTGTCGGTCTCCAAGATTCTTATTATAAAAAATGTCAATGCTCCAGGATAGTCATAAGAAAATCTGAGTCCATTTTGTTCACAATTACTTTCCTCGTCAGACCAGAAAATACTTCCAAAATTCTTTACTTCCCATAAGACTCTCGTGGTTGGTTCCATCCAAAACCTGGTCGAGGATACATTCAGTCCGACACTATGAACGTATTCGCTTCCTCAACTGAAACCTCAATATAATTTCTACTCGATGTCATCAAGAACCGGTCGTAAAATTGGGACGGAAACTCCGAAGGGAATTAGTGGGAGGATTGGCGGTTGCCCTCGATTCCCCCCGTTTCTCTTCCATTTCCCAGTTAGAGGCTCGACGGCTCACATTAATCAGCATCAATAGTGGGAAAGCACCATTAACCGACGAGGCAGGGAGGGGAAGAAACAGTTTTGGATGAAGCGCAGGCACAAATCTGGCATTGATTGAACAATCCCGTAGTGGAGCCTTCCGAGCTTCCCTCTCTTCATAAACGCAATTAATTAATTTAAAACCGGACGTCCAAACGAATTACCGATCTCGTTGATATCCTTTCCTATGGCTGTCGATTGTAGTGCTCGGAGAACACCCAAAGATGCACCTCTTGGCGGTAATAGTAGGAATTTTTTGAGACCACGCGAAGCTCTGAAGGACTAACCGTTCGCTCCCTACTAGAATTTAAGGGTTGGACTTACGATAAATCAGGAACACGAGTGTGAATCGCAAAAGAGGCCTAACCCCCGTTCAAAATTTAGCTGACCAACATGCGATCGCTGTAGGTACGTGGTAGGTGGGAAGTATATATGGTTCGTACGTGGTGATAATGGCAAAGCCAAGTTATTTGCAGACGAGTGATCTATATTAAAAATAAAAACATTTGTGTAATAATTTGCAGCGTTTTCCCATTGAGTTTCGTCTCCCTTTATCCTGGATTAATCGCATAAGGGCGACCAAGTATAAAAAACAGCCTGAGTAATAACAACTTGGTATAATAAAACAAGTAAGACATGAACTTAAAAGATATATACTTGAATATTGAAACACTTGTTTTCAACTGATCCATTGTAACGACGTGCGAAGGGTTGTTTGGTCACCCGGCTGTAGGTCCAGTTTTTCCAATGAGACATCATGTAAAGCCACCTTGGACGAAGGAGCTTGTCTAGTGGAGTGTCAGTTCCATTAATTTACAGAAGCTTCACAATCAATGTACCTTAGAAAATTAGTAGCAGCTCGTAGATGTAGAGGTATTGTTGTTATGAACAATTAGCCCTCATCCGTTTCGTTATCTTGAAATAGAGAAGAGGATTGACAATAAATTGGAGGGGTAAAAATCAAGAAAACAACACTGTTCTATTGCTCTGGATGAATTGAAACCTAAGAAGATTTCAAAATGTACCAATAAAAGTAAAAACGCTCACATGGACTGAGGCCAAATCAAGGTGAAATTTAATGTAATCAATGCCTGTCTGTATGAAATAGGTAGACAACCAAGAATTTCAATAGCTTGAAATGTGGCGAACCTTGAGGTTGTCTGGAATGTCTCTCCCCGAATTACCGCCTCCTTACTACTCTCTTACCATCTTTCCAGCGGTCCTTTCAGAAACTCATTACTCGGCACACTGCCACCCTAGCACTAACACGATGTCCCACGACTACGTCCTTCCCTTACCACTACTTCTGTCCCCTTTAGTGTCAAGTATTTGCCGCTAATACCCACCCCCACCTCTTAGCCGTAGTGATCCTAAACCTCCCTCATCGTGTTCTAAACCTCCTCTGCTTGTTCGAACTCCCCCTCCTTCTTCTTCTTCTTCACCGCCTCTCCTTAATCTCCTACCTCTTCATCTTCTACCCTAAAACCCTCCCCCATAATTGTAGAGGTGCGGGCTCTGTTACTGAATAGAAGGTTGGTAGAGAAGGGGTAGGTCGTGCTGAATGGTGTGAAGGAAGAAGTTTTTCCCTGTCCCTCCTCCTTCCTTCGCACCTCTCACGATATTGATTTCGAGGGTGGTCCTATTTTGAGAGGATGCTGAGCTATCAACTCGTCTTCCCTTTTGGGACTTTTGTCCTCCACACACATACGCACTCAATGTCAAACACACTTACTTAGTCTTTATGCCAATGTCTATACACCAATATCACAATACTAACAAGAATCCAAACGCATCATTTACTCCTTGTTATTCATTGTTGTTCATCCTGGGAAATTAAATGTATTTTGGTTTATTATTTTCAATAATGAACCATTGGAATTGACCAAGAAAAACCCGATTTTGATGAAATTTGCCACATGAAGGGTACGGGGGAAGAACCAGGTTTGTCAATTTTTTTCAAAAATGAGTTTTCAACGCTATCTTGTAGCTAATGTTAAGTACTATACCATGGTGTGATCCTTTCGGGGGAAGAAGAAGGTTAGTCACGCTAAAATTAAGGTTAAAGTTTTCGTACAAGGGGGAAGAATCAGGAGTTTCATAGATTGAAAAGCATTTTACTCAAAACTATGTTCAGATGACATACCTGGTTCTTCCCCCGTACCCTTCACATGGGCTCTATTTGGTGTTTAGTTGTGCCCCAAAGCTTTTGGTTGATGTCAGTCACTTCTAAGGGTTGAAAATTAAGGGTTGAAATTTTGAAAACGCCCTAGCTCAAAAAGTTTTGATATACAGGTATTGTTTTTCCATTAATTTAAGGTAGTATTGAGTTTTTAGAATTTTTAGAGACCACGCGGAGCTTTTAGGACAAACCGTTAGCTCTCTATAAAAACTTAAGGGTTGGACTTACGATAATTCAGAAACACTAGTGTGAATAGCAAAAGAGGCCTAACCTCTGTTCAAATTTTAGCTGACCAAAATGCGAGCGGTGTAGTATTCCATGATACGTGGTGGGTAGGTAGTATCTATGGTTGGTAGGTAGTGACAATGGCAAAGCCGAGTTCTTTGCAGACGAATGTTTGAATGAAAATTTTGGTGCATTGCAATCATGTTACATCGTTTTGAAATTTTATAATCTTGCTGAAGTACAAAACAAACAAAAATTAGTAACTTATAAGTACTTGACTGAAACGCTTGGATGAAATCTTTCTAAATTCTTTGGTAGAAGATTGTGTTTAAAATTGAATTCAGCAACGCAAATAGTCCAATCACTTTCAGTCTCTCATGGAAATTAAGATGAAAATGAGAATACAGAGGCAAGTACCAAACATTTCATTACTATTGAATAACGCATGAACAGTTCATGTATCCTCCACTATGAATAGTAGAGAGATTTTCCCTTGAATCAAATGAGATAAGCTCAGGAAACTATTTCTATAAAGATCGAGATAATGCGAAGCAGCTGATTCAAGTGAAACGCTTTACTATTCCTGGTGGAGGATAGATAAAGTAATGGTGCCGGATTGGTTTAGACTTTTGTGATTTTAATCAATCAAGTTTTCATGAGAAAGCCAAACTTACAATTTTTATGTTATTGAAGGTTGATTATAATGGTTATCATAATAGGTTCTACGATTTAAATGATTCCCAAGAAAAAAAATTAGAAATCTGATTGGAAATCTGACTGGATATACAAATTTTAGTACTAAGTCAACTCAAATTCGGTGTTAATTTTTCCTCGCGTTCTATTAATTTCTTGCAATTTCACACCTTTCTTATAGAATTACAAACTACATCGCACGTTTCTTCGAATTTAATTTTTTAGGTGCTAGTTTGATAATTTATTCCATGGTGCTTCGGCGAGAATCTACAATTAAATTATTGAATACCCGATTATCCTGCATGATTTTATTTGAAGCTTAGAAACGTATGGTGAAGGCGTATGCGGAGTGGAGCTCTGAAGTGGTGTTCCGCTCAGTTTCATCCGATACAGTTCCTCCACCAGCACCCTCCCTCTGTGTCAAGGGACCTACGATGAGCCACAGTTTATTTTAGAAACTCTCTCGTCCCTCGGGGGTTTCATTTCCATTTCAATCGGAGTGAAAACTCGTCTACTTGAGGCAGCACTGGTTGACCCGCAGTTAACATGAGCTTTTGTAGGTAGTGTTCGTTCAGGCACACATTTCTCTGCTACATCCACCTATTACCCACACACTACCTACGCAAACTCCGCCAACGTTTTCTGAGCGTATGAAATCTGAAACAGCCGTAGGTATTTGTGTCTCGCTTGAATATCGTAGTTGCTATTACGAACATACTAATTTCTACGGATCGTATCTTGTCAACATAATATGAGCAATCTCGAGGGATTTATAAGGCAACTAACTAGTCGTTAGAGAACAGTTCTCTAGCGCAGAGCATTTCTCTAGTTACTAACCTTTGAAATTTGATCAAAACCCAACGGACATCAGAACTGTCAGGAAAATCATGTTAACAAGTGAGTATACGCCACCTTTGAGGTTGTACGCCCACCTTTCACAACCTGAAAATGTCATTAACATCTGACAATAATTTCAAGGGTCCCCTTAACTAATTTGAGGGAACTACTGCAAGCACACTAACAACAGATAAAAAGCTTGTCAACTGGCCCAGAACCATAATATGAGGATAAAGGTTGATCTAACTGTCACGCAGAACCATTATTAAATGTGGGGTGTGTTGGTGAGGATGATCAACCGGCCCGAAACAGTAAATTATTGTAAGGTGAGAGTGGATTGTCGAGCAAGGGAAAGGCGAGAGAGAAATGATGAAGTCAAGTTTGTGGAGGTGAGTGGGTGTGGAGGTACCTCGAGCTGGGTATTTGTACAAATGGGGCAGAAGAGAGAGAGGAGGCTAGGCGGTCAGCTCGAGCTAGTTGCTACCTTTTGCTTCAATTGTTAATTCTATTAGTTGAACGTAGATCTAGGAGGAAATAGTTTTAAAGCGGAGTCAAAACTCACTGAAGAATCATTTGAACACAGCAAGGTGGTACAATTTCAAGGAAGTACTCATATACTTCCAAAATAATATGTACATACTAGCCACATCAATTCGTAATCTTGAGGTACCTTCATTCTATCATGACAACTAATTCAATATGTACACATTTTCTATGAGTGGGATGCATTAACCCAACCTTGCAGACTTTTTCTACAATACAAGACCGAAATTCTTGAAAAACTCTAATTATCACACAGGTAGCGATCCGAAATGTATATGTAGATCTCTGCCTAATTGTCGTTAGTTCAATCGAAGATGCGTTGAATGGGCCCGATTCGATACTCGCTTGTAAAAAAAATGGAAACTCAAAGTTTGGGGTGCCCCGAGGCGTCCAATTTTCAGAAATAAGGGTTAATTCGAGGTAAAAACAGGTTTTAAAAATAACAGGTTCAGCGGTTACAAAAGTTTTCATTTCTGAAAATAATAAACAACTTGGTAAACTAGGGTTTATCAATTTATGATGGTTGATACGTTTGGTTCTTTGGTCCTTATGTACCTACAAACTGTTGAATCGAGTTAGACACAAGGAACATTAGTAATTAACCACGCTCCATTTCATTGTCTGTCATGACCTAGGATTCGCTTTCTTTCACACAAAATCGAATAATGTATACTCGTACCATTCAGGGGTTTTAGGTAGGTATTGAAACTAAATTGGATGGTGATAAAAAAGTCCACCCAAGAATAAACCTCTCACATGCCGGTAAAAGAGTGGATGAGCTAGACAGGGTTGAAGAGTCAAGCAGAGAGCAGAGGCTATCAAGATAACGAGAGACCTGATCCCAATCTCTAGACGTCTACTCTGGCGTCACTGTATAAAGGCGGCCTACTTTTCCGCGAATAGACCTTCTACCTCAACTTGGCTGAGGCGTGACCACTTATCCCTGCTATGAACTCAACTTATTGTTGTTGTAAGGTACTTGACTTCACTCCAATCATGACATTTACTACGCAATTATACTATATTGCTATGCACTCTGGAAACACAATTATACAAGATGAATACGACTGAGTGTGTCAAAAAATTAGATGAATATCATTTGAAGTGGTGCAGTAGGGCCTCCAACAGCACCACCATAGCTCAACCCTTTTTTAAAATTTTATTTGGCATTAGATTGCTCCATACAGCCATTATATTATGTACATATATATACAATAATAAAATAATTATAGAGTAAATTAAAATTAAAAAACTCATTACTTCTTCGTAAACTTCTGGATGCAACATTAAGGTTGTAAAATTAAATGGACAGGGTAAATTAACGGATATTCTGTCCAGAAACGTTCTTCTCCGAGTGTCGTATTTTATACATTCGAAGATCATATGCACAATATCCTTCGGCACAGCACACACCTCAGATTGGTCAGTCGCTTCTTGTCCTATTGTGCAGAGGTAGGCTTTATATATGCAATGTCCGGTTCGCAGTCTCGATAAAATTGAGTAAAACCTTTTGTTTTTCCCAGCAACTTCACTTCGCCAAGGTTTTTTGTTATCTTGGGAAACATTAATTTGCATTCATTCCCCACCGGATAATTATCGTGGTACTGTTGCCATTCGTTCATGAGCGCTTTTTTGAAGTTCGCGTACAGGTCCGTATAGGGTATGTAAACATTGCTGTTACAACTGCTGTTGCATCCCTTTTTTGCCGCTCGATCCACCACCTCATTGCCCTTGACGCCAATATGTGCTCTAACCCAGACAAACTTCACTACCACTTCCTTGTTCTTCAGATTGACGACGCTTTTCCTTATTCGAATGAGTAGGTGCGAATATTTCTTTGCGGCTTTGTGATTTTCAAGACTCTGCATCGCACTCCTTGAGTCAGACACAATGAGGACGGTGCGCGGTGGGACTACCATCTGCTCAACTCATAGTGCACCTCAATGCGAATGTCCTGACAGATCGATGTTGGTAGAAGAAAATAGCTCCGCCGCTCACTGAAAACTTCCTGGAAATAAATAAACTGACGACATATGTAGCATCAGGAGAACGACCTCCTATATACCATTAGGGGTATTCAATCCTAATGATCCGATTGTGTCATACTTCCAAAGAAAACCTTGTTTTTCCCTGAGGTGTATGAGAAAAACACAAAGGGAGTAAGTTCTGTATTCACGTTTTACAATCGACTGACTCGATGATAACCCCGAGCCCCGAGGTTATACTAGGAGAGGGAACGACAGGTAGTATCCTGCGTTCCTCCCCATTAAAATTCAGTCAAATTTAAACATAAAATAATATGTTGTTCTGAAGACAAAATTTTCTTTACAAATTTAAACATGTTACTTCCTCTAATGTAACCAAATCGTAACTTATATAACTGAATTGATAGTGATATTAATACTTAGATGTAAACAAAGAAGGGAAAAGAATAAAAGAAACAGGATCCATACAGACTACCCAAGATAGTAACTAATATTATGCCGTTCATTTATAGGGCATAATAAATTACTGATAACTTAAGGGTTACATTTTCTTATTGTCGTTGTGTAACCTCGGTGAACGCCGAGGTACAACTGGGGGGTTGCTATTTGCCAAAGCGTTAGGTATTTCTGAAACTGGTATACCCGGAAGTCTTATGATTTGATCTACATGCCTCTTCCAAATCTCCCCACCATCAACTTCTACGAGCCAGGCCCTGTCACCTGGCTCAATTGTTGACGACATGTCGCTTGAACCCATTTACCCTCATACTTTCGGTAGTCTTTAACCTGAACAAGGTCTCCCACTGAAAGACTGCGGTTTGGTCAGCCCGTACACCCACGAAACTCGAATAGTATGAGCGCTTGGATCCAACATACAAACGTAATAACGTTCGATTACACAGCGAACGTAATAACACAGCGAAACAAACGCAACACTAGCGCAACAAACGCACACTTTCATCCTCGTCATCACTTGAGGTGTGTGAGAAAAACACGAAGGGAGTTCAGAGTAAGTTCTGTATTCACGTTCTACAATCGACTGACTCGATTATAACCCCGAGCCCCGAGTTACTACTAGGAGAAGGACGACAGGTAGTATCCTGCATTCCCTATAGAAACGCAAATTTCTCTTCTTTGAAACAACTTTAAACCAACTATGGACCGCATTTTCGAAGTCATCACTAAATTTTTAGTAAGACTAGGGTACCGTTCTTGTTGAAATGTATGAGGTAAAAAAGAACAATAGCAGCTCAAACATTGACAATTTGAAAACATAAAGTTAGGCTGAGCAGCAGCGTAGCTTCATCAGCCGTTGTTTTAGTTGACGCTCACATATTTCACATTCTAGACGCAATAACTCCATCAAATTTGGAAATAATCACTAAGTTGGGTGCACTATTGGGAAAACTTCAGAGTTTTTAGGTGATTTATCAAAATGCAGAATTTCCTTAGAAGTGGTGAAATTTGTCTGATCTGCTGTTGTTCTTCTTGATACTTTTCAACAAGCAGATTCCAAAAATATGTTTGATAGTTGAAAAAAGTGGTTTCAAAGAGGAGAAAATTGAATTTTTATAGGGATAAACATGGTTTACAATAAAAAAAAGAAGCGTTAAAACCGCGAGAAAGGATTGAGCTAGGACGGTGCAGTTGGAGGCATTCTGCTCCACTCCTTATAGTACTTTCAGGTACCAGTGAATCCTCATCCGCGTTTTACGTTTTAGACCTTTCTGAACAGTTTTGATTTCGTGCATGTGTGTCTGTCTGTCATGAAATCGTTGCCACAGTCATAACTTCTACAATTCTCATCCGATTTCGATGAAATTTTCAGGGATTGTGCGGGTTGTTGTGTAGATAGTCTCCTTTGTAAATCATTGCCCCCGGATTGATAGTAGCCACTGCGCATGCGCAAACGTTAATCCCTTGTAGTTGCCATAACTTCTATATTTTCCCTCCGATTTTGATGAAATTTCGTAGGTGGTTTTCTATGAAAAACAAATAATACTAACACTGGAATATATGGGAACTTTTTCGACCAATTTCCACATTGAAGATTTTCCACCAAAATGAAATTAAAATTAGGGAACTTTTCTTTCCTCCCATTTAGGTCCCGAATAAAGGGAAAATTAAGAAAAAATAGATTTCTTTGTATTAATAGATTGTGAACATGTACAAAACTACATTTTAAACTGTACCATCAGCTACGCAAAATCTGCCACTCTCGCGGAACAGATTTTTCTACAATCCGACAGATTTTGCTTCAAGTAATACTGTACCGTTGGATATGCTATCAAGATTCCGTCTTTCCCCTGGGACAAGTTGTGTGGGCTCCAGGCCCCGTCGGACCTCTCGATTTATCTCTTTCATGAAACTCCGTCCGGTCACCATCCTGAATAATGCATCATCCCCATCTTCCCTTGTCCAGCCTCCTGGGCACAAACATGGAGCGAATTGTGGGAACAAAACAAGATGAAAATATTAGGTTTCTTCGGAGTTTCTGTCGGTACAATTCTCAATTATTCTCGCAAGAGCCAGTAAGAACCAAAAAAGTAGGTTTTGGAACACCCCTTAGCTGAGGAGTTGTGTCTATAAAATATAAATATTAAATTATTAATAAATGATAAAATAAAACGTATGAAACAAAAAACGCATCGACTACTAAAAAGGATTAAACAACGAATTCAGATGGGTTGGTAGGTAGGTGCGCATTGACGCCTCCGTGTCCATACTTGAAAAGATTCTGAATATTCTTGTATAGCAACAATTTTCATTATTAACAAGTTTGAAATTAAAATGTTAACAATTTTGTAGCTAGCTTCTGGGTAACATGGCGATGAAAACAAGAGAGATGATGTGTGCAGAGTTTAGGAGAGTATCAAACAAAGCCTCATCCTCCAATTCTTTCCTTCGCAAATGTTCATATCCATACAAAAAACCCGCGTCATCATCTCGATAATTATACATGCGACGTCAGTGCAACCGAGATCAAAAATATACTTGATGTAGTACTTAGGTTGTAGTTGATGATAGTTCTAATCAAAAGTAGGTATGTTGGAATATTCCTAGAGAGATTCACACGTATTGTCACACTCATATCCTCCATCATACGACTGGAGTGAAGTACTACCTAATAGTTTTGTATGGCATTATCTCAATTACACCTACTCTTATTTCGGTTTTGTATTGCTCTATCGACGCTAAATACTAACCAGATCATGTGAGCATGGAAGTAGTATTATACTTGCATAATTATGTTGTCTGTAGATAGGCACGGCGGGGACTTAAATGCTTATCTACCTACCTACCAATATGAATACGTTGGAATCATTATTTCCTTTGTTAGTGGTTTCCCATCATCTGTTCATCGTTAAAAAGATTTTCATTTTAATATTATATATTCCCTACATATCCCTAAAGCTCACAATCACTCGTAAAATTTGAATCATGTTAAAGATGCTTTGCTGTCCATGTGTGAACATCATGATGAGCTTAACTACTTTAAGCTTTAAAAAGGTAAGCTCGACATGGAGAATTTCATCAACCTGACTGATGCTTTTAATTTTGCACGTCCCTCAAAGTTACCATGTTGCGAGGCCTGAGAAAAATTATGCCACAGCTCCATTTTTGAACAAGTTCATGAATAGCAGTATTATCATACATCAATAAATTATTTGAAGATTAGGTATACATTTGGGATCCAACATGATGATTCATCCTATAGGTTGAGATTAGAGAGGAAGTGACCCTCAGTATTCCCGACAACAGTGCTAGTTATAATTTTGGAAAGATAATGAATAAACTGTTACAAGTGTTTTGCCAAAGAGATAAGCTGAGATAGTAGCTACGTACTGAAGATTCAAGAGTAATCGAGGTTTCTCATGAGTTAATAAATAGTGATAAATGATTTTATCAGGTGTATTGGAGGAGCAAAGTGGAATAGTTGGGTTTGAACCTAAGGGCGCCACCATGCTCCCTAAAGGAAGATGAACGGCAAGGAACATCGGGTAGGGATGTCTAATAAGGGCATCTCTTCCCGGTGCTATCAAGAAGGCGGTTGCCTCTCCCCCAAGGGAGGAGGAGGGCAGATTGTTTCATAACCCTCGGGCCTTAGGCTGTAGAGGGGCCCTGGAGAGAGGGGTGTTTACGGGGAAGTTGAAAATGAGGCCAGAAGGAAGGGGCGCCTGGCCTACGACAGCAATAGCATTCCCGGGCGTGTAGCCGCTAGGACCACTCAGATATATCTCTACCT
This sequence comes from Apolygus lucorum, assembly GCA_009739505.2. Classification (NCBI taxonomy): domain Eukaryota; kingdom Metazoa; phylum Arthropoda; class Insecta; order Hemiptera; family Miridae; genus Apolygus; species Apolygus lucorum. Next base: position 3,347,923 of record CM019169.2, read on the forward strand.
ATCTCAATTAATTACCTCACCTTAGCATTTCTGAGTTTCTCTCGCCCCGCTTCTCCCACAAAACGGGTTCTCCTTGCCTTGGCTGGGCTTGCTGGTCGATAAACGGCAGCAGGGTGTTTGAAGCGACCCCAAACTCCTACATAGCCACCCAAGTACAAGTACTTACCATCAAAAATGACTTGACTCTTAAACTTGGTTGGAACCAAGCCATCACCAAGCTTTGCCATTGGGCTTTGTTCTTGGCCAGTTCCTCAGTTCAACACATCCCAGCTGCTAGATCCTCTTTCTCCCTACACTTGCCTTACGGTCATCCCCTTTTTCGTCTTCTTTGTGGATTCAAAGTCAGACCATATCACTGAATTGCAAGGTGATATCCGACAAGCATAATATAATATATATGATTCCATTCTCCATTCCTCTTTCCTCTCCTTCTGTTTTCGGTGTTAGTTCACATTTTTAGAAAGATCAATGTCGATGGCTAAGAGACAACATGGCGTGTTATGAAAAAAAGTGGGATGTAGTCCTGTGGTCCTCTTTTTTGTTCGAACCACTGGAAATTTTTCATTCCAAATTGAGCAACACTTGTTATGACCAACAGTTAAGACAACAAGTGTTATCAACCTTGTGTTGCTACCTTGTATACGGATCCAAAGCAAGCAAAATAAAAGAGTTTTTTCGTTCCCCTGAAACCAGTAGAACTTTCATATCACATGTTGCCTCTCTTGTCTCTTCGTAGAACTTTCACCATCAATGTAGCCAATGATCAAGCCTCCAATCAATATCATTTTCATGAGATCCCTACACATCTCTGACGCGGCTCCTGTTTTGTTTGATTTCACAAGAATGAACTACGGCCTACGAAATGCCCCGCAGACTGTGTCTCAAACTAATCGCCTTATTATTCCTAGCTCTTAAGTACCCTTGTCCAATTGACCAACCATATTTCTTGTAAATTGTCTCCATTTAACAGTCGGCCATTTTAGCAGACATTACACTGGTGCGAAAAAAAAAAATTATCTCTACACATTACAGTGTCACTATAGAAACACCGAAACATCTTCGACTGTTTTTTGACCAAGCCAGTTGCTTTTCAATAGGATGGTTACAAGGATTTCATGACAGACACACAGAAAAAAAAAACAGACACGGAACCAAAATTGTTCAGAAAGGTCTGAAACGTAAAATGCAAGTGGAAATTTCGCTTTCGGAGAACTTTTTTTTCTAACCTTGAAAAGCTAAAAAAAAAAATCATCCACTACCTCGGTAGACTAGGAAGCAAAATGTAGAAAGAAAAGTAAGTCCCTCTCTAGGATTATTTAGGTATTTTCTCTACATTGGGGTGGTATGGTCAATTTCTCTTGAATTTGAGTTAAAATTTGGTTTTCAACCCCAATCCTTTGCTGGCAGTCGGTTACAAAAATACCAAAGAGATGATAAAGAAACACTAGTCGGGTGTAATCAATTTACTCCTAAAAGAAACAAAAGGAGAGAGAACGCAATAAGTCAAGTAGAGGAAAAAAAATCAACCCTTCGATGAGGGTGAAACCTTTTCAATATAATCTGATAAAGAAAGGCAGAAGGTGGTGGATGAGAGGAAAGAGGGGGTTTGAAATTGAAATCCCATGCAAAGTAGGAGGCTGAGTCCTTCGCAAATAGCGATCACTCCCGCCAGCTCCACCGCGAGAGATTCTTGGGGGCAGCTCAACAAATCACTGGTGGGGTTTATATTCGTCCGAAGTCATCCATCTCTTTGGCCTTGAGTCCTCGATTTATCCGGTTGTTGTGAGTCTGAAGGGGAATTGAGAGGTGCGCTGCGCGGAGAGTGCATTTGTCAGGGTGCAATGAAGATTGATCTCGGGGTGGGGACGTTAGTCATTCAAGGTGGCTTGTTCGGCTCTGAGAGTCGCTTATTCGGGAGAATCTCTCCATCCGGGGATTTTGCAGTTGACTCTTGACAATTTGAATGTCTTGACGTTGAAAATAGAGTGGTTTTTAATACGCGTAAATTGAACGGGTCTCCTTTAAAAGTGGATTCAGTTTGTCAAAAATGGTGGTTTTTTTAAGGTGCTAAATCTATTTTTTTCTGTAGGCTCATATGATGCCACTCGGTTAATTATTTTCAAGAATAAACCTTTGATATTGATCAACAAACATTTTTTTAACCTCCTCTCAAAAGTTTTATGTTTTACGTTCCTAGTAACGTAGAATCCAAAAATGGGTTTTTTGTTTTCTTTCATTTTATAATATATCTGGGAATAGTTTTCAATGTATGTCAATTGAAGACATGCCACTGAAAAAAGTACGAATTTTTGAAAAATAAAGAATTTTGTAAAAATGTAATAAATTATTGTGGTTGTGTCAGCCGATTCTAGTAACAAGCAATACTTTAAGTTACAGGAAAGTTTTGATTAAATCACAGGTATTGTGCAGAGTGTAGTGTAGATGATCCACTATCTAGAATCTATTTGGCCTCTGATAGAAAGTAGCCACTGCGCATGTGCACACTGAACTCCTGGTTACATAGCCTTAGTAAAAAAAAATAATAATAATCAAGATATACGAAACATTTTAAAAATCCAAGATAATCTGAGATTTTTATAATCTGAAATGTTCAGATTGTCAATGGCAGCCTCAAAATGGAGCGGTCCCGGAGGCGCTTAAGTAAGCAAATATGGCCGACAAGATCTAAGAGAAGCGATACCCGAGCTAAATGGAGTAGATACCAATAACATAAAGGTCACTGCTGCGACCTTGTCGAAGTGCCACTGAGTTTCTTGAGCTGAGGATTTCAGCGGGGGTGCTTCGTGGTATCACCAAGAGCGTCCTCTGAATATCTGAACTGATGGTAATTTTATCATCATTTACGGGCCCTTTCTCATCCATCCCTCCCACTTCAACGTTTCTCACTTCTCCAAATCCCAAGACCCGGTGTCGGCTACTCTTGGGTGTTCTTCTCATCATCTTTTATTTGATTTCTAATGACGAGAAATAAGAAAAACTATCGTCGAGTTGAATTAAAATATTTGTTTTATTTATGTTTTGATTTGATATTTTCAAGTATAGAGTTCAGAGGTGAATATAAGGATCGGAAAGAAAGAACCTATGTTATGCATTTTCTATAATACGATAAACTTATGGTAAATATTACCTTCTCATACAGCCTAGAGTATAGCCTTCTATGTCTCGAACTTCAAACGCACACATGTCAAACATATTTTCGATACGATTTGAGGAAATTGTGTTGAGTATCATTACCAGAGTAGAATCCTGGAGTGAAGTCAAAGGTTATAAGACCGGGATTTCGGTTTCAAAGGGGAGCCAGAAGCCTCCTTATTATCCTCTTTTTTTCTTATCCCAAAAACGGAGTTGACTGATGGCCTATAATTCGGTAGTCGGTTAACTTTTGACCCCGACCTCCCCCTTCATACCCTCTTTAATCCTACAAATTTACCCTTTACCCTCCCCTTCCTTATCTCTCCCTTCGGTCCCCTAACGAGATCTTCAACCCTCTCCAATCTTTCACTAACTGTTCTTTATAAGGTTCTTAAATCCTGTAGAATGATCGATTGGTTGTCTTCGGCAGTTAGGCCACTAATTGACCGATCTGAGAATCTCTTCTCTATCCAGCCACGTCGAAGTTTGCTGATTATGTTTCCATTAGCCTCCTTCAAACGCTTCTAGATTCCTAAATAGCTTATCAGGAATTTTAGTTCTCTCGCATTTTATTCCAAGTTTCAATTCAAGAAACGTCCTTCGCTAACAGATTTCGAAAACATCAAAGATCTCTCTAAACGCCTTTTGTTCACGCTAATCTGCTCAAAATTGAAACCAAAGTCTGAATACATTCAGGTTGGAGATTATTTTGTAAAGCTATGATTGACAAAAGTCAAACATCTAAATCCAGAATTAGAAAACGTAATTACCTTAACATATATCAATAAGAACTATGAAGAATAGCATTGATCTTATAGCTTGATTGTATTTCCTGTCACTCCTGGATGGAGCGCAGGTCTTCAATGAACGTTTGGAACTATTTCCTGACAGACGCTCCGTTTCCTGCCACGATTTTCCTAAGTTAGCTGACTTCTGCCTCCAAAGTCCGTCTCCAAGTTGACCTGGGTCGTCCTCTTCGTCGGAATCCTTGTCCAAAGTACTCCGCTCTACTACTCCTTCCGGCTTTTGAAGAATATGTCCTATCCAGCACCATTTTCTCCTTTTATATCCATGGAAGTAGGTTTCAGGACGGTACGACCCAAAAACTCGTCTTTGGAAATAACTTCTGGCTACCTTACCTGCAAAATACGCCTTAGACAGTTAAAAAATAACCTGGCGGTTTTTGGTCAGGGTTTTTGTGACCTTCCACGTATTGTAGCCACATGGGCGGAGAACTGATTTGACATTCGTATTAAATAGGCGTTTCTTGGTCCCTTGAGTGATTTCGCCTCACTGGGTACATCTGTACAAACGAGCCGTTTGCCTTCCTTATTCCACTTTTTCATATCATCATTAGCTCCTCATGGCAGCAACGTTGCTTTCCAGATACTTGAAGGTATCCTCTACTACTCGACTCTTCACCTCAAAGGGCTCTCGTCAGGTAACGTTCATTCTGACCTCTGATCTCTGTTCTGAGACTTACCATGGAGGAGTAATCACTAGCTTCCCTAGCTTAAAAAATAACTCACGCAGCCTCTGAGAAAGCAGACAGACATCATTGGCATAATCGAGATCCTTCAAACGGTCTTTCGGTCTCCATTGGCATTCTCATTTCCAATGTCTTGGAGCTTTTCTTATTGGGAGATTCAAATCTACGAGGAAGAGAGTGGGAGAGATAATACAGCCCTGCCTAAAGCCAGCGCTGATGAGCATGGGAGAAAAGAGATCGCCATTATGGCAAGTATATCAGATGGACATGTTTTTTATCGAAAGGAAGTTCTAATCGAAGAGAGAGAGAGAGAGAGAGAGAGAGAGAGAGAGAGAGAGAGAGAGAGAGAGATAAAGCATTTATTTACATACTCATTTTTTACATTCATGCATAAGTACATTTTTTCTCTGCTTCTTTTTCCTGTTTCCTTAATACAAAAAATTGTCCTTAAATCTAATACAAAATCATGCTGTTTTCCTCATTATCTTCGTTTTTATATTTACTTATTTAGGTATCTATTTATTTATGTTTGTTATTGTAATTCTTATCTCTAGCCTATTTATAGAACATTCTTTCTCAGTGAACCATCAATATAACATCTAAACTACGTTTCAATAATTCATGCATAAATGGGAATAGCTCGTATTTCTCGCTTATACTGCTGGATATGTCATCCGTCGCAGGGGTGTTCGTTTTGGGCATCTGATTTAACTCTCTGGGGTATTTAATTATCTTCTAACTTATTACACTCGTTGGTACTTAAATTTTTTATTTTTTTTTATTTTTTCCGCTATTTTGTAATTGGGAAATTTTTATTCGTAGTTGAATTCCGATACAAGGAACTGCCTATACCTTCCGGCTTCTCTAAGGTACTTTACCAAATTGTTCAAGTTTTCTTGGCCATTTAATATCTTCAGAACTTCGTCTTCCGTGAGCGTTCCTCTTCCTAGGCATGAAAGTCGTAATTCGCTCAGGATTAGGCACTCTGCCAGGAAGTGCTGTGTGGTTTCGTTTACTCTCAAATTACACATCGAGCACTTATTAAATCGATCTTCTCTCCACCATCTGTAATTAACTGTTAGCATCTCCGTCCGTGCCCTAGCTAGCAGTCTTATTTTGTTCAGATCTTTCATATTTAAATATGCACGACCCTTATTTATCGTCCGATCCAGCCTGGTATATAGTGTATGATGTTGGGAGTTCACTACTTCATTCTCAAAATTAGCTTTCCACTGTTCCCGCAGACTAGTCACTAGAGCATATAGGGCTTGTTTCGACCATCCCTCCCTTACTTGGGGCATGTTACTTTTTTCCGCCAGTTTGCCGTGCTCCGCGTGCCACGACACGTCCTCCGTCATTACCTTCTCAGCTTTGACACGAGGAAACCTATTCAACGGATATTTTAGGACCTTATCAATGTAGTCTATTTGTAGTTTAAGTGTGTGTAAATGGAGCGGTTCGAACCCACTTTCGGATAGAAGGGCGTAGTTAGGGGTGTTACTGGGCTGGGCAAAAAGCTTTTTTAGGTAGTACCGTTGTAGAGCTTCTATCTGTTCAAATTTTTGGTGCCCCCATACCTGTGCTCCATAGCATACCATTGACCGCGTTGAAGCTCTGTAAACCTGATGTTTAACCTCCACCGGTACTTTACGTTTTTTTATTAGGGTTCCCCAAATGGCGCCCATTGCATGTTTTGCATCAACTACCTTCTTTTCTAAATGGGTTCCCATGTTGAGTCGCGGCGTCAGGTACACACCTAGATACTTATACTCTCTTACCACCTCGAGCGGCTCCCCCCGATAACTCCATTTTTCATTGTGTGCTAGCCTGCCGCCTCCTTTGCCGAAGATCATTATTTGGGACTTGTCCCGATTTAGGTCCAGGTTCCAAGCTTGCAGGTACTGCGCGACATCATTGATCATTCCTTGCAATGAGGCTGGGCTGTTTGCGATTAGGGCGATATCGTCCGCGTACATCAGGCATTTTATCGTCATATTCCCCACCTTTACACCCCCTCCTAAACAGTCCGGCAGGTCGTTTATATACATAGAAAAGGCTAGTAGGCTCAGCAAGCATCCCTGTTTCAAGCCAACCCCTGTTTCGGAAAACTCGGCAATACCTCTCTCAGTCCATACACTCATCCTAGTCCCCTCATACAGATTTTCTAACATCCTGACCATCTTTGTTGAAACACCGTAATTGCTAATCTTATAGAACATGGCACTTCTGGAGATGTGATCATAAGCTGCCTTCAAGTCGATGTAAAATACATAGGTTTTTTTGTTTTGTTTCTCCCTTAGCTTCACTATGTTGACCAGGCTAAACAGGTTGTCCATAGTCGAGTACCCCGCTCTAAAACCCGCCTGAGACTCATCCAGGATCCCCCTCTCCTCCACCCATCCAGTCAGCCTTTCCAGAAGCATACCGGCAAAAATCTTAGCCCCTGCATCCATGAATGCAAGTCCACGGAAGTTTGCGGGATTGTTTGTCTCACCCTTTTTGTGAATGGGGAATAGGATTGCCTTTTTGAACGAGTCTGGTGCCTTACTCTTTCTGTAAATGGAATTATAGCTCCGTAGTAAATTTATTTTGAATAACCCTGGGGCGTTTATGAAAAATTCGTTTGTGATTCGGATTGGTCCCGGAGCTTTACCCACTTTTAGCTTGCCTATGATCGTCTCCAATTCATTCATAGTGAAATCCCTATCCAGCTCGTCTACCTCTACCATGGGTATAGTTCTAATCGAAGATTCAGTATTTGTAGCTTGAGACTCTCCCATATGGCGTACCAAAACGCCTTCTGGAAGTCGAAAAGTGCACAAATGGGCTTCGCATTTCAGCACTCTGCTCCAGAACTATCTGATCAAGTCAATGCTACTCCTATCCTTGAATAAGCCAGCTTGTTCTTTTCTTATAAGTCCTTCTATTGATTATTTTCAGGAAAATCATCGACACCACCTTGCAAGCCAGTGTTAGTGTGGTTATACCTCTCTAGTTGACACAGCTTGTGAGGTCTCCTTTGGATTTTCTTGTTAACAAAGCAAACAATTTTGAATGGGCAATTGAGTAACTCAAGAGCTCACAGAAGTAATGGTTACATGGGCCGAAAAAGATTTGATCACACCTGTTTTGGCAAAATTAGACGATTTTAGCTGAGTATTAGGAGGGGTCTAGAATTCTTTGTCTACCGGGGAGGTATCCAAAATGAAGGCGGATGATACGAGATGTAGTACCTAATCGACCTCAAAACAAACTACTTGAATATCATCCAGAATTTATAATATAAACTTCATGAACTATTTTATCGGGATATTGCAACTTCGAGCTTCGATCACAATGTTTGACTTCCTGTAACTCTGGTCGTTACACTATAATTATGGTTTTCAATAATTAATCAACGATTAATTATTGATATTGATTGAACTTTGTGAGTAGGTAATTTATGAACTCAGTAGTTGATGATATTACGGAGAGTATAGGTAATCTGCTTTAACAGTGGAAACTACTCTAAATCGAGTAATCTTCCCTCTGAGAGCCTGTGCTTCGGTAGCAAGCGTTCAAGGATAATGCCCTTTACCGGGATTTACATTTAAATGATTATTTTAAATCGAAACTCCTCCCTCCACTCTTTTGCCTTTTATATCCCTCATCTCCAAACTCTAATCCTCGATTTTCTCCCGCCCAAACTGAGTCTGAAAGTCGGTATTCTTCGTTCTTAACGAGTTCCTCGTCTCGGCACCTCGATATAAATATTTAAGGCACTGTTAAACCCCCAATTTTCTTCGAGGGCTCGGCGAACAAATGAATCCGGCGATTTCATAATTGGGATAATTTGTGATATTATTTGATCGATCACCTTGCCGCACTGAGAAGGAAAGAAAATGAATAACACCAAAGTTGTCAGTAGGTATCAGAAAAACACACACAATATTTTGCTTCTTCACTATTGAAGAGATGGAATATTCGTGTAGCAGGTGAAAGAAACTTTGGAACTTCCAAGATCAACATTTTTCCTCGCATTTGGCGTTTTACAACTCACTTGTGAATTTGGTTCTGTATCTATATATCTAAAGTATGTCTGTCGTATGAAATTTATGGTACCATTTTGATGGAATTTTCAGTAAAAGCGTGGATTAGTTCCGAAACAGTTATTTGAGTGTTTCATCGCTCTTACAAAATACGATTTCTTAGATCCTGATATTCCGAAATCGTCCGGATTTGGATCGTTTTCAAGTGCAGACTCCAGGATTACTGTTCATAAATTGCATTTTGATCTGTAGGAAATAAGCTAAATAGCCTAGAATTCCTCGTTTTGAGCTAAACTTTGTGTTATGGTCCAACAAAATTGTTATGGTCCAACAAAAATTTCCCATGATGTATTCGTCCAATTTTGCTTCGATTCGAGAGACAGGTAGGTACTTTAAACGAGTATGTTTAAAAAATGATATCCTTTGTCGGAAATTTTTTGCGTTTTTGAATTTCTTTTGTCTTTAGTACAAGCTATTCGTTCTATCGAAACCATTCTTGAACCATTGTCTTCATCCACCATTTTTCATCTACCCAGACAAAGAAAAAAACCGAGATTTCGTTGTTGTTTTCAATATCCGAAAATCGGTGAAATGCATAGAAGAAAATCTCAAGAAAGTTTCCACAGTTTTTTGTTCCCTGTTGAAGCATTTCTTGGATGACTATTACGTTCATTTCGAAAAATAGCTTTCTATCATTACCGAATTCATAATGACCGAAAATTGAGATGTTACTACGAGTATTCCACGACGAATGTGATACGCAGAAGAAGTCTCTGAATGTGATCACGATCGAATAGCAAACAATTCTGGTAATTTAATCTGAAGAGTCTTTCATTACCTACTAGTGGGAATTCTCACGGAAAAGCGTGAACTCACACCTCACCTATGCTTTTGATGTTTCTCGGTTCAAAGGCGGAAAAATCACGAATTCTGAGGGTGCAACTGGGAGCCGACAATTGTTTCAGCCGATGGGTGGGTAACAGAAATACTGAGTATCTTGCCTTTCATGTTCGTCTTTGATTCTGCGAAGGGTCTGAAGGAGAGAACTTTTCGGGAAATCGGGCTGGGAGATGAAAGGCGAATGCGAGATAAAGGAATGGAGAAAGGGATATCGGTGTCAGCAACGTGGGAATGAGAGATTGTTGGAGGAGAGGAGGGATTCAATTGGGGTTCGATGATTAAAAGAAACTGTACTCCGAACCCTTCGGTTCCGCAAATTGATTTCGCCAGCGTTGATCGAGGGATTGCACGACATTTCAAGCTAATATTAGATGGTAAGTAATTCAAAAGGTGTAGGTTGGATTCACATTTCAGTTACACCTAAAAGTATGCATACCAATCATAATTATTCTTTGAGGATTTGCATGGAGTTTTTTGCGTATAACTATTGATTTAAATGGCTTAGCGAAGTTAGCGACCTGATCCTTGTAGTACAAAGCGCGCAATTTTCACCCTCCCCTCAACAGCTGTTTTTATAAGTTGTTTTCGGCGCTCAGCTGAACCCAGTGACTGGGTCCCAGTCAAACTTCTATCTCCACAGTGGGCATCGATTAAAGATGGGCAAAACGGTTCACCAAGAAGAACGGCTCTGAGCGCTCCGCTCATTCAAAAGAGCCGGATCTTTTAGACGGATTAGTGGCTCTTTTGCGCTCGTATTAATTGTAGACGTGAACATGCGATGAAATACGCTGCAAATTATTACACAACGGTTCATTTTAGTTCTGCCCGGAGATTTTTATTCGATTATTGGATTCTACATAACCTTGAATCTTGAACCATCAAACTTTCAGGGCAGGAGGGAATAATTTTTCTGTTGCTCGTTTCCAATGGTTCATTATTAAAAATATTACCACAAAAAGCACTTTTGTTCAATAAATCCTTTAAAAAACCAAGGAAAAACAATAAATGAACACGATTAAAGCAATGAATGAGTAGGACATACAAATACAGTTTTTTTCGTAAAACCTTATTTAAATATTTATATGAAGTCTGCGCATGTTTATGCCACTCATGACTGTCCCACAATTAAAAATACAAAAAAAAATTTTTGGTACAACATTTTTATAGTATAACGTCTGATGACATACTAGGTTATTCATCAAACAAAATTAAGGACACCAAGGTGAAAGAGAATGAACGAACCAATATTGTAAGCTTCAATTTTAATAATAATGGTAAGATAAGGATGTGCTTTTGTTTGCCTTTTGAACTTGTATCAGAAAGCTCCTCACAAAAAATCATGATGTAAAAACAAAACAGGAAGAAAATATTATCAGTCAACTGATAAATTGTTTGTTGGATCAATCATCACACTTCCTGTCAGGAGAAAATGCAACGGAAAGAATCAAAAGTGGATCACAGAAAACACTGGAAAAATAAGGTAAAGTTTACGACCAAATACAATAATGCATAAGTGGTGGTACGATACAATTCTGCAAAATTGTATTATTTGATCGACTCATATCGTATTTTCCCTCTGAATTTTTGTACGGGTGAAGGGGGGGGGGGGGTAACAGTGAGCTGAAGAAAGGAAGTCCGAATTTTCCCGAACACTACCGATCTTAAAAGAACCGAAGCTCGAAGAGCCGCCGTTATTTATCTTTAACGGATCTCAGAAGATCCAAAGATCGAAGAACCGCGATCCATTTATCATTGTTACTGATCCGCAGTTCACTCGCTCTTTTGGAAAACCGATCTTCACCTACACTGATCTCAAAAGATCCGAAGAGCCGCGGTTCATTTTTACTGACCCGTGGTTCGCTCGCTCTTCTGAAAGAGTCGGCTCAAAGAGCCGGTTCTTTATTGAGAATATTCTGAAAAATTGAAGTCTTTTCTTTCTATCAGTTGCCTGATATCACCGGTTTTGTTCGATGGGGAGAGCTGAGACCTCAGTTAGGGGAGAGCTGAGACTTGACGATTTTAGACGGGTTTTTTGTCATTTTTTTTTTGGTTTTTAGACGCCGAGGAAGTACCTACATCCTTTACCTACCTATAAATTTTAAATGAATAAGAAAAGTAAAGTCAAGTAAGAACGACACAACAAAAACTAGGCTCTTACAGACATGGTGAGGCTCTTACAGACATTGGTATCGATGTCCCATCTCTAGCTGTCAACCATTCTTAACTGCAACATGTGAAGCTACGTGATCCTTAGCAGACTTCACCCGTGTGACACCTGTGGACATGATATTGCGGTTTCACAACTCGCCACGACAGCCCTCAAAACTACCTTGAGGAATCGAGCCGAGAGAAACTTGAATTGTCGGAAGGTGCGAACGAGGTGAAAAAGAGGAAAGTTTTCCTCTGAAACTCTAGCGCCCATTTTCCCCGATTTCCCGGAGTTTTTCCTTCTCATCCCCCTTCCCCCCAACCTTCACTGTTTCAAGACCGCAAATGAGCGGGTAAACTCGTCCTACCTCGGATTTCGTTCTTCATCTCGAACTTTCCGAAACATTTTACAACCTTCTCTCCCTCTTCTTGCTATTCGAGCCATCCCTTTCCCCTGGCTTCCCTCATTGCCGCGGAAATGAGGCCGAGATTTTCCATTTTGGCAGTTTTCAGACTAACTCAGCAGTTTCAACCATAAAAACCGCTTATGACTATGTGTATCGTGATCTTCCATAGCCTTTACCCTCTTAGTTGACGTGATCACACTAAACTGACAGTTTGCGAGGTCATAAGCATGTGTGGTTGTGTGAGTTGGAAAGTTTTCGTAAGAAAAAACCGTGTGAAGTGACGTGGGAAGAAATCTTCTATATTTAACCACTCTACTCCATTCTACCAGTGTAAATATAAACACAATAAACTGTCTGTGTGTGAAAGACCGTAAGAACGTGTAATTGTGTTAATCGGAAAGTGTTAGTTGAGAGAAACGTGTGAAGTTACGTGGTTGACTATGAGAAGAAACTGTTCCACTGTATTTTACTACTCTAAAATCGTTAAAGTTGACTCACTACTTGAGCGGAGGAGACCGATCTATGACAATTTACCAACTTAGTTGATGATGTGATCACACTAAACTGTAACAAGAAGTTCCAATATCTGAAAGTACTCCATGGTTCCATCCAACAGATTTAAACAAGAAAATAGCTGCCGCAGTAACGCAACAGTGGAAAATGATGGTTTGTCAGAATCTTCCCTCCACCACGATTGTATGCCTGGTTCAACGACATGCCGCTCAGGCCCAAAATGTTCTTTAAAATTTTGTCTCGACTACGAACAGGTCACTTGTGCACCAAAAAAAAATCTCTTTAGAATTCGAAAATCAGACAGCGAGCTGTGCGAGATCTTTTCAGTTACTGAGGTCGGCCAGCATCAGATGATTCTATTGATGGAATGCCCGCGGTTCGACTTTGCCCGAGAAAAGCAATTTTTCGAAGCAGAATTTTGAAATCGGTTGCTCAACCAATCTCGAGCTCATCCTCCGACTCCAGGACGTCTTGTATTATGACGCTATTCTTCAATTTTGCAAGGATAGTAATGTGATTCTGTGATTTCAAGTGCATAGTTTTCCTTCCTCACTACCGAAGGTAGGGAAGCTTTGTATTCGTGAAAGAAGTGAAAAAAAATGTCCTCCAAAATCAAAATTTCCACTTGCTTTTTGCGTTTTAGAGCTTCCCGAACAATTTTGGTTCCGTGTCTGTTTGTCTGTCTGTCGGTCTGTCTGTGGTCAATCCTTGTCCCGGGCAAAACTATACTAACCTGTGGTCCGATGTTGATGAAATTTTCAGGGATTGTGCGGGTTAGGTCCTAGACGGTTCCCTATCAATTTCAGCACCTTCGGACCAATAGGAGCGAGTGCGCATGCGCAAACGTGAATTTCCTGGAACCTCGGTTTCTCGGTTTCTAATGAACCGATTTTGCTCAAATTTGGAGGTTAGTTAGGGACTAACTTCTAAGAGATACCCTATAAGTTTCAATCAAATTGGTCAAGCAATAGCCGCTGCGCATGCGCGAACTTTAAATTTATTGTTACAACCAAAACTCCGCAACTATTCAACCAATTTCGATAACATTTTCAGGGATTGTGTGGGTTAGGTCCTAGACGGTGGACCGCTAAATAAAATTCTACGTTGAAAATACAAATACAAATCATAATTCTTTCGCCAACTGATTCTATACGTCCATGTTACAATGAGTGAGGAAGCTATACTGCCCACCCAACTTGGCAGACGTTTTTTGTTCCCTACATTGACACCGCTATTTGCATCAACGGTAACGACACCGTGGGGTAAAATTCACCCCATATTTAAAAAACCATTAAAAAATACTTCCGAAATTTTCTAAATTTTTTCCTTAGCAATAATGATATATTTGGATTTGAAAATTGAAAAAACAAAGCCAAACAGATTAAAATGTAAAATATTTATTGAAATTCACTAATATCCCAGACTCACTGGTACTCAAACTTTATAAAATTATTCTCAGTAAAAAAAAATAAATGAAATCTTCTCAATGTGGTAACTGATTTTGAAAATTTCAAACTAGAATAATTGAACAGCCTTGGAAAAAAAGAATTATAGGAAAATATCACGTCCTGTCCATGTGAGGCACTTCAACATTCATGGCATTTTGAGGAGCGGTGATCGCGGCACATTGGCACATGGAGCACAGCATTTTTGTTTTTTTGTCATCCCTCCTGTCGCAGAATGAACATCTCACGGGCTTGTCCAAGGTAGGAAGAGGTGCCAAGGGTTCATCAAACGTTGTTTCGCCCTCCGAAATAGCGAGAATCGATGCTTTCAGCGGTTTCGATATATTGCGCAGCTGAACTCTCTTTTCGACATGAGGTTTGATCAGCTGGTAGCCCAAATCAAAGAGAAAGTCTAATCTGGGAACTTCATTTTGCCAGTTTACCATGCCATATAAGACAAAAGCATTGACTCCAGTCTGGTCCAGAATCCCCATAAAACATATTGTTTAGTAATGCATGCGTTCCAGGGGACGTCCCATTGGATAAGCATTAGATCAGTTCAACCAGTTGTTAAGTGATAAAACTGTTTCACTTGATGTAATTTATTTATTACTTTAGGCAAGAAATACTTACCCCCCCCCCACCATTATCCACCTTAACATTTCTAGCGGCATGGGAGCCTCGAATCTGAAGACCATTTTAAAATCCATGATCTACGACACCCAACATGCGAATTCGAGTTCACCCCCCCCCCCCCACCACCTCCCCAACACCAACAATGGTGCCAGTCTGGCACCTAAGCGGAAATACATCGTAACATTGAACTTTCATCTGTTAGTTTTGGTAGGCAGTCCGTCGAAGTTCACATCCGTATTCAAGGTGAAACACAAAAAAAAAAAACACGAAATAAGCGGTTTATGGCATCATGTCACCATGTCCTGGCACCACTATTAGTTCCATGGTGGTACAGAGAATAATTCACGAAAATCCGGAGGTATAATGAGAATTTTTCCTCAATTTCAAAGCTTGGGTACAATTAATAAACAGTAAAGGAACCGAAATATTGAAAAATCGGATATTTTGTGAATATTATCCCCTCACTCACCCCCTCCCTTGCGAATTTTGGTACTCTGGTAAAATCATGTACAACTCGGGAGTTATTTGAGTCAAACAAAAAAAGAAACACGCAAATCGGTTGGAAATTGAGGCCTGGGCAGAGTTTACAAGATTATGCACCCAAACGCACGTTTTTTAAGCATTAACCCCCCTTTTCCCCCTCTTAAAAAGCAAAATCCAAAATTCCGGCGCCGTAGTGCACAACTAGGTAGTATTCCGCGTCAAACGAAAAAAGAACCAGGAAAATCGTTTGAGAACTAAGTCCTGGGCAGAGTACACAAGATTATGCCCAAAAACGCACGTTTTTCGAGCATTAACCCCCCCTTTCCTCCCCTTAAAAGGCAAAATTCGATATTCCGGCTACGTAGTGCACAACTAGACAGTTTTCCGCGACGAACAAAAAAGAACCAGGAAAATCGGTTGAGAACTAAGGCCTGTGCAGACGACACAAGATTTTGTCACACAAACACATACACACACACACAGACATACACCTATGGTTTTTTTCGTGGACTTGGATTCAGAATGGTCTAAAACGGATTACTGTGTGGTTTTTTTTCTGTTGAGTGTTGTCCAACTCCACCCCAGATCGATCGCATAAGGACGCCCAAGTTTTAGTGTGGGACGTCCTAAAAATCGGAGAGGCCATCGCCGAGTCTTCCTTGCCACGGAGTAGTTATGGCAAAGTTGTTCAAAGGAATCTGTTCCACCTTTTGTTTCATTGTACTTCATGACTATTTCCGGCTTGTTAGTTTCTGGGTTGATGGGATCATCATGGTGAAGGGTTGACAATAACAGCACCACCTTATTTTTTTTTTTTTTGGAGTGTGGGAAACCAGAGTTTTATTGTGATCGAAACCGAACCTTGATGTTCCCTCCTCATACCCCTTTGCTACGAATGAGGGGGGGGGGGGGCTTGAATCTTATTCTTCCGAAGAGTTCCCAAGGCGGTGAGTCCTAAATTCCACAACTCCTCATACAGATCCACAGAAGAAAACCAATTGTCCATGGTGACATTGCGATTTGTATGTTGAATCGTTTCAGTCAACTTTTGGTTTATTATTTTCAATAATAAGCCTTTGGAATCGAGCAAGAAAAAAAAAATTTTAACCCCCCCTCAAAATTTGATGTTTTACGTTTCAAGGTACGTAGAATACGAAAATCGAATAAAAAAATTTCCGTCCGTCCGCCGTAAGCCGTACGCCGTACGCCGTCCGCCGTCCGCCGTACGCGGCACTTTTCTTAGCAACACTGGACCGATTTGGTTGAAATTTGGTATATGGGCTCCATTTGGGGTCTAGTTGTGCCGCGAAGCTTTTGGTTCATGTAGGTCACTTCTCAGGGGTGAAAATTAAGGGTTGAAATTTTCAAGAGTGCCCTAGCTCGAAAACTCTCGAAATAAAGGTATCGTTTTTTCACCAATTTTGAATAGTACTGAATTTTTAAAAATTTTTGAGACCACCCGGAGCTCTGTAGGACAAACCGTTCGGTCCCTACGAGTACTTGAAGGTTTTCCTTCGATAAAACAGAATCATGAGTGTGAATCGCAAAAGAGGTCTAATTTCCATTCAAATTTTTCGGACTAAAATGCGATCGCTGTTCATTTCTTCGATTTGTTTACAGTTTTGCCTTCTGCGTAACCAGTAATCAAATTTCCATATGAAGCTTTCTATTTTTCCAATCGAGTGTGAAGCGTTTAGTTCTTTCTAATAAACTTGATTGTGAAGGTATGAAGCCAGTATGGTGTGGTAGGTAGTACCTAGCTGGTAGGTAAAAAAAGTTGGTGGGTAAAAAAAATGTTGGTGGGTAAAAAACGCTGCAAATCATTGCTCAAAGGCTTCTTCACTCTTCAGATCACTGATCAGCTGAGTGAGCTCCGAAGCCATTTTCAATCCTATTGAATGGAAGTGCTCTTCCAGGCGTCTCCAGCATTCGAGGAGATCTTCTTCACTCCTCAGATCACTGATCAGCTGAGTGAGCTCCAAAGCCGTTTTCAATCCTATTGAATGGAAGTGCTCTTCCAGGCGTCTTCAGCATTCGAGGAGATCTTCTTCACTCCTCAGATCACTGATCAGCTGAGTGAGCTCCGAAGCCATTGCTCAAAGCAAACCAAACATTTTATGTTTCGCGTTTCAAGGTACATACTATTCGAAAAATAGTACCTACCGGCATGGAAATGAGTGCCTCCTGAAACTCACTTCATCGACGATTTATTATTAATAAAATCAGGATTCATTAATCTATACAGAAGGGTGATCTATACAGAAAATAATAAACCTTTGAGCAATGATTTGCAGCGTTTTTGACGTAGTATGAAGGGACTGGTTCATTTTTGGGTAGATTCAACTTTCCGAAGTACGGAATAGCATCGACCATGTAATACGAGTATGAATCATTCATCATGAGGATTTTCAAACCATACTTATCTGGTTTAGAAGAAATGTAAATTCGGAATGGGGCGTGTCCTCTGAATCCAAGTAACTGTTCGTCTACAGTTACATATTCAAATTGCGTGTAAAACGTTTCACAGTTAGCTATGAACTGATCCCATATCTCCCGACAGGGAGCCAATTTATCCTCAGCATAACGCTTCGTCCTGGTTTTCTTTTCATCAAAGCGTAAAGCGTATGTAAGAAAGTAAAACCTTTGCATGCTCATCGTTGCTCTGAACACTGGCAAGCCTTTCTTTTGGGACCAAAGGTCCTCCACGGTCAGATGATTGGACTTATTGACCCCAGCGATGTAAAGTAAACCAATGAACGCATGCATTTCAATTTCATCTGTAAGTGCATGATAAGACTGTAGAACATTGCACGTTGAGCGCCTCCGTTCAATTTCATCGTTCGTATGGACCACAATTTTGGCAATCATTTGAGAGTTTACCAGCAAAGACCAGCCCTCAAGAGGAGAGGTAATATTTTTGGCGTCCGCCTGAGGACCAGGGCGGCCTGAGACAATATTCCTCTTAGAAAGTCTTCCCTTAGTGGCTGTTACATTTTTCTTCCAAGCATATCCATTTTTTCCCTGGTAAACCTTCAAAATTCTTACCTTCTGTGGCGGTTCGTTAGGCACATCACCAGCATCATCTCTGAAGGCATTTGACGTACTTGGAACCTGGTGAATTTCCACAGGAAGATCCTCCACTGAGAAATGTTCAACCTCTTCTTCAGAATCTGGAGCTTCTCTTTCCTCCACTTCACTGTCTGAACAGCTGCTCTCTCCACCGAAACTTTCTTCGTCCTTACCCTCCAACTCTTCCAACAGTTTCCTGATTTCCTGAGGATCAGAATACTTCTTTGAAGTAGCCATTTTGCACTTCAAAAACCGAAAAAAACACCGAGGACCTCTAAACTGGAGAGCAAAAAAGTTCACTGTTAACTACACCCTGGGGTGAAAAATACCCCAGACACTATTTACACCTTACTTCCACGGCGTTTAGCATTTAACTGACCTTTATTGTCACTTTCTGGGGAGAGTTTGGATCCAGGGGAGTATTTAGGAGGGAGGGGGAAGGTTCTGTGATTCTCCGAAATTGAGGAACACGAGAAACTGCAACTGCCGGGGTAACATTTTGCTTCCGAGTCTACCAAGGTAGCGGAAGCTTTGTTTTCACTTTTCAAGGACGAAAAAAAAAGTTCTCCAAAATCAAAATTTCCACTCGCATTTTGCGTTTTAGACCTTTCTGAACAATTTTGGTTCCGTGTCTGTGTGTCTGTCTGTGTGTCTGTCCGTCTGTCATGAATTCCTTGTAACGCGCATAACTATACGAAGTTATTGTCCGATTTCGATGAAATTTTCAGGGATTGTGCGGGTTGGTGTGTAGACGGTCCCCTATGAAAATCATTATCCCCGGACTGATAGAAGCGACTGCGCATGCGCAAACGTGAATTCCTTGTAACGGCCATAACTTCTACATTTTCCATCCGATTTCAATGAAATTTTCAGGGATGTTACAGATTAGTATTTAGATGGTCCCCTATGAAAATCGCTACCTTCGGACTGATAGTAGCTACTGCGCATGCGCAAACGTGAATTTCCTTGTAACGACTATAACTTCCACATTTTCCACTCGATTCCGATGAAATTCTCAGGGATCATGTGAATTAGGTTGTAGATAGTCCCCTATGAAAATCATCGTCCCCGGACTGATAGAAGCGACTGCGCATGCGCAAACGCGAATTCCTTGTAACGGCCATAACTTCCACATTTTCAATCCGATTTCAACGAAATTTTCAGGAATGTTACAGATCAGTATTTAGAAGATCCCCTATGAAAATAACCACCTTCGGACTGATAGTAGCCATTGCGCATGCGCAAACGTGAATTTCCTTTTAACGCCCATAATTTCTACATTTTCCATCCGATTTCAATGAAATTTTCAGGGATGTTACAGAGTAGTGTTTAGATGGTCCCCTATGAAAATCACAGAGAATTGTTTTTCATAGAGAGATTCATTCATAGAGGGATGGTCTCCTGTGAGAATCTCAAATCCCATTATTAGCAAAGCTTCGGTAGCTCAGAGGATAAAGTCTGAGTTCCTAAGGTCGCGGATTCGAAACCCAGCCGAGGCCATGTATTTTTTGATCCAATCACACACCTACTCACTTAATTTTTCATCCTAATTTGATGAAATTTTCCAGGATTGTCCAGATTAGCGTGTAGATGGTCCCTTATGAGGGTAATGAAAGGTACTTAGAGATTGGTGATCTGAGATTAACTACTATGCATCGGATCATCTGTACAATCGGGTTATGGATACGAGGAAGCTATGTGCCACACCCACTTGGCAGACGTTTTTCATATCAAACTATATCTATGCCAATTCTAATGTAATATTCTGTGAACGAATAATGTAAATTGTGATTAATTATGATAAGTAGGCTAAATTGTGTATCTGAAGCCAAAAAAAAAAAAAAAAAAAAAAAAAAAAAAATGAAGATAGACTACTTGAGTAGAAAATCAGTATTATTTTATGATACTTAACCACTCTATTCTTCTTCGTAGACCTAATCACTCTAGACTGTCAGTGTGCGAGGTCGTAAGCACATGTAATTGTGTCAGTGGGAAAATCGTGTGAAGAGTCTTAGCTGACTGATTGACTGTTTTATCAAGTAGAGAATTACGATTCTATGATACTTCACCACTCTACCTGCTTAAATATGAACACTCTAAAAGGTAATTGTTTGAGAGGTCGTAAGCACGTGTAATTGTGTCACTGGGAAAGTAGTCGTCGGGAAAATCGTGTAAAGTGTCAGAGCTGACTGACGGGGTAACAGCTGATTTGTGTTCTTGTGATTGGTCCGACCCTTTCCTCCCACTAAATTCGCCGTTCTACCCCAATTCTAACCCCGTGTCATCCCTTTCTCCCATGTCCACCCGTTGCTTCTCCCAATAAACTTCCCCGTTCCGCCAGCCTGGTGAACACTCCTCCTCCTCAAAACAAGCTTCACCCCAATTACAGCGCTCAGACCCCCCCCCCCCCCGCTACGATCCTTTGGAATGAAACTCGGTTCAACCTCTCCGCTTTCGTCCAGAAAGTTCCGACGCATCACGAAACTTCCAGTTCGGAGTGAGTGGCAATGCCAACGAGGCTGGAGGTGGTGAGTGGAACTGCGACCCTGCTTGATGAGAGGTACTCCTCCATCTCCTCCTCGACCACCTCTTCCTCATCCACCTCCACCTCCTCCTCCACCACCTCTTCCTCATCCACCTCCACCTCCTCCTCCACCACCTCTTCCTCATCCACCTCCACCTCCTCCTTCACCCTCTGACCAAACACCGCCTTGATCACTCACTTGTCAGTCCTGAGAAGTGTGAAGCCGCTTAGTTTCCAAACTGTTTACAAACTACCGTCGACTGCAAACTGTTGCACAAAAGACGTAATAACCTCTGACCCAGAGCAAAATCTTATTCATGATTACAAATAACTATTTATTTAAAATTTTTTTCTTAAATCTCTTAAAATAATTTTATATTTAGAATTAGGAATACTAAAAAATATCACAAACATTTCGTGTAGAAGAAAATTCCAAAGAATCAACCTCAAAAATCAAAAATTTGGTACTTAAATCTGAAATTAAAATTTTTAAAGACTTGATTGTTGTGAATTTGAAATTTTGACATGGATATGTCTCAGTTCTGGGGTTCATTCCAAAATTTTTGACACACAAACAATGCAACGTTTTTTTGACATTTTCATGTCTTTCATATGGCACATAAAAAAAAATCGTCACGAAATTTGTTGCGACGAAATTTGTTGCGACGAAATTTGCTAACGAAATTTGTCCCAAGTCGCCACATGATGATTATGACCATCAGAAGTGAAGTTGTTAGGTACTTTACAGGTAGGTACTTTACATTTAGGTAGGTACTTTACAGTTTGATATTACCAGATCAGCTGAGCCAAAAATCGAGCTCCCAGATCAGCTGAGTCGAAAATCGAGCTCCCAGATCAGCTGAGTCGAAAATCGAGCTCCCAGATCAGCTGAGTCGAAAATCGAGCTCCCTGATGTCTCGGGAGGGGAGGGGGGGGGCATGAAAATGTTTCAATGTGTTGCAGACTCGTATGCAAGCGTTTTCATAAATAACAGTGATTTGACATTTTCGAGAGTTTTATAAAGATTCCTAAGTTTAAATTGTAATTATAACATGGGGAACATCCTGGTTCGTTAATCAAAAGAGGAATGTTATGGTAATTTCCTATATCATGATTGTGTTGTCGACAACTGCTTTTATGTCAACAAGTGGAGGGATTTGAACTTGAATCTTGAGTATATCGAACAGGTAATCATCACCGTAAACCCCTAGCATCTGATTGTTCTGCAGACCGAATAAATGGTTGGGATGTGCAGCCATTAAAGTTTGATCTATGAGGTTTACTTTTCCGATGCTGTTGAACGCAGGAAGCTGAAATTTGAAAGGTAGGGTCAATAGATACATACTTCTATACATCATCAAAGTTGATGATCACTGATCAGCTGAGTGAGTTCCAAGGCCATTTCCTCTCCTGTTGAACGCAGGAACCTGAAATTTGAGAGAGCGGGTCAATGGAGAATGCTGAAGGCGCCTGAGTGGTCACTGATCAGCTGAGTGAGCTCCGAGGCCATTTTCTCTCCTGTTGAACGTAGGAAGCTGAAATTTGTGAGGCAGGGTCAATGGAGAATGCTGAAGGCGCCTGAGTGGTCACTGATCAGCTGAGTGAGCTCCGAGGCCATTTTCTCTCCTGTTGAACGTAGGAAGCTGAAATTTGAGAGGCAGGGCCAATGGAGAATGCTGAAGGCGCCTGAGTGGTCACTGATCAGCTGAGTGAGCTCCGAGGCCATTTTCTCTCCTGTTGAACGTAGGAAGCTGAAATTTGAGAGGCAGGGTCAATGGAGAATGCTGAAGGCGCCGGAGTGGTCACTGATCAGCTGAGTGAGCTCATCATTTAAATTGCCATCATAAGACATATCCATGTACAGATGTATCTGCATGCAATGTAGATACTCGTTTTAAATTTTTAAAGTAAATCTTCCGATACTTATACCAAAATATCGATATTTTGGTTTGGTTCGACGGAAAAGGCTTATTTTTGTTAGTAGGTAACACTTTTAGTGATGAAAGAAGGACCCATGGCAGGACCACTCACACGAAAATCTTGTTGTCCCCGGCACAACAAGTAACATTCCTACTTCCCGGTTGTCATGGAATTTGCAGATATTGTATGGGTTACACCTCAAATAGATCTAGCTGTCTAGAGCTGCAAAAAAACATAATCACAGAAGATAGGTTTATTATGCAAGAATTATACTGATACCGAGTGTCAACAATCTTCCAAGAAACTGACGAATAGAATTTAGATTCATTTCTTACTCAGCAGATCTACCTTTCTTCCGATCACCTCCAAAGATCCTCAAGAGCCTGTGTGCCTCACTCATAACGGTGGGATGGAAAGCAATCGAACTGGGGAAATGGTTGTGAGCAGAGGATGACCGAATTGGGTAAAGTGAAAGTTTTACATGCTGTCAATGTGAAGTAATGAAAACAACCATTTCAGGATGGATTTTCGTCCGCCTGGCATTCCTGGCGTCGCCGACGTCATCAGCTGTCTTCCTAAAGGAAGATCAGAATTTTTTTTCACTGAAATTGGAACATTCTAAAACTATTCCTGAAGTTTCTTCAAAAATCATGTGTGTATTTTTTTTTTTTTCAATATTTTTATCCACGCTTGCGTCTAAACTCTCTTGAGCGAGGGAGGCTAGTGTTGTATAAACGCACTCGAATGAGGAAGGCAAGTGAATTTGTCAACTCTCTTTGATGAGGAAGGCCAATGATCTGTAAATTCAATTGATAAAGTAATCCCGGTGTTGTAATTATAAAATCACTTGATGTAGAAATGCCAGTGATCTGAAAACTCACTAGGGAGAAGAAAGCGAGTGATCTATTAACTCTCTTGGATGAGAAAGCTAGTAATCAGTAAATTCACTAGGTAGAGAAATGCCAGTGTTGTATAAACTCACTTGATAGAGAAATGAAAGTGATCTGTAGACTCACTCGATAGAAGAAGGCCAATGATCTGTAAATTCACTAAAGAGAGGAAGGCCAGTGATAGAAGAAGAAGAAGAAGGAGAAAATATGTTTATTGACAAGAGATAATCGGATACAAAAAAAAACTGGTATTTACAAAATGGAAACATGGTTGGCATGGACGTCTGTCGACTGGTACGAGCGTATTTGTGGTCATTCCATTTTGAGCATATTTTGAGTGATACTAAATTTTAAATAAACTAAATGTTGGAAGGCCAGTGATATCTAAACTCACTTGATGAAGGAGAACGAGATATTCGTAAACTCAAATCAATGGTTTTATGTGGTAAATACCAAATCGGTTATACAATCGTCATGAATATGCATTCAGACTTAAACTAAGTAAACAAAAAATATATGAGAAACAAAATTTGATTACACATACAACAAAATTCCTCTGTCAACACAAAACAACAAAACAAAACCTGGCAATTAAAAAAACAAAATAAACAGGTCTATCACCATGTCAAATGAAAAACTTCAGACGTTGAGTAGAGTTCTGCGTCGATCAGAAGGGTTTTAATTTTCAGAGTCAATTGCTTTGATGGCAAACTACGCATAGCCACGCATAGTAAATGATTAAAAAAGACCATTCATGCAGCATGAATTAATGATCGAATTTTCAAAGAAATTCTTCAGTTGAAGGTATGGTTAAGAAAAGGAACAATGGTGTTGACATTTTTTTTTTAATTTTTTTTACACGATTCTTGGTTTTTTCGATTTTTAGTATAGCATACCAACATACTGTATGTACTGAGTATGCTTTGAATATGTTAGGAGTCCATATTCACGTTCTACTCGTCTCCACAAACTCATAGAGTACCCACTCGGCTACTGCATTTCTGGATACAACAAATATACGCACGTTTTCATTATATACAGGGTATACATAATATACCCTGTTTATACAGGGTGTCCCAGAAGTTATGCTCCACCCTTTTATCTCCGTTGTTTTGAGGGGTAGACAAAAACTTCAAGCGATAACCCCCTTAATTTTTTACGAGGAATTCAACTATCACACTTTCGCGCATTGCGCACCTGCGCAATCGTGCGCAACGCACACCAACTTTGTTATTTCAAATGAAAACCCCCCATTTTTATTGCAGATTCGGATTCTACGCAAAATTTCATGAATTTTAGACCCCTCAACCGAGTTTTTTGGTTGCGCACAACCCGTCCAGTGAGCGCGCAAACATGCGCAACCCCTGGTTTGCGCCAAAATTGAGATGGAGGTAGAACCCAAGTGTGATACATGTTTTTTCATTATGTTATTTATATATATATATATTATACATATTATATATTTTTCATTATACATGTTATTTCATTCATTCATTCAGTTTCACTTTGCCCGATAACTTGAGTAATTATTACTCAAGTTATCGGGCAAAGTGAAACATTTTTTCGAAAAAGTCCATTCTAAAATTTTTGAGGCCATTGCAATAGCTCCATTCTCCTTGAAAATTCGCTAAACGGGCAAAGAAGCCATAGATGAAGGCTCACTTGATAGAGGAGGCCTGAACCAAAGGATTCTATCTTTGGACACAGTTCTGCAAATAAAACGATTGAAATAACTCTGAACTAGTATGTACGTAGATGAAAATTCTTCATGTAAGATAATAAGAATCCAGAAGTTGGAGACGGAAAGCGTTGGTTGGAACAGACAAGGTGAACGTTGTCTAGAAAAAGCACAAGGGGTGTCAAGAAGGGTACATGGAGGTCTCGGGGGGGGGGGGGGGTTCACGAGGAAATGTGTGAGGTCTGAGCCAGGAGTAGAACACGGAAAAGAATAAGGTGGAATTGTGTGGTTCCTCTCCCATTGTGTCTCTTCCTTCCTTCCGGAGTTGCGAAGGCCGAGAAGTGAGGGAACCCAGGAAGTGGCTCCTTGCGGCTGTCACGCTTTATGGGACTTTTACTTTCCTTACTCCGCTGGAAGAGTGAAAGGGGAAGTATCACGATAGGCTTGTTAAATTATGGAACTCACACAAGATACAGGATTACCTTAACGAACCATTCACACGTGTTCGTTTAACACGTGCAGATTGACGTAGTAATGTCGGACACGTGTACTCGGCAAGTAGAACGAGGAGATCCACTGAGGGAATCCATGTTAACACGTTCAGAGCTGAACGTAGAAGTAGAAGTGAACCACCAGGCTGAAGGTGGTTCACCTTCCACCAGGCGAAAATCAAATACAAATTTGGCCATCCGTCTACAGTACGTGGCACTTTCCTTAGTTACCATGGACCGATTTTGACGAAATTTGGTATATGGGCTCCATGGTTGTTTTTAGTCTCTTCTAAGGGTTGAAAAATAAAAGCTAAAATGTGTAAAACGCCCTAGTTGAAAAAAATTGATTTAAAGGTATTGTTCTTTCATCAATTGAAAATCGTCTTGAATTTTTAGAATCGAATGAGACCAACTGCAGCTCTGTAGGACTAACCGTTCACTCCCCATAAGAACTTAAGGATCGGACTTTCGATACGTCAGAAACATGAGTGTGAATCGCAAAAGAGTCCAATCTCCTTACAAATTCTAGCTGATAGTATTGATAAGATAGTATTGAATTTTTAGAGACCACGCGGAGCTCTGTAGGACAAACCGTTTTCTCCCTACGAGTTGGGTTGGACTTACGATAAATCAGAAACACTAGCATATATCGCAAAAGGCCTAATCTCCGTTCAAATTTTAGCTAACTACGCGATCGTTTTCGTTTCTTCGAGTTGTACTCAGTTTTGCATCTTTAGCAACCAGTAATCAAATTCCTGCATGAAGGAACTTCAACTGGATATTTCTTCGAATTTATTATGAAGCGTTTATTTCTTCCGAATAAACTTCACACTGCGAGTTCACAAGGGGCGTTTTACAAAAAGCGCCCCTTGTGCCTCATTTATTGAAATTGCACTGTCGCAACCGCAAAACCAAGATCCACTCGTTGGTACCCTTATGGAATTTAGAGAAACAAAGGGAAAAGTTCATAACCAAGGGGCGCTTGATGAGACCCTCAAAATGTGATGTCATGTTCGGGTAGGGGGCCAATAGGCGTTTTACAAAAAGCGCCCGTTGTGCCCTGAGTTTCCTGTGAAGCGCCTTCTTCTCAATAAAAAATATACAACTTTTTTCTCAAAGGGTCTAATGTGAATGGGCTCAACTTGATAAAGCAAGAAAACACAGGAGGCGCTTTTAAAAATTCCAACGTTTTTTTGGTGATTTTACGTCTTTCTCCCTATATTGTTGGTTGGATCCGTTGCAGATCTTAGTTCCATCGATAGTACACTAAATTCTCAAAAGAATGCGAAAAAAAAATTTAGCTAAAATAGCAGTGACACAATTGAGTTGGGAAAGAAGTAAAATCTTCAAGCGCGTTTTACTCGTAATTTTAAAACTTTGATAAGCGCCCCTTGAGAACTCGCAGTGCGACTTGATTGTGAAGTAGGTGTGTAGTAGGTAGGTAGTACCTATGGTTAGTAAGAAAAAAGTCCCAATGTTCTTCGCAGACAAGTGATCTATACAGAAAAATTATAAAATTTTGTGTAATAATTTGCAGCTTTTTAAATCGATTTTCGGATTCTACATACCTGGGAACGTAAACTATCAAATTTTGAGGTGGGGTTAATTTTGTTTTGCTAAATTCCAATGGTTCATTTTTGAATTTGCTTCAATTTTTCGCTTCGATTTTCAATTTATAACGATGATAATTTTGAAATGAAAACAAACATCACCGCGTATCCATAACCCGATTGTATAAATGATCCGATGCATTAGCTATCTCGAACAAGCTATCTCGAATCGAGCTATGCATAGCTAATCTCGAAACATTAATCTCTAAGTACCTTGCACTACCCTTATAAGGGACCCTCTACACGGCAGCATAAACAATCCCTGGAAATGTCATCGAAATCGGGTGGAAAATATAGAATATATCGATACCTTGAAGCACAAAGGAGCTATGTCCATCCACCTTCCACATTTTTTTTTAATTTCAGAAAAACTCAAATTCAAAAATTATTATTGAGTTTTCTTAACGATAATAGCTTGAAAATGTATTAAGGAAATTAAAGAGTTTAGTGTAATAAGCCATTATTTTAGGAATTGTGAATTGGTGATAATTTCTTTCGAGTTTTTCTAAAAACTCCGTTTTTGGACATAGCTCCTTTTTGCTTTAAGGTATCGATATGGCAGTTATAAGGTTTTTACGTTTGCGCAAGCGCAGGGGCTACTAACAATCCTGCACTTCCTCATTCAATTAAGTTCACAAAAACACTGGCCTTCCTCACCCATGTGAGTTAAAGAAAAAGTGGCCTTCCTCAATCAAGTGCAGCTCAGCATTGAAATCAATTTCAAAGGGATTCGGTAAATATGAGTTGAGCTATTTTGATGCGGTGGAACTCCTCTCCTTTTTATAGAGAGCACTGCAACTTATTACACAAGGGAGCACTAAAAGGAGTGACGTCAGCAGTATGGTTTTGATGGTTTCTGTTGGTATTGTGACGTTACTATTTCCAGTATTTACCTACGAAGGTGTTTTATCCTGATTACCTTCTCATAGACGACGTAGTTTAGATGATTTTGGTTTTTTTATTTTCAGTAATGAACCTTTGGAATTGACCAAGAAAAAAAAAAGAAAAAAAATTTCAACCCCCCCTCAAAACTTATTGATTTACGTTTCAAGGTGAGTAGAATCCAAAAATCGAATACAAATTTGGTCGTCCGTCCGCCGTCCGCGGCACTTTCCCATCTCAGCATTGACCGATTTTGATGAAATTTGGTATGTAGGCTCCATTTGGGGTCTAGTGGTGCCACGAAGATATTGGTTGATGTAGGTCACTTTTAAGCCTTGAAAAATAAGGGTTAAAATTTTTAAAACCCCCTTACTAAAAAAATTGTATATAAAGGTATTGGTTTTTTCTCAATTTAAGATAGTATAGAATTTTTAGAATTTTTTGAGACCACGCGGAGCCCTGTAGGACAAACCGTTTGCTCACTACAAGAATTTAAGGGTTGGACTTACGATGAATCAAAAACACGAGTGTGATTCGCTAAAGTGGCCTAATCTCCGTTCAAATTTTAGCTGACCGAAATGCGATCGTTTTTTTTCTTCAAGTTGGTTGGTGGTAACAATGGTAAAGCCGTGTTCCTTGCAGACAAGTGATCTATATAGAAAAAATAAACCTTTGTGTAAAAATTCGCAGCGTTTTTATTCTGGTAGCATTTTAGCCTTCATAACGACTAACAGACAGACTAACCATGTAGTTTCGATACAGAGAGAAACAGAGAATTATTATTTATTATTACTATACATAATATGATTATTTTAATAAACTATGTGTGATAAATGTCTGTCATGTATTGAATTTCTTTATTTTGTTTCAGGTATGTCGATTGATTTATATCTTCAATGCATTTTTCATGAACTGAGGTAAACTAATTTTTATAACAATTTCTTCACATATTTTCTTGAATTATGTATGATTTTAAGACAAATTTCAAAAACGTTTCACCAACTTTCATGCAAATAATTTTTTTCCCCGAATGGCATCCACATTAAAACCGAGCTCTCGAACAAAAAGCGGTCCGCTTCCCCACCTTGTCCTCTGTTCGTCCTTGCTCGACCTCCATTCGTCCTCCACTTGTCCTCGATTTACCCGCAAACTCCACCGCAAGGGGCGCACTCGGGGCGCTACGCCCAATGTTTGCCACTTCAAGTAATGACCTCATGCAAGTCAGATTTTATCACCGCTCGCTATGAACGCCTTCTCATTTTCCCTTTTCATAATTAAGTAAATGCGTGGAATTCAAGGGTCGAATCAGCGATGAAACGGCATGGGAATTATTTGTAATCATAATACACCAATGTATTCAAAAACTTATCGACTTTGATCTATATTAGTTTCTATTGAGCAATTGCATAAGAGTAGGTCAATTCCTTGTATCAACATGTTTTGTTTATGTCATTTTTGCAAGGTGTGAAATCTCATGACCGATAAAATCGCACATAAAATTGTAATAACGTCTGCCAAGTTAGTAGGGGAGAATGGCTACCTCACGTCCAACCCTTAAGTCCTCGTAAGGAGCGAACGGTTAGTCCTTCAGAGCTCCTCGTGATCTTCAAAACCTTCAAAGTCTTACGCCGTACGCGGCACTTTCCTTGATTACCATGGACAGATTTTGATGAAATTTGGTATTTGGGCACCATTTAGGAACTAGTCGTGTCGCGAAGCTTTTGGTTGATGTCAGTCACTTCTAAGGGGTGAAAATTAAGGGTTGAAATTTTAAAGTGTGCCCTAGCTCAAGAACTCTCGAAATGAAGGCATTGTTTTTTCACAAATTTCAAATAGTATCGAATTTTCAAAAATGTTTGAGATCACGCGGAATTCTGTAGGACCAACCGTTCGCCCGAGTACGAGTACTTAAGGGTTTCCCTTTGATAAAACAGAATCTCGAGTGTGAATCACCAAAGAGGTCTACGTTGAATTTTTAGCTAACCAAAATAGGGTTTGATACATATCGATACTTTTTTCCCCTGATATATATCGTAGTATCGATACTTTTTTTCCAGTATCTGAGGCGATACTTTCTTATATCTCACATTTTATCTGTTTTAACACCTACAACATGGAGGTACCTACAGTACCTCTTTCTCTACGTAGATTGTTGAAGACACCAACAAACTTCAATAAATTAAACAAAGATGATGTACCACCACCTCCAGCTCTCTATGATAACCTGCTGTCCTCCGTAATCGAGGAAGAACCACCAAGATGTTAACCCAAACAAGTGCCTAAACAAAAACCAGTTTCAAATAACAAAATGAGTCATTTATTGTTTTGTCCATTCTATAATAATTATTATCCTCGTGATGGAGAGATGTCACACTGATGGATCTAAACATAAACGACAATTTCACCCATTTTTGTGAAAGTATTTTTTTTTTTTTTTTTTTTTTTTTTTTTTTTTGTTACGGAAGTGGGGAAACTCTTTAAGAGCGAAGGGGAAGTTCACCCCAACAGTGTTGGACTCCCCATGAATTGGGAAGAATTCATCATTAATTTTGTCCAGCACATCGTGTGGAAGGGGGCGGGTCGCAATAGCTAAGAACGGGTATACCCTTGGCTGGTCACATCCATTGTGTTGGTATGTGAACAAAGCCTACCCCAGTTCCCTGAGGCCTAGCCTGCGCTTAACTGGTTCCGGAATTCACGGACAAACCAGCACTCGCCCGTAGCAATGCACAGTCCGACACCATGCATCCCTTGCACACTCCCAGATCACGGCCCGAAGGGGCTGGTTCTTGATCTTGACCAGTGGGGTGCTTCGGCAGAGCAAGCTCACATCAGCCGAATCTCAACAAAATCCAGCACTCCCTGCACCCCTCCAGATCAGATCGATCAAAATTCCTACTTGTGCTCTCTGTATATTTTTGTGAAAGTATCGATACTTCAAAATATCGATACTTCTTGAAAGTATCATATCGATACTTTTTGATACTTTCTAGATGTATCGAATTGATATTATATCGATACTTTTGAAGTAACGGACATCCCTAAACCAAAACGCGATCGCTGTTCGTTTCTTCGAGTTGTTTACAATTTTGCTTCCTGTAAATGGGAATATGTTGTGGGAAATTGAGAAAAACTTATTTCCAAATTTTCCAAATAGTTTGTTCATGGAACTTTTGATTGTAAGACCAAATTTCGAAATTTTGGCAAAATTTTTGAGGGAGACGCGGCCATTTCTTATTTTGATAAAAGCCCATTTGATAATAAACAATAGATATGAGGCTCTTTGAATAAAAACGGGTTTTTGGTTGTGCGAAGATGAGTCTCATTTTCATTTTCTTCATTTGTTTACCCATTATTTTCAACAGTGAACCTTGAGAATCGAGCAAGAAAAAATATTCCTCCTCAAAATTTGATGGTTTACGTTTCAAGATAGATAGAATCCGAAAACCGAATTAAAAAACGCTGCAAATCATTGCTCAAAGGTTTATCATTTTCTGTATAGATCACCCTTCTGTATAGATCACTGGTTCTCCATCAATAGCCCCTACCACCATCTGTATTCTCCCTTGACCTTCCCTCTCAAATTTCAGCTTCCTGCGTTCAATAGGATTGAAAATGGCTTCGGAGCTCACTCAGCTGATCAGTGATCTGAAGAGTGAAGAAGATCTCCTTGAATGCTGAAGACGCCTGGAAGAGCACTTCCATTCAATAGGATTGAAAATGGCTTCGGAGCTCACTCAGCTGATCAGTGATCTGAAGAGTGAAGAAGATCTCCTTGAATGCTGAAGACGCCTGGAAGAGCACTTCCATTCAATAGGATTGAAAATGGCTTCGGAGCTCACTCAGCTGATCAGTGATCTCAGGAGTGAAGAAGATTCCTCGAACGCTGGAGACGCCTGGAAGAGCACTTCCATTCAATAGGATTGAAAATGGCTTTGGAGCTCACTCAGCTGATCAGTGATCTGAAGAGTGAAGAAGATCTCCTCGAATGCTGGAGATGCCTGGAAGAGCACTTCCATTCAATAGGATTGAAAATGGCTTCGGAGCTCACTCAGCTGATCAGTGATCTGAGGAGTTAAGAAGATCTCCTCGAATGCTGGAGACGCCTGGAAGAGCACTTCCATTCAATAGGATTGAAAATGGTGTAGGAGCTCACTCAGCTGATCAGTGATCTGAAGAGTGAAGAAGCCTTTGAGCAATGATTTGCAGCGTTTTTTACCCACCAACATTTTTTTTACCTACCAGCTAGGTACTACCTACCACACCATACTGGCTTCACACCTTCACAATCAAGTTTATTAGAAAGAACCAAACGCTTCACACTCGATTGGAAAAATAGAAAGCTTCATATGCAAATTTGATTACTGGTTACGCAGAAGGCAAAACTGTATACAAATCGAAGAAATGAACAGCGATCGCATCTTACTCCGATAAAATTTGAATGGAGGTTAGACCTCTTTTGCGATTCACACTCATGATTCTGTTTTATCGAAGGAAAACCTTCAAGTACTCGTAGGGACCGAACGGTTTGTCCTACAGAGCTCCGGGTGGTCTCAAAAATTTTTAAAAATTCGATACTATTTAAAATTGGTGAAAAAACGATACCTTTATTTCGAGAGTTTTCGAGGTAGGGCACTCTTGAAAATTTCAACCCTTAATTTCCACCCCTTAGAAGTGACCTACATCAACCAAAAGCTTCGCGGCA
Source organism: Apolygus lucorum (assembly GCA_009739505.2). Taxonomy (NCBI): domain Eukaryota; kingdom Metazoa; phylum Arthropoda; class Insecta; order Hemiptera; family Miridae; genus Apolygus; species Apolygus lucorum. The sequence continues at coordinate 3,380,894 of CM019169.2, forward strand.
CAACTAGACCCCAAATGGAGCCCATATACCAAATTTGAACCAAATCGGTCCAGTGTTGCTAAGAAAAGTGCCGCGTACGGCGTACGGCGTACGGCGTACGGCGTACGGCGTACGGCGGACGGACGGAAATTTTTTTATTCGATTTTCGTATTCTACGTACCTTGAAACGTAAAACATCAAATTTTGAGGGGGGGTTAAAATTTTTTTTTTCTTGCTCGATTTCAAATTTCAGCTTCCTGCGTTCAATAGGATTGAAAATGGCTTCGGAGCTCACTCAGCTGATCAGTGATCTGAAGAGTGAAGAAGATCTCCTTGAATGCTGAAGACGCCTGGAAGAGCACTTCCATTCAATAGGATTGAAAATGGCTTCGGAGCTCACTCAGCTGATCAGTGATCTGAAGAGTGAAGAAGATCTCCTTGAATGCTGAAGACGCCTGGAAGAGCACTTCCATTCAATAGGATTGAAAATGGCTTCGGAGCTCACTCAGCTGATCAGTGATCTCAGGAGTGAAGAAGATTCCTCGAACGCTGGAGACGCCTGGAAGAGCACTTCCATTCAATAGGATTGAAAATGGCTTTGGAGCTCACTCAGCTGATCAGTGATCTGAAGAGTGAAGAAGATCTCCTCGAATGCTGGAGATGCCTGGAAGAGCACTTCCATTCAATAGGATTGAAAATGGCTTCGGAGCTCACTCAGCTGATCAGTGATCTGAGGAGTTAAGAAGATCTCCTCGAATGCTGGAGACGCCTGGAAGAGCACTTCCATTCAATAGGATTGAAAATGGTGTAGGAGCTCACTCAGCTGATCAGTGATCTGAAGAGTGAAGAAGCCTTTGAGCAATGATTTGCAGCGTTTTTTACCCACCAACATTTTTTTTACCTACCAGCTAGGTACTACCTACCACACCATACTGGCTTCACACCTTCACAATCAAGTTTATTAGAAAGAACCAAACGCTTCACACTCGATTGGAAAAATAGAAAGCTTCATATGCAAATTTGATTACTGGTTACGCAGAAGGCAAAACTGTATACAAATCGAAGAAATGAACAGCGATCGCATCTTACTCCGATAAAATTTGAATGGAGGTTAGACCTCTTTTGCGATTCACACTCATGATTCTGTTTTATCGAAGGAAAACCTTCAAGTACTCGTAGGGACCGAACGGTTTGTCCTACAGAGCTCCGGGTGGTCTCAAAAATTTTTAAAAATTCGATACTATTTAAAATTGGTGAAAAAACGATACCTTTATTTCGAGAGTTTTCGAGGTAGGGCACTCTTGAAAATTTCAACCCTTAATTTCCACCCCTTAGAAGTGACCTACATCAACCAAAAGCTTCGCGGCACAACTAGACCCCAAATGGAGCCCATATACCAAATTTGAACCAAATCGGTCCAGTGTTGCTAAGAAAAGTGCCGCGTACGGCGTACGGCGTACGGCGTACGGCGTACGGCGTACGGCGTACGGCGGACGGACGGAAATTTTTTTATTCGATTTTCGTATTCTACGTACCTTGAAACGTAAAACATCAAATTTTGAGGGGGGGTTAAAATTTTTTTTTTCTTGCTCGATTCCAAAGGCTTATTATTGAAAATAATAAACCAAAAAAGTGTATTAAAAACAACGGGATGGATGTAAACCGTTTTGTCGGCAAACCCGATTTTTAGCAAGCTTTTAAAACGGGATACATACCGTTTCGGAAGAAATTCAACTCATGAGGTGATAGGCCATGTCCCAAAGATTCAGAATCCGTTAAAAAAAAGTCAAAAAATTAATATAAGCCCGTTTGCAAGGCAACTCTTAAATTTCCATTTGTGCCGCGAAGCTTTGGGTTGAAATTTTCAAAAACGCCCCAGTTCTAAAACTCTCATAGTCAGAAAGTACCTATGGTTGGTAGGCAAAAAAAAATAAATAAATAAATAAAATAATAATAATAAGTAATAAAATTAAATAAATAAATAGTGACTACGGCCAAGCTGTGATCTTTGCAGACGAGTGATCTATACAGGAAAATAATAAACCGTTGTGGAATAATTTGCAGCGTTTCAAAACACAGTTGCTATTTTTAAAAGTTCAGGAGTGTCCGAAATTGCATAATTGCTTTGTTATTTATTTTCGTTATTAGTAGTTCTCGTTGGAAAAAATGACAAGGAATCAAAAGTACTACATTGGAGATCGATTTTTTTGTCTCGCCAAGTGACGGTAAAAGACCTTTTCGGTCGCTTTGTCCTCATTTGCCCTTCAGTGTCGCCCTGTTGTCCTTTCCAGCGATGTGGACCCGCGATAATGAGGATGATAGAACTGGCCAGCCTCCC